>CM060988.1:203255564-203554215 GCA_030765065.1 Deroplatys truncata
GGCGAAGAGGTAAGCGTCACTAGGCTCACGTATATAAAGGCGAACAAAGCCCCAGATTTTCACTCTCTTCTAGAATTTCGTCGACACAAAGTGCTACGCTCTTGACGACAGATGCACGTGTGCGCATATGGGTGGGGAAGACGTGCGCAGTTAGTTTAGGCTCCTGATTTATTCAAATGGTGGGATTGGTATAATGGGAAAAAGTAGCCGCCCATAAATATTTAAATTGACAATAAACCACATTTAAGGAAAATGCAGTACATTTTTAATTTGCCTCACCCACGATAACCCTGAGAACCAAGAGTTAGCTATATAGGGAAAGGTTAGGAAAATACAGCAGCCGACGAGCATCCATAGCCGAGGACAAGAACACTGCAGCAGATAGCATCAACTAGAGGAACGACGCTTTCCAGATGCTACTGACCAACGATTTCCCACTACACAAGTCGCCCAACAACCGTTTCCCGCTACACTTTTCCAGATAACCTACCAGCACCATGTTCCAGAAAACCTTTCCTGCTTATGGAACACACTTGACATTTGGAGCGCTTGCACAGGTTGCTACCTCATCTCTGGCGTGTGTGATGTTGAATCCATGTTTCATAATAGTGATATAACGTCACAAAACGACGATCGAGTTGCGCTTGAACATGTGCAAGCATTCCTGTAGATGTTCGGGGGTAACAAACATGGCACTGTGAGCTTTATCGTGTGTAAATGTTCCAGACATGATCTAACGGGATCTTGGTAATGTCAACAAGCTCACCTGTCATTTAACACAGCCTGCGAGTTTTCGTCATTCGTAGCAGTAACTGGACGTTCGTCATAAAAAATGGAAGAACCGAGAAGTATGTTTAAACTCCATAGCCCAATATTTTACTGTAAAAAATGGTGGTGACGAATCTTCTAACGTGGAATTCAATTCTTGTTTTCATTTCGGTTGACATAGAAGCACGTAATACGAAGTACTATTTAATTACTGACGACATTTTCGAAGAAACCTCAGCTTTTTCAGCACTATAACAACCAAACAAATGAAAGCCCATGCATGAAATTGCGCTATATAAAGCATCATACTTTGAGAACTATCATTGTCATTTGATAGTGCCACCACTATCTCTGTGTCAAGCTGACAACTTTTCAAATTAGTGTTCACGTGTTGAGAACAGTTTGATCCAAGAAGTCCGTGGTAGAAATACAGTGGAAATTCATCAACAATTACGAGAAGCATTTGGTAACCCTGCATTGTCCCATCCAACCGACTGCGTTCCTCTCTGCAGAAGTGACGTCTTCCAGTAATATGAAAACAGTGTATACAAGGTTCACTAGATAAGTATTGAGACACGGAGCATTGGCTGCCTCTAGGAAAAGTATTGAGAAATTGCTGAGTTGATGTTGCCACGGTAGCAAGCAGAGACAATGCGTTGACAAAGCTCTGTTGCGTAGGGTTTTAAAGGAGGACTGAACTAAAAATTCACATGTTTATTTTATGTAATATTCTACAAGATCTTTGGTGGTGCATAGTAATGTTGAAAAACGGAATAATGTACGACTTACCGCTCAAGCACCTGCAGGGTAGCGCACTGTGGTGACGTCATGCTGATAGCCAGCATTCTTGAAGCAAGTATCTCCTGCCGGAGCAGCTGATCAGTCATGGCTTTAGGTATCAGCAGAAATGTTTATTATACTGTATTCACTCTTACATTGATCCGGTCCAAAACAAACGCAGGTGACCGAGGTGCAGCACTGGAAGGTAGTCCCATGCTAATAATGTAAATTTTAGAATGAGTTTATCCTTAAAAGGTAAATTATTGTATACAAATTCCTAAGAGTCTAATTCAAGCTAATTTGTACCGTTAAACGAGCTACAAGTCCCAACATGCAATCCGTACAAGACCTGACATCCAGGTATGCGCAGAACGTTGTTTGTAGCCAGAAACAAGCAGTTTCTGTTTAGTATCATGGCGGACAGTGATTTGCTTTTGCGTTTTCGTCGACTTACGTAAAGCAGAAGCATTGACTAGTGGTGAAAAAAGAATAAGGTTGGAAGTTTATTGTGAGTTATTGAAAAGTATTTAACACTTCCAGAAAAACGTGGTGATATTAGCTTCTGAGCTCACCGGTGTTTCGAGTACAACTATAAACAGTGCTCGTGAAGAAAAATCTGAAACGGGAAAGTAGTTACACCTGGGAAAAACAGAAACCGTGTGAAATACGCGATACAAGAATGTCACAAGAATGCAATTCACGTAACAATATACAATTTCTGTTTTAAAAATGAGCCGCCAACAGTTGATAAAGTACCGCTTCCAGAAACCGAAAAAATGTAAGATGTCGCATACCTGTTACTTTCTTTTAGAATTTACTTTTAGTATTTTTATTATTATTATTATATGTGCAAACATATTTTACTTTGTTGCAATTATGAACCTTATCACCTTCAACCCAAACAGAATATGCTATCCACCGTTTAAGTTGTTGTCGTCCTCCGTGGACTAGTGGTACCGTGCTAGCCTCTAGTTGTCAAGGTCGCGGGTTCAAACCCGGCGGAGGACGATGGACTTTTTTCGGGCGTAAAAATCCTTAGCATGGCTTCCTTCGGAAGGGAAGTAAAGCCGGTGGTCCCGTGTCGTAGATTTATGGCACGTAAAAGAACCTCAAGCCTGATAAAGAGGCCTCTGAGCAAAATTACCGGTCTTTCACGCCCAATATGGAATGGGACGCTAAGAACCATAGTAGTTAAAAACTCAATTTAATTTAATTTTTAAGTTGTCGGACCCTGTTTTTGCAGTACGTGCCGCCTGTATTCGTCACAGGTCGTGAAAGTATGACAGCATTTCTGGCGCGAATGGCGGAAGGATACAGTATAACGCTGCACTAATTACCTGGGTTTTGTTTTGGCGCAGATCAACCTAAGAGTTGAGTGTAAAGTTGAGTAAACTAAACAGTTTAGTGCCTTTAATATCCATGCTTTAAAATGTCGCTTCTTTGAACTCGTCTCATTATTTACGTGTTTTATTAGATTTTTCGCAGTTTTCTCACAAAGGTAATCCAAATTGAGGGAAGTACTGGCCTTCCATTTCCTGCTTATTAAATTTAATTTTCTGGAGTGAGCCAATATTACAAACAATGTCACTATGGTCAGTAACTCCTTTCAAAACCTGTGTTCATTTACTTCACTCACCATTTGTGTTACAAGGTTTTATCTCATACTTCTTTTTATACACCCAGTCTCTAGCTGATTTAGAATATTGCAGTAACTACCCGCTACCTTTTTCCCTTGATGAAAATTATGGTCTAAAGCATCTATAACTGATTTAACATACATATAACAGTTTTGGAACGCCGAATTCGTGCCAGGCCTCACCGACCTACATCGATACCTCTCCTCAGTTCCGCACTCCGTGAAGAATGGGTTGCCATTCCCCAAGAAACCTTCCAGCACCTGATTGAAAGTATGCCTGTGAGAGTGAACGCTGTCATCAAGGCTAAGGGTGGGCCAACACCATATTGACTTCCAGCATTACCGATGGAGGGCGCCACGAACTTGTACGTCATTTTCAGCCAGGTGTCGGGATACTTTTGATCACGTAGTGTATGTGCCACAAAAACACTGAACAGCGCAAGAAGAACATTTACACATACAAACACAAAAGAATATTTTCTGGACATACCTACATTTTCTTTACTGGATACACTCAAATGTTATTCATTTACACATTAGCGCCGTTTGTAGCATAAAAGTTTCAGTTCCCAACTCCCAGCACGAATCTTCAGCTCCACGTGTAAAGAGCTTCACTTTCTGCTGAGAATTCTTCTAGCTGCACCACTTGCTGCTTTCTTTTAAGAAAATGTTACTTTTTTGGGGGGGAGGTTTTTCTTTAGTTCTGCTAAAAATTTCGAAGGCACCAATTATCTTTTTCAATCTCGGGCTCTGGAATGTCTCGTTCTTCATTGTTCATATTTTTATAACATCCGACCTATTAAAATCAATTCTTTGAAATGAATTCCACACACTCAGCATTTTTGGTTGGCACAAAGCTTTCGCGTTTCATAGCAGCAACCCATTTGTTGCACACTTGTTGATTCTTATCTCGCAGGCAACACCTCACAGAGCACTAGGATAGAAAAACTGTCCTACAACCAGAACGTAACAGCAACTAAATGCAATGCAAGCGACATTCAGTGGCGTGATACTAGCCTTATCACGTCACCGCGAAAGCATTTTCCTAGTCTTCTGTGAGATGCCTGCGTGCAATCGAAGCAATACTTTCTGAGCAGCTAAATAAAGTTATAACCGTAGGTAAAATAAATATTAATAACAGTAGGAATAGTATTACTAAATAAGACTGTGAATATGGGTTGAACAGACAGTGCCATCAGCGGCCGGAAACGGGTGGTTTTCCCTCAATTGTCGTTAATGTACCGTTAGGTCGCCTGAAAAAGCAGAATGTTCTCAAAACCCTGACAGCCCCAGGCATCCAATAATAAAGAAGGTAGAAATCAGGTGATACTGAAAAGGGAGGATGGGGATTTTGAAATAAATAAACAGAAGAGTTTAGAAGACGCGCTTCTTCTTCGTGGTAGTTCCTTGGAGTTTTTCGGAAAACAAATGTATCGGCGGAAAGGGGCGATAGTATGAAGCACAGAGCTAAAGAAATGAGCGCGTGTGTGAGGCGAGGTAATATCACGAGTCAGATTTTAAAACGGTGACGGCAAATAAACGGGCAGGAAAATGAATAAGTCGTATTAACCACTACCCCTAGATCCAGCAAATCTCTGAGCTAGCATCGAACCCGGGACCATTCCTGCCACAAAATCGGCGCACAAAAGAGTATCGCCGCAAGTAATTCCGGCATTGATAAACAGAAATGTGGTACCAACATTCACAAAGAGCATTTCTCTGCGATGATCTTGTACGATTGCTAATGTGGCTTAAAGTCATTTGAGTCTTTGAGGGGGGTTTTCTCCTTCTCTTGCTACTGTGTTATGCTGGTTTGGGGCGGCAATCTCTCAATAACAAGACGAGTGCAGACTGACAATAGTAGTGATTGAGAAAAAGCATCACCTTTGTGGAAACGGCGATCAAGGAAGATACAAGACTCTCTACAAGGGCATTGTCTTGGCATTAGAAATTTGTTTGCCGGGTGTTTCAACCTTCCTTCATGAGCACCTTCGCATAAAAACAGATTTTTTTCTTTTATCTACTACATTTAATCCAAATAAACCTTTACAGAAACAGCTACATTACACATTTCGTTATAGATACAAAGGGAACAGCGATAGTCACATGTTTAACAACTGGACGCTATATGCTGCCATAAAATTCCATACTGTTTCCATGACATCGCGAGAAACAACTGAAAATCGACGGGACTAGAAAAAAGTGACAAGTATTGAACAATTCGAAGCATTAATAACGGATATCTTGGAAATAGCTGACGCTACAAAAAAGGTAATTTGAAATAAATTGTGTTTTAAAGAGATCTAGTTTTGTGTGTGGTAGTTTTCGCCTATCGTTTAATGTTTACCTGTTAAACAAGATTATACAAAATTCCTTCCGAATGAAGAGGACTTCGCTGGCTATTCCCAGAAAATTCAGGATATACATTTACATTTTGTCATGTAAATATCTTTCGTGATCGCGAGTGAGCCAGTTAGTGACATAGTGCGTTGTTATTCGGTACATTCTCCGAGTGAGGTTGCGTTTGACGCACAGTGAGTGCTGCTACTGGAGAGATTAGGGGGTCTTGTGTTCGCTTCTCAACGAGTGTACTATGACAAGAAGGGGCTGCTTCGCGCGTATTTCATTACGCCGTTACAACCGAAGAAAAGTAAAGTGACAGTGAAAACTGAACAAGTCACATTAGTGAAGTGACACTGAAAACTGAACTATACCACATTAGTAAAGTGACAGTGAGAACTAAGTGAAGTGACAGGAAAATTTGAACTGAATCACATTACTGAAGTTACAGAATTAAGTGTAGTGACACTGAAAATTGAACTTGATCACATTAGTGAATTGACTGAGAACTAAGTGAAGCGACACTGACAATTGAACTAGATCACATTAGTGAAGTGAGAGTGGGAACTAAGTGAAGTGACAGTGAAAATTGAACTAGATCACATTAGTGAAGTGACAGTGAGTACTAAATGAAGTGACAGTGAAAATTTGAACTGAATCACATTACTGAAGTTACAGAATTAAGTGTAGTGACACTGAAAATTGAACTTGATCACATTAGTGAAGTGACTGAGAACTAAATGAAGTGACAGTGAAAATTTGAACTGAATCACATTACTGAAGTTACAGAATTAAGTGTAGTGACACTGAAAATTGAACTTGATCACATTAGTGAAGTGACTGAGAACTAAGTGTAGTGACACTGAAAATTGAACTTGATCACATTAGTGAAGTGACTGAGAATTAAGTGTAGTGACACTGAAAATTGAACTTGATCACATTAGTGAAGTGACTGAGAACTAAGTGAAGTGACAGTGACAATTGAACTAGATCATATTAGTGAAGTGAGAGTGGGAACTAAGTGAAGCGAGAGTGAAAATTGAACTGAAGCACCTTAGTGAAGTGACAATGAGAGGTAAGTGAAGTGACAGTGAAAAATTGAACAAACTTACAGTATACAAAAATGAACAAACAATATTGCCATTTACGGCTCTGGTATTTGAAAAAGGCTTTTCATTTTATTATTGTTATTTTCTCTACCATCTATTCATAATAGGTACAGGAAGTACCTATTGCATTCCACCCAAATATTTCGATATCAAGATTTCATTGGAAAATACACGTTTCGAGGTTCCCTGAAGTCAAAGAAATGCATCTTTAGAAAAAGGTCGCGCGCGAACAGCACACGTCAAAAATAAAAAACTGGATGAATACCAATTTGGTATTTAAGGTTAGTCAGTCTCTTCCAGGATGCAACACGAAAATATTACAGAAAATCCGTCCCCCAAAAAACCAAAACGCTCTAACGATATTGAGTAAAATACCATATGTTAAAGATATTTACATGACAAATAAAATGAATATCTTGAATTTTCTGAGAACACCTGTGTAGTCCACTTCATTCGGAAGGAATTTGGTATAATTTTGTATAAGTGGTAAACCGCAAGAGACGAAAAAACTTACTGCATAAAACATGTATATCTCGTTAAAACATAAAATTATGACAAATTCGCTTGTTGTAGCATTAAGCATTCCGTTATATACGTTGTTAATGCTTTTAATTTTTTAATACTTTAAACTTGCTAAGTCGTCATTCTTTTGTTTCTCGTGGTGCCATTGCAAGAGTATGTGATTTCAAGGCCAGGTTTTTAAATATCTGACTCGATTCGGTTTCTCTATCCTTCAACGAAAAGTGTAATGGAACTATTTTCGCCAACGTTTGTCTCGACTGACATGAAGTAGAAATAAAAGGAAGCCTTGGTAAGGATAGTCTGGGGAAAGTTGTGTGTATGTAACGGTTCAGTTATGTTGAAAATTGCACACATTCTTCAACTTTTCATGTGTCACGTTTGCACTACTTTATATGCATTTAGTAGAGCAATTTTTCCTCACGCACACAGTTCAGCATTATTCATCCATTACTGCGATTTCAAGATAATACTTGCGTATGCGTGGAGATGGGGGGGGGTCGCTACAGGAGCATTGGAAGCAGAATTTCGCTGCATTGCATTGGTGTGGGACCCAAACAAACAACAAATCTGATGCGTTACCTTCTCTATCCACTACCACTTACTTTTATATACCTTCTACAAATTATTCTTAAAAGCTTATTTTTCTATCCACTTCATGTTAGAGATAAATGTTTGCAAAAATAATTAAATAACACATTTCGCTGCAGCTACAAGAGGAATAGAGGAGACCGAATCGGATCAGTTGCCTACATGCTGGTCTTGAAATTCCACACCCTTTGTATGACATCACGAGAAACAAGTGAATAACCATAGAACTTTAATAAAACGACAAAAAGTGTTGAAAAATTCAAAGCAACAAATATCTACGAACGTCTAGAAAATAGCGGATGTCACAAAAATAGTTATTTGAAATAAATTGTATGCCTTAAAGAGATCTACATTTTTTGTTTGGTGCGAGTTTGTCTATCTCTTGTCGTTATACAAAATACCTTCTGAATAAACACAGGCTGCTCCCAGAAACTTTTAAATATACATTTTGTCATGTTCAGAAATATATGGCATTTTAATCAAAATCTTGAAGCCATTTTTAGGAAAATAAAAAAATTCCAAAAAGTTCCGTGTAAAGGATCTGTATGTCTCATCTTTGGAAGATACTTAACTTAAATACAAGTTTGGTATTTCTGTGGCATTTCATTTCTGAGTTATGCTATTCACAGATTGTGTATAAAAATGGAATCTTTTTTATTTAGTGCATCTCGAAACATGTGTTTCCGGTGAACTTTCCACATCGAATACAATTCTAGCTCTTACCTCACTGTAGGTAGACGGCAGAGGCACTAAACTAGAGGAAGGTACGATTATTGAGTATGTTTTTTTTTTTTTTTTTTTTTTTTTTTTATTTATGGACGCTCTTTAACTACTATGGTTCTTAGCGTCCCATTCCATATTGGACGTGAAAGGCCGGTAATTTTGCTCAGAGGCCTCTTTATCAGGCTTGAGGTTCTTTTACGTGCCGTAAATCTACGACACGGGACCACCGGCTTTACTTCCCTTCCGAAGGAAGCCGTGCTAACGATTTTTACGCCCGAAAAAATCCATCGCCCTCCGCCGGGTTTGAACCCGCGACCTTGGGAACTAGAGGCTAGCACGGTACCACCAGTCCACGGAGGACGACTATTGAGTATGTGGCTTGCTATATCGTAAATATGAAATTCCTTATTCATATAGTTTTTTTTGGCTTTAATGACACAATTGTAAGGTTAAAATTATATTTTAGGTTAGGAAAATATTATTCTTCTATTATAAGTTTGAAGGTTCTCGATATTTTTAATACAAATTAAATATTTTCGTACGATAAAAATATTTGTGTAGTACCAACATGACAAACATGTGCTTCCCTAAGATAGAACTGAATTAATTAATACCCGCAGAGTCGATTCGGTTCATGACTGGAGCGGGGAATCTTTCTCTAATAACACAGGTCAACAGTGATTTTGCTGTTTTAGATATTCAGATCTTTTTATAGTAATTTCTATATCCTGATTCCAAAAATGGAGTCCATACTATCGTATCACATACCATTTCTTTCAACATTTATATCCTCCATTTTTATTTATTTGTGTATCTTTTATGTGACCATGAACCATTACACTACTACAACAATGCCATGTATTGGAATAAAGCTACTAAAAGGAAATAGTTGACTGTTTTATGGCTGGTGGCAGCACATTCTAAGCAGCTTACGCCATTTTGTATTGAGAATTAATCTGTTATAGGGCCTAATAGTTGTATAAAGCAAGAAATTAGCATTTAAATAATACCATTTTGTTATCTTTATCATATGAGACTCAGTACAGCATAATGGAAAGAAGTTATGTAAATAATCCAAATTCATTTTGTTATACTTGTGGTTGTTTTATTGTGAAGAAGCAGAGAAAAGCATAACTTCATTTGTAAGAAAAGCGTACGGAGCTTACTTGGGAATTGGACTAGGAGATCACTCCAGGTCTTGGGCTGCTCATAATGTGTGCAGTGTTTGTTTGAAGGCAAAGGGGAAGAAGCAATCACTACGTTTTGGAATATCAAGGGTGAGGCGTGAACCTCACAATCACAGTACTGATTGTTACTTTTGTACGTGTAACGTGAAGGGTTTTAATGCAAAGAACAAAACAGGAATTGTATACCCAAACTTGCCATCTGCTATGAGACCAGTGGCCCTGGTATTCCTATACCTAAGCCACCTACAGACCGTAGTGAAATTATTTCACAACTTTAGGATGCAACATGAGTCTCAAATTACGCTTTCTGTTTTCACACTTTGCTGACAACCTGGGGGCAGCCAGTGAGGAACAAGGGGAGAGGTTCCATCAGGATATTCGAGAAATGAGAGGCGATACCAAGGATGATGGAATTCTTCAATGATTGAAGATTAGTGCTGGATGCTGTGTAGGGATTCCTCGGAAACACACAAGAGAAAATCCAAGAAACAAACATTCGATCCCAAACGAACAAAATTGTATTGACCTGCTGTTTATAAAATGAATTTAAATGTGATATTTGGCAATAATAACCTTCACAATTTCATTTGTAGCTCTTTAGCTCTTATACAATTCATGAGTAAGTAGATTTTTCGAAGAAAATATGTGAATACTTCATTTTTGTTTTGTAAAAAAAGCCTGATGTGGTGGAGAAAAACGGAAGTCATTTTTGAAATCAGCGGTACTGAAATATTGAGAATCACCTTTCAAATGCAAAACAGCTCACACACAAAAAACTTTTATTTGTAGACTTGTATAATTGGAATCATTTCCTTTGTCCACACCGTCAGAACATGCACGTGGTTGTTATTAATAATTAAAATGAAGGAAAGCAACTACAGTTGAGCGAGCAATAACGCCATCAACTGTTTCTCAAGTGAAAGACCCCGATGTCACCATACAAGTACAAATGAAACGCCAGCTCGGATATTGAACAGTTTTGCAGAATCGTGAAGGTTTCACGTTAGAGATGCAGACCTGCACGTGTTTGTGCACCTTCCTGCTGAGACTAGGAGATAAAACAAAACGATTCTTGCTCACGTTGTCCTGCGGTTCGGTGGGTCCAAGGCCTTTCTCGTGTCGTGCACATTGTTGAAACAGTGATGCCAACGCAAACTGATTTATTATTTTCTCTATCTTGTGCCTAGCTGGTAGAGCAAGTAGTGTATTCCGCACTAAACATCAATACAGAGATTTCACCGGAAAAAACATATTTACAGGCACCCCGAATAATAAAAAAGGACATGTGTCTGTGAAGAGCATAACTCAGAAACGAAAAGTTAGCTAAACACCAAACTTGGTATTTAAGTTGAGCGTCTTCTAAGGATTCGACGCGCAGATTTGCATCCTCACCCCGTACTTTCTATTACATCAATAAATTTTGGTTATTTTTTATTTTCTAAAAATGGCTCTAATGATATTTAAGACATTTACATGGCAATGAAATGTATACCTACCTTGAATTTTCTGGGAACGGCCTGTGAAGTCGTCTGCATCCCGAATGTAAAGAATATGGAATTTTAAAGTCATTACATATCGACCCGCTTTTCAAAATTTGACTATTGCTTTCGCCTACGGTAACCTTCTAATTCATAGAGCGAAATGTGTAATGAAAGTTTATCTGTATTAACAATGAGACTAATATTTTTCTAGAAGAGCGATTGCAACAGCTCGCTGTAAAAAACTAATTACTGCCATACAAAATGCTTATTCCACATTACATCTCAAACGTATGATTTTAAAATGAAAATAGCTGAAGCATTTTTATAAGCTAAAGAACAATGAAACCTTTGTATGTAAAGGGTGGTAATGGTGGTGGGTTTATGAAAATAATGTCCCCCTCCCTTGTATAACCTATACTGTAGTCTCCTGTGGTTCCCTCACTTCATCCCTTCCTCCTGGCGGGGCGGTACTCACAATATTCTTTTAGATCGCAGTGCGCGATATGTCTCCTCCCTTGTATAACCTATACTGTAGTCTCCTGTGGTTCCCTCACTTCATCCCTTCCTCCTGGGGGGGGCGGTAGTCACAATATTCTTTTAGATCGCAGTGCGCGATATGTCTCCTCCCTTGTATAACCTATACTGTAGTCTCCTGTGGTTCCCTCACTTCATCCCTTCCTCCTGGGGGGGCGGTAGTCACAATATTCTTTTAGATCGCAGTGCGCGATATGTCTCCTCCCTTGTATAACCTATATCCCTGTATATGCGACTTATTTCCAATACCTTAACGGAACTCCTCATCACTTTACAGAAAAGCATCATAACTCCTACTAATTTGGTGTAGAGAGGGAAACTTTAGCCCATAGTTTAGTGGAAATTTTTCTGTACAAATTGGTAATACTGCTTTAGGTATGGCAGGTTCTGTGTTCTCAAGACATGTATTTTGTTTGTTTGGAAATACATGCGAGTTTCCTTTCTCCATCTGTGCTTGAACAGCGTTTTTCTGTGAACGATAGAAATGACATAAATAGGTTTATAACAAACTACTGAAGATACCTAAATTAAATTTTAACACGATAGAAACAACCTCTATGCGTCGTTGGTGATCTACCTTCGTGTTAATAGCATCGTTGTTGGGGAAATAAATTACTGATTAATTTTAATCAAAAGATGGTGTAATAGACAAAATAATCCTATCTGCCTTAGTAAACAATGTTATTGTATAAAGATAGATCAGAGAAGTTAGAAGAAGCAAATGTCAGTCTGCATCGTAAATAGTTTATGAGATAATCGGTCATGAATTCAGCGGATTTAACATTGGTGGGATAGGACTTTTAAGACCGGTTCACAATAGCCCGAAAACGGGAAGCAATACACCTTAAAGATTTTGGTTGACAACAGCCCGGTAAGGAGAAGGGTTATCAAACGGCATGTCGATCACAAAGTAGAGAGTGGATTTTGTACATTGGGATTTCATTTGTTTTCAGCCAATTGTGGCTCTTCTTTCACCGAGTGGCTGTTATGCAGAAATGGCCGTAGTTCTTTTATGTAGCTGCAATCATGAACTACAGTTTTCAGCCCCTGCTTGTTATGCCAGCAGCCTGCCTTACACCAGAAGGTTTCTACAGCGCTCGCTAGGTTGTGTCCTCTCCGCCAGTATAGGTAGCACCTATGTTGGCTCCACGTCATCATCACCTGACCTTCCCAGTGCGTACCCCGAGCGATGCTTCAACAGAAAAAGTGTGTGACAGTTCTCGGCGACCAGCGAACAAGGACTTTTATTGAACTTGTCTGGGAGCTAGTTTTTTTTTTTTAAAAAAAAGTAATTGTGACTTCTATGTATCGACTACTTGTAAATCGGCTTTGCAACAACGTTACAGTTTTTAACTGGCCAATGATATTTTTTCACCTGCTTCCAATTCAGCCAACATAATGCAGGTTACTCAATGTCAAAATTTGTTAAAGTAAACATCTAAATGCAGAATTATTACATTTCCAATTCCTCTAGTCATATCAAGCTTTCATTCCTTTATTTAACGGCGCACAATAATGTTGTTTGTTCTTTATTAATGTGTACCACTTTTTGCTGTTCTTTGCAGTTGTTGGTATTGTTTCTGAGACAACAGCTAGTTTTGAGTTGTATATAAACAAACTATAGATGACACTTTCACTAGAAGAACCAACACTCAATGGATCTGCGGGTGTCAGGATGTCAGATTAGAACGCACATATGCTAGAATTTCTTCCAGTTTCATGCTTCCAGCTTGTGACTAGAGAGAGCGCTAGCGGTTGTTTCACGCCACGGCTGCCTAGAGTAATCTCTACAGCGAAGAGTCTAATATGCCGTGCCCGAGAACAAGAAAGTTAAAACTTGGCTAAACCTTCTTTCCCATTAGAATACACACATACACGTTTTCTCCGGGACGTTCGAGAACGAAATGGATACACAGCGTTATAAAAGTTCCGCCTTGATGTGCAAGTTAAACAAAATAACCTACCTCTGGAGTACACTGGGGGTCCGAACCAGCGTTCCACAGCAACAGGGATACGCGATCATCTCGTGCCCGGACCCGAGTCGCCACCTCGCCGATCCTCTGACCCAAAACGTCTTCCCCGTTGACCTCCAGGACACAGTCACCTGCTAGAAGACCAGCAGCCTGTGCCGGGGAGCCGCCGTCAACCCCGGACACCCAGGGATAGGGGTCCCACTTGCTTCTGGTGACGTGGAAGCCACAGGAACCCGTCACCGGCCTCTCGACGTCGCACAGTCTGACGCTCGGAGCATAGTGCTGGTCGTCGGACATTCTCAGCTTCTCCTCTGTCAACAAGTAAGAGTCAAATGTAGACTGTCGTCCTGCTCCTGTACTTCACTACCTAACATATCTAATGGTAAGATACCAACTTTACAAACGTGTATTGTCAACAATAAAACATTCACATGACTTACTCTACCCACTCTTCAACAGACTATTCTTACAGAAGCTTATTATTCTATCTACTCCTGTTAATCGAGATAAACTTTTATTACACATTTGCGTATTTCGTTGTAGGATACAGTAGGCTTTGAAATGTCTGCTATGCTCTTTGCATGACCACGATAAAAAAATGTGATGTGTTGCACTCACATGACTTTCCCTACTCTTGTACAAACTATTTTTACAAACGTTTATTCCCCATATGCTTCATGTTAATCGAGATGTTAATCTTATTGCTAATTTTCTTGTAGGTGCAAGGGGAACATACAATTTATGTCACATACATTTTTTTGCGTAATGAACCATTTCCGAGATATTGCTTGTTATTTGTTTGGATTTTCCAATACTTATACTTTTTCTCAAATGGGAATTCGTTATTCGTTTTTTTTTTTTTTGTCCTGGTAATGCAAAGAGAATGGGATACTCCACATAGCAACCAACTCTTAAAACATTTGACTATCGCTTAAAACCTACCAATTCCCCTTGCATCTACAAGAAAATTAGCAATAAGATTAACATCTGGATTAACATGAAGCATATGGGGAATAAACGTTTGTAAAAATAGTTTGTAAAAGAATAGAGAAAGTCATGTGAGTGTAACACATCAGATTTTTTTCCGTAGTAAGATTTCGTTTATCTCTTACAGTTTACCCCTTACACAAAAGTAATTCAGAATAAAGAGGACTTCACAGGATATTTTCAAAAATTCAAGTTATGCATTTTATTTATCCTGAAAATATCTTAAGTATATGATGCTTTTTTTTTAAATCGTTAAGAGTCATTTTTTAGAAAATAAAGCATGTAGAAAAGTGTTGCATGTATGGGATAGTTTGGGTTGGAGGATCTTTGTCTCTCATCTTCGGAAGATACTGAAGCTAAATACCAAACTTTAACTTTTGGAGTTATGCTGTTCACAGACAGGCACGGACCTTTTGCTAAAAATGTTTTTATTATGAGACTTCAAAACACGTGTTTGCAGTGAAATCTGGATATGGTGAAATATATAATTTCTCTACATGCTAGATGCGTGCTTGACATTTGCCAGGGATTTCGCGGACTATCCGTGATGTTTACTATATTTTAACTCAACCTCAACAAATTTAATGTTTTTGGGGGAGGCCAAGGTTGATAATTTTGAGGATTTGTTGTCACAAAAGAAACGGGTGGCGTTGATTTATAATTGTATTTCTAGTGAGCAGTATCAGAGTTGCTAACAACTGTGGGATATTATTTCTCCACTCCTTGTCATAACACCAATGTAGAGAGAGTTTTCCCTCATGAGTGCTCAGTGGACAGAAGAAGGGAATAGGTTAACGTAAAATCAGTTAATGCAGTGCTGTAAATACAATACATGAGAAATATAAGTTGTAGTGAGTTATATAAACTTATTGTGAACAATACCAAGTTCCTTCTTCTGTTCCAGGTTCTGAGAAATACGACTGGCATAAAAAACTCTGATGTGTCACACTCACATGACTTTCTCTACTCTTGTACAAACTATTTATACAAACGCTTATTCTCCATCTACTTCATGTTACACGAGATAAACATTTGCAGACTCTATCTTATTGCTAATTTTCTTGTAGATGTAAGGGGAATATATATTTACAAGGGCAATATAGAAATACAGTAGCCTTTAAGCATATACATATCTCTTAATAGCTGGTTGCTAGGTGCAGCACCATTCCCTTTGCCACAGATTAATACTCTTTGCATATCCAAGACAAAAAAATGAATAACGAATTCCCATTTGAGAAAATAAGTATTGAAAAATTTAAGGGAATAACAAGCTATATCTCGAAAATGGTTCACTCAACAAAAAATGTATATGACATAAATTGTGTATTTTAACGCGATCTAAATTTTTTGTGTAGTAAAATTTTGTCTATCTCTTATGGTTTACCAGTTATGCAAAAGTAGTTCACAATGAAGAA
The DNA here is from genome assembly GCA_030765065.1 of Deroplatys truncata. Classification (NCBI taxonomy): domain Eukaryota; kingdom Metazoa; phylum Arthropoda; class Insecta; order Mantodea; family Mantidae; genus Deroplatys; species Deroplatys truncata. The sequence continues at coordinate 203,271,608 of CM060988.1, forward strand.
TACTTTTGGAGACATTCCCAGGAAATTCAAGATATACATTTTATTTGTCATACAAATATCTTAAACATATGATATTTTAATCAAATTCGTTAGAGCCATTTTTGAGAAAATTAAAATTTTCGAAAAATCTTCCATGTAAAGGGTACTCTGGGGTGGGGGGATTTTCTTGAAAACCTTCGTGTCGCATCCTTGGAAGATACTGAACCCAAATACCAGGTTTGGTGTTTATCCGACTGTTCGTTTCTGAGTTATGCTGTTCACAGACAAACACACAGACACACACAGACACAGACAGACACACAGACACACACACGGACATGTTTCCAAAAATGCTTTTTTTGGATTCAGGGGGTGTCAAAACATGTATTTCCGGTGAAATCTCGGTATCGAATTCTTGAGTGGAATACAATACTTCCCCTACTTACTATACGTAGTAGAGAAAGTAAAAATCTGATGTATTACACTCACATGACTTTCTCTACTCTTGTACAAACTATTTTTACAAACATTTATTCTCCATATGCTTCATGTTACTCGAGATATCGAGATGTCAATCTTATTGCTAATTTTCTTGTAGATGCAAGGGGAACATGGTAGGTTATAAGCGATAGTCAAATCTTTTAAGCGCTGGTTGCTATGTGGCGCATTCTATTCTGTTTGCATATCCAGGACATAAAAAATTGAATAACGAATTTGAGAAAAAGTATAAGTATTGGAAAATTTAAGGAAATAACAAGCAATATCTCGAAAATGGTTCACTCAACTAAAAAAATGTATATGACATAAATTGTATATTTTAACGCGATCTACATTTTTTGTGTAGTAAACTTTTGTCTTTCTCTTATGGTTTACCAGTTATGCAAAAGTCGTTCACAATAAAGAATACTTTTGGAGACATTCCCAGGAAATTCAAGATATACATTTTATTTGTCATAAAAATATCTTAAACATATGATATTTTAATCAAAATCGTTAGAGCCATTTTTGAGAAAATTAAAATTTTCGAAAAATCTTCCATGTAAAGGGTACTCTGGGGTGAGGGGATTTTCTTGAAAACCTTCGTGTCGCATCCTTGGAAGATACTGAACCTAAATACCCAGTTTGGTGTTTATCGGACTGTTCGTTTCTGAGTTATGCTGTTCACAGACACACACACACACACACACACACACACACAGACACACACAGACACACAGACGCACACACGGACATGTTTCCAAAAATGCTTTTTTTGGATACAGGGGGTCTCAAAACATGTATTTCCGGTGAAATCTCGGTATCGAAATTTTGGGTGGAATACAATACTTCCCCTACTTACTATACGTAGTAGAGAAAGTAAAAAAACTTAAATGTTGATACTGAACGCATTAAGTTGTACTCAATACATTTAATACATTTTCATAGAGTGTGCTTACTTAAGTCCTTCCAAAACTCTGGATTATTAATTAAATGTACATTCCTCCTACATGGGCTCCTTATTCCTCAAAATTTCGTTTCCTTAAATCAATTAAACTAACGGTAAAAAGTCCTGGTTTTGGATTATCAGATTCTGGCACCCTAATGGTGGAGAAAGTAAAACGGGCATATTTCTGCGAGGAGCCTGCTTGTTATGTTTGTGGAGAGTAGGGGTACAGACACGGAGGGGCCTTCACAAGCCTGGAACAGAGCACCGCAAGTGTGACCCCTCGAGGTAATGATGAGGGGAGACCGAAAGGCCGACAGATCCGGGCGACATGTGCGCTAGCATGTACTGGTTCGCAAACGATTCCAGATGGAGCATATCCTGTCGCCGTGTTAGGGATTCGAGACACCGAACAATCCGTCGCCCTGCCGTAATACACAGACCACTGTTGCCTGGTCCTTCAACCCTGAAACACGTGAAAGGTAATGACGGGGACACTTGACGTTGCAGACAGACCGTTGCTTTATTACGAATGCCAGCGGAGAGAGCCGAATTACGTCGACGCTCTGGTGTATAAATGATGCCACGTTACGTTGGCCGCCCTATTTTATTCATGCCACATTTCTATTTGTAGTTTGCTCTTATTAAAGCACACAATTTATTTCAAATAACTCTTTTGTTACATTAGCCATTTCCGGCTAATGGTTTATTCTTTTGAATTGATCAACATTTGGTAATTTTTTAAAGGCTATCGCGGTTCACTTGTTTCTCGCGATGTCATGGGAAGATTGTGGAATTTTAAATGCAGTGTGTAGTGAGCCGCTTTTAAACACCTGACTATGGATTCAGTATCCTCTATTCCATTAATACCTACAAGCACAACGAGTTTTTTTTTAACTTTCTTTACCACGTACATAGTAGGTACAGAAGATATTGCATTTCACTCAAAAATTCGATACCGAGATTTTACCGGAAATACATGTTTTGAGGCACTTGAACCCCGAAAAGTTTTTTTTTAGAAAAAGGTCCGTCTGTGTGTTCGAGTGAGTGAGTGTGTGTGTGTGTGTGTGTGTGTGTGTGTGTGTGTGATAACTCGAAAACGAAAAGTTGGGCAAATACCAAACTTATTATTTAGGTTCAGTACTTTCTAAAGATGCAATACGAAGATTTTCAAGAAAATATCCCCGCCCCAAATTACTCTTTACATGTAACATTTTTCGAAATGTTTGATTTTTAGAACATACCTTTAACGATTTTGATTAAAATACCGTATATTAAAAATATTTACATGACAAATAAAACATAATGTCTTGAATTTTCTGGAAATAGCCTAGGAAGTCCTCTTCATTCGGAATGAATTTTGTATAATCTTATATAACTGGTAAACAAACGATAGACGAAAACGTACTACTCAAAAAATGTCGATGCCTTTAAAACACACGATTTATTTCAAAAAAGTTTTTTTGTATAAGCCATTTCCGAAATATCCGTTATTGATGGTTCATATTGTTCAATACTTAAATCATTATTTTAAAGTCCTGTCTATTTTCAGTTGTTTCTCGCGATGTCATGGAAACAGTATGAAATTTTAAGGCCAGCAAATAGCGTCCAGTTGTTAAACATTTGACTATCGCTGTTCTCTTTGTATCTGTAACGAAATGTGTAATGTAGCTATTTCTGCAAAGGTTTGTCTCATTAAAATGCAGTAGGTTAAAAAATAAGCTTTCGTAAGAATAGTTTTTATAGCCTTTAATATATGATAGAGGGCAGAAAAGGTCATGTGAATGTAACACATAAGATTTTTCTCTTATCCTAAATAAACGTTGAATAGCTCCAAGCTCCCTGACCCTTGGCTCATTTAATTACTCATTAATGATACTCTTCCCATTCACTCGTATGTAAAAAATCTGATGTGATACATTCACATAACTTTTTCTATCCTCTATCTACATTTCTCGATGTAATTTTAATCTATCACTTAACTTTTACCAGTTATACAAGATTATACAAAATTCCTTCCGAATGAAGAGGACTTCACAGGCTATTCTCAGAAAATTCAAGACATTATGTTTTATTTTTCATGTAAATATTTTTAATATATGCTGTTTTAATCAAAATCGTTAGAGCCAATTTTTAGAAAATAAAAAAATTCGAAAAATGTTACATGTAAAGAGTAGTTTGGGGTGGGGAATTTTCTTGAAAATCTTCGTGTGGCATCTTTGAAGGTACTGAACCCAAATGCCAAGTTTGGCATTTATCCAACTTTTCGTTTTTGAATTATGCATGAAAAACATGTTTATTTTTTCAAAAATGGCTCTAACCATTTTGATTAAAATACCAAAATTTTAAGATATTTTTGAAAATTGTAATGCATATGCTGAATTTTCTGGGAATAGGCTCTGAAGTCCTTTTCATTCTGAATGACTTTTGTATAACTGGTAAACCGAAAGAGACAAAATCTTACTACACGAGAAATGTAGATCTGATTAAGGCACGCTATTTTTTGGGGCATTAACCAGTTCCGAGATACTCTTTGTTATTGTTTTATGCTTTTCTCTACTGCAAGTTTGTTAATTTGTCGTGTTGATGCAAAGAGAAGTGAGCTCGAAAGCCATCACATAGCGACCGAATTTGAAAAGTTTTGACTATCGCTTTAACTAACTGTATTCGTCTCTAATAGTACGTGTAGCGTGATGGAAATTTATCTCGATTAGCAACAAGGTGATAGAAGAATAACATTTTGTAAGAATTGTTTATAAGGAAAGTCGTGTCGTTTCTTGTTGGCTTGAGGGAACCTCAAAACGTGTATTTGCGGTGAAATCTCAATACCTATTTTTTTGGAGGAAGCAACATTTGCTCTGCCTTATTTATGTGGTAGAGAAAGTAAAATAGAGGACAATAGATACTAGACCAAGGTTGCTACAATTTGCTCATCCCACGTTCGATTCGTCCTTCACTTGAGTCTTTGATGACTCATTTAGAGCATTGTTTTGTCAGGCATGTATTGTCAGAAACTTTAGTTTTACCGTGAAAATGCTCACATTCACTCCCACGCACACACTTTCAAACTCTACGGAGGGTAGGGAATGATTCTAGTTGAAGGAATATGTCCCCACTCCAGCCGGGAATCAAACCCAAGGCTCTGGCTGATCACTAGGTCACGGAGGCAGTCAACATATTTTGTTGCACGCTATTTCACTCATGCAGTATCAAGTGTCAACACGAGACAGAATCTGGGTCATTCACAAACTGCCAGTTTTATCGTTTTCAAATTATCATCTTGAGATGCAGGTTTTATTTATAATGTGGCAACACTGAATAAATGGAAATGAAATGTCGACCTTCATCTGTTCGATTGTTAGCAGAAATTAAAATACCGGACCGAACTTCATAGCTGTGAGTGTTATTTGTGTCACGTTATTCGTGAAGTAAATTCTCAAGTGTTTGTTTTATTTATAGTATATATTGGCTAGACATTCCGTTTACTACACATACAATAAACATATGTTTTACAGCTTTGTTAATAATTAGTTTATGTAGTAGGCTAAATGAAAATATAAATAATAATGATGCAAGCAATTCAAGTTGGAACTTAGTATGAAACGACCGAGCGGGATGGCTCAGGCGCTAACGTCTGTGGCCCTCTCTCGGGAGGTCTTGAGTTCGATTCCCGTGGCCGACCTTCCTGGCCCATTGGTTTTTTTCGGGACTTTTCCCGGGTCGCCAGGCGAATGCTGGGAAGGATCATTACATCCCCCCTTTTCATCTCCATTTTCATTTCACTTCACCTTTCATCTGCAAGTGTCGGCAGCAGGTCTCGGCGTATGCATGGCGGGCAAAAGGATGCTCTTAGGAAACCTTCGTCCGGTCTCCAGGTCCCGGGGAGCCGCGAAGTTCAAATCTGTAAATGGTAGGGACCGTGCCCTCTGTCTCCTCTCTCTCGGCGGCGCAGCTAACTCCCACTCCGCACCCTAGTGTGAAACAAGTAGTGTGCTATGGTTTGTATTTCACACCATAGCAATTTAAATATTACATTTATGTTTGTACAACTATGTAGCTACTAAATTGTAGATTCACCTTTCTGCGCTGTTTTAGTCCGAGTAATTGTCGCAATAATGTGTAACAGAACGGGTTTATTATTACTCCATCTTTCTGGAGGAATCACTGGTAAGATTTGTCCCCCCAGCCTTTCCCTTATCCTGAGAAGATAAATGTCGGAAAACCCTAAGCTGAGCATAATTTGATACATTCACTGTCCAATCTAACCTCAAAAGGAATTAAACTTAAAAGAAATTAAGTTCCATCTGGTATCTTTAAACCATCTATTGGTTTCAGAGGTGTCAATTAAATATGTAGATATATTGTTTCTGGATTGGAACATGGTGGCACCAATGCTGGTTGTCTTGGAGATATATTGGAAGCAAATAAACTGAAATTGGTGGCAAATAGTATAAGTTAAATTGAAATGTGTACCGAAAAGGGAGAAATGTTTATTACTAAAGATGTTCTGGCCCTTAAAATGTCTGGATTACAAGCCTTTTTTTAAGTTCCATTTATGGCTTTAACTACATTGGTCTTATCGGCAGCCTTTCATTTGGAACTTATTGCAATGGTGTCAATTGGTGTAACTCTTATCGTTAGGTTTCTAGCACTTTGATTTTTAATCATTAGATCATACACACTCTCATTCATACTTCCGTACTCCGGGGAGAATAATGAATAATTCAACCCCAGCCGAGAATCGAACCCGGGAACCCTAGCACAACAGGCAGGTGCTCTACCGGCTGAGCTACGGGGCCAGGCAAATCATTTTGTGAAGGAATGTAAAGGGAGTTAATGAAGATATTATTCTAGTGTATCTTTCAGAAAACATAAGTAATTGCAAACCATCGTCATTATGGTCCTACCACTCTATGTTAAAGAAGACATTATGAGATATTAATCTATTATGTAATTGTTGGGAATTTATTTCTGTTAATTAGTATTACTTGAAGTCTAGTTTCGGAGAAGAAATAAAGATATTGTAGCAAATGCATAAAAACGTTTTAATTCAATACTGTGATTAAAACCAGTATTTAGATTGCTAGGAAGGCAAAACAAATGACAGTTTATACGGCTGTAAAGCCATTATGTTATTCTTAAGTGTATTTTGATTCATGAAACGTGGATTTCAAACGTATCATGGTGAAGAAGGATTAACATTTGTTTTAGAATGCTGCGTGCATAAATTAAACACAAAACTTTCCGTTTTAATGACAATATTCAGTGTGATGAAACATGTGACGGCACAGCAGTGATTATTAAGTCTTATTCAGAGTAATGTTCAAGTCATTATTATTGACATTGTTACGTCGTTGCACTAAGTGTTGCCAACACAGCTTTTAAAGAGATAAAAGTTGAACTCACCCTCTAATTTCATGGTGGCATGAGGACGCAGACGAAAACACAAGTGAAACACAGCACCCTTTGAAAGAAACTGTGACACTGCCTCCCAAACACGAGGTCAGGTGTTCGCCTTAACCTCCTTTCGTGCGAACCCTCGGGCGATCTGAGATACTGGCCAGCTCTTGCTGGAAGTGATGGGCCCTAGGATGGGACCACACCTTCCAGTCCACTTGTAGCGTTAAGGATAGATTAAAATACCTACCCCTATAATGTTAAATCTCTTAAATTCTTGAACCTTTATTTCCAAAACGATTAAAGATATCAGATTGAAATTTTTAAAGGATGTACATTTACACCTTCTAAGTCAACTGATGTACTTTTATGCAATAAATTTGTTTACTAAGGAAGATAGTATTATTTTCTTAATTCTCCTATCTATTGATTAACAATTTATCGGTAATTTTTACTTTCTCTACTACGTAGGGGAAGTATTGTATTCCACCCAAAAATTCGATACCGAGATTTCACCGGAAATACATGTTTTGAGATCCCCTGAATCCAAAAAAAGCATTTTTGGAAACATGTCCGTGTGTCTGTGTGTGTGTCTGTGTGTGTGTCTGTCTGTGAACAGCATAACTCAGAAACGAACAGTTGGATAAACACCAAACTTGGTATTTAGGTTCAGTATCTTTCAGAGATGCGACACGAAGGTTTTCAAGAAAATCCCCCCACCCCAGACTACCCTTTACATGGAACATTTTTCGAAAATTTTAATTTTCTCAAAAACGGCTCTAACGATTTTGATTAAAATATCATATGTCTAAAATATTGTCATGACAAATAAAATGTATATCTCGAATTTTCTGGGAATGTCTCCAAAAGTATTCTTCATTATGAACGACTTTTTCATAACTGGTAAACCATAAGAGATAGACAAAATTTTACTACACGAAAAATGTAGATCGCGTTAAAATACACAATTTATGTCATATACATTTCTTTTGTTGAGTGAACCGTTTGCGAGATATTGCTTGTTATTCCCTTAAATTTTCCAATACTTATACTTTTTCTCAAATTCGTTATTCATTTTTTTTATGTCCTGGACATGCAAAGAGAATGGAATGCGCCACATAGCAACCAGCGTTAAAATATTTGACTATCGCTTAAAATCTACCATATTCCCCTTGCATCTACAAGAAAATTATCAATAAGATTGACATCTCGATATCTCCATTAACATGAAGCATATGGAGAATAAGCGTTTGTAAAAATAGTTTGTACAAGAGTAGAGAAAGTCATGTGAGTGTAACACATCAGATTTTTTTTTGTTCTGGACATGCAAAGAGAATGGAATGCGCCACATAGCAACCAGCGTTAAAATATTTGACTATCGCTCAAAGCCTACCATATTCCCCTTGCATCTACAAGAAAATTGCCAATAAGATTGACATCTCGATATCTCGATTAACATAAAGCATATGGAGAATAAACGTTTGTAAAAATAGTTTGTACAAGAGTAGAGAAAGTCATGTGAGTGTAACACATCAGATTTTTTTCTATGAAGTGTTGCAGAATTCACAACACAAAATATTAGATGCAGCACTAATTTAAAAATACATTTAAAATATAAGTAATGCGTGTACTGTGATATCAAATAGAAAAGGAAAATTCCAATTTATAAGACCGCATAAAAAGTAAAAATGGATAATTTTTGACATTCAGTCTTACAAGCACCTTTGACACCATGCAGCGAATGTAGCAGTGTTTTGCTTCTTATCTTTGTGTGTAGTTGCCAACACAACAAAACAAGCTGTCTGATTGTTAGGTACTGATGTTCAAGTTGGACATTCATCCTAGTTCCCGAGTACCTTCGATATTCCTTTGTTACCCACGGCCCAATTATTGCATTCCTAAAGTAAAATGTGCAAGTATTACACATTTTTAAATACGATAATGTGTTAAAACTGCATACTTCCTATTACTAAAAGATAATACTACTATAAAGGGTAACAAGCGTAAATGTTATATAAAACTTATAAATTATATATAAAACTGATTTTCTCTACTTAGGGCATGTATTGCATTTCATGCAAAGTTGTATGGAAATTTTACTGGAAATACACGTTTAAGTGTTACGTCCACATAACCTTCTCTACCCTCAATCATGGGTATAAAAATTCTTACGAAAGTTTATTTTGCATTTTAATCGAGATAAGCCTTTGCAGAAATAGCTACATTACACGTTTCGTTATAGATACAAAGAGAACAGCGATAGTCAAATGTTTAACAACTGGACGCTATATGCTGGCCTTAAAATTCCATACTGTTTCCATGACATCGCGAGAAACAACTGAATGTTGACAGGACTTTAAGAGAAAGTATTGAATAATTGAAATCATTAATAGTGGATATCTCGGAAATGGCTGGTGCCACAAAATTGTGTGTTTTAAATAAATCTATTTTTTTTTGTGTAGTGCCTTTTCATCTGTCACTTAATGTATACCAGTTATACAAGATTATACAAAATTCGTTCCGAATGAAGAGGACTTCACAGACTATTCCCAGAAAATTCAAGATACCCATTTTATTTGCCATGTAAATATTTTTTATATATCATCTTTTAATCAAAACCATTAGAACAATTTTGAGAAAATAAATAATTTCGAAAAATGTGCATATAAAGGATAATTCGATTGAGGAATTTTTCTTAAAAATCTTTGTGCCGCATCTCTGGTAGATACCTAAATTCCAAGTTTGGTATTTATCCGACTTTTCGTTTTTGAGTTATGCTGTTCAGAGACATACAGACACACAAGGGCGTTTCTCTAAAAAAAAATGCCTTTTTTTCGATTCAGGAGGTTTCAAAATACGTATCTCCAATAATATCTCGGTATCAATTTTTTGGGTGAAATGCAATACATTCTCTACGTACTATGTAAGTGTAGGATAAAGTAAACAAGTTTGGTGTTTATCCGACTGTTCGTTTTTGAGTTATGCTGTTCACAGACACACACACACAGACACACACACACACACACACACACACACAGACACACACACGGACAAGCATTTTTGGATTCAGGAGGTCTCAAAACATATATTGCCGGTGAAATCTCGGTATCGAATTTTTGGGTGGAATGCAATACTTCCCCTACTTACTATACGTAGTAGAGAAAGTAAAAATCTGATGTGTTACACTCACATGACTTTCTCTACTCTTGTACAAACTATTTTTACAAACGCTTATTCTCCATAAGCTTCATGTTAATCGAGATGTTAATCTTATTGGTAATTTTCTTGTAGATGCAAGGGGAAAATGGTAGGTTTTAAGCGATAGTCAAATATTTTAACGCTGGTTGCTATGTGGCGCATTCCATTCTCTTTGCATGTCCAGGACAAAAAAAAAAATTGAATAACGAATTTCAGAAAAAGTATAAGTATTGGAAAATTTAAGGGAATAACAAGCAATATGTCGAAAACAGTTCACTCAACAAAAAAAAAATGTATATGACATAATTGTGTATTTTAACGCGATCTACATTTTTTGTGTAGTAAAATTTTGTCTATCTCTTATGGTTTACCAGTTATGCAAAAGTCGTTCACAATGAAGAATACTTTTGGAGACATTCCCAGGAAATTCGAGATATACATTTTATTTGTCATGAAAATATCTTCAACATATGATATTTCATCAAAATTGTTAGAGCCATTTTTGAAAAAATTAATATTTTCGAAAAATGTTCCATGTAAAGGGTATTCTGGGGTGGGGGGATTTTCTTGAAAACCTTCGTGTCGCATCTCTGGAAGATACTGAACCTAAATACCAAGTTTGGTGCTTATCCGACTGTTCGTTTCTGAGTTTGCTGTTCACAGACACACAGACACACACACACACACACACACACACACACGGACATGTTTCCAAAAATGCTTTTTTTTGGATTCAGGGGGTCTCAAAACATGTATTTCCGGTGAAATCTCGGTATCGAATTTTTGGGTGGAATCCAATACTTCCCCTACTTACTATACGTAGTAGAGAAAGTAAAAAGCATTTTTGGAAAATGCTCCGTATATGTCTGTGGGGATAATTACCTAACTTAGGTAGGCGATACGTAGGTTTTCAAAAATATGCCTCACTCCCAAAAAACAGAAGAATAATGTGTATAGGAATGGGTAGAGAAAGTGATGTAAATGTTTAGGGTAAAGTTGGCCAGACGTGTGTAGCGAATGGACAACAATTGTAGATTAGTGCACGATATGTCAAGGTCTCACCTTCAGTAACATCTGGACCCTGAGCATGCTTCTCCATTCCTTGCCGTGCTCCTTCCATCACACGATAGTCTGGATGATCTGATGCGTAAATTCACATTTTATCTAACACTCCTCTTATTACAAAACTTTATTCCTAATTAAACTTCGTGCTGGTCGAGATAAACGGTTCATAACCCATTTTCTGACGTGACAGTCACATTTTTACTTTCCCACTACTTACCGCATTAACGTGCGAGTCTCGCATTCGGGAACTCCTTTGTTCGAATCCTGGGACCGTCCACTCCGACCAAGGGTTTTTCTGGATTCCCTGGTTGGCAATGCGAATACTGGGAGTGGTTTCTCTTCTGCAAAGAATTCATTTTCCCTCATTTCCTATCATTTTGCTTCCTCTCATGGTTCAGCTGAGCAGTGTCGGACATATGGTGTAGATGCCTGCTCGTTGTAAAGATTTTCTCGGCCCTACCAGATGCCAGTCTTCTCTGAGCCGCCTTAGGTGGGTCTAGTTCTCTCCGGAGCCGCTAGAGGGAAGCCTTCTCTGAGCATCCCGCAGGTGTCACCTGGTGAAGCTTGGAATCGTTAGGGACCCTTGCGCGTCTTTGTCAACCGGCCTGTAGCCTCCTGCAGTTCCTTCACCTCATCCATTCCCTGGTCATAGTCATAATTATAGCCTCCTGCAGTTACTTCACCTCATCCGTTCCCTGGTCATAGTCATACCTATAGCCTCCTGCAGTTCCTTCACCTCATCCGTTCCCTGGTCATAGTCATACCTATAGCCTCCTGCAGTTACTTCACCTCATCCATTCCCCGGTCATAGTCATACCTATAGCCTCCTGCTGTTACTTCACCTCATCCGTTCCCTGGTCATAGTCATAATTATAGCCTCCTGCAGTTACTTCACCTCATCCGTTCCCTGGTCATAGTCATACCTATAGCCTCCTGCAGTTCCTTCACCTCATCCGTTCCCTGGTCATAGTGATACCTATAGTCTCCTGCAGTTACTTCACCTCATCCGTTCCCTGGTCATAGTCATACCTATAGCCTCCTGCAGTTCCTTCACCTCATCCATTCCCTGGTCATAGTCATACCTATAGCCTCCTGCAGTTACTTCACCTCATCCGTTCCCTGGTCATAGTCATAATTATAGCCTCCTGCAGTTCCTTCACCTCATCCATTCCCTGGTCATAGTCATACCTATAGCCTCTTGCAGTTACTTCACCTCATCCGTTCCCTGGTCATAGTCATACCTATAGCCTCCTGCAGTTACTTCACCTCATCCATTCCCTGGTCATAGTCATACCTATAGCCTCCTGCTGTTACTTCACCTCATCCGTTTCCTGGTCATAGTCATAATTATAGCCTCCTGCAGTTACTTCACCTCATCCGTTCCCTGGTCATAGTCATACCTATAGCCTCCTGCAGTTCCTTCACCTCATCCGTTCCCTGGTCATAGTGATACCTATAGTCTCCTGCAGTTACTTCACCTCATCCGTTCCCTGGTCATAGTCATACCTATAGCCTCCTGCAGTTCCTTCACCTCATCCATTCCCTGGTCATAGTCATACCTATAGCCTCCTGCAGTTACTTCACCTCATCCATTCCCTGGTCATAGTCATACCTATAGCCTCCTGCTGTTACTTCACCTCATCCGTTCCCTGGTCATAGTCATAATTATAGCCTCCTGCAGTTACTTCACCTCATCCGTTCCCTGGTCACAGTCATACCTATAGCCTCCTGCAGTTCCTTCACCTCATCCGTTCCCTGGTCATAGTGATACCTATAGTCTCCTGCAGTTACTTCACCTCATCCGTTCCCTGGTCATAGTCATACCTATAGCCTCCTGCAGTTCCTTCACCTCATCCATTCCCTGGTCATAGTCATACCTATAGCCTCCTGCAGTTACTTCACCTCATCCATTCCCTGGTTATAGTCATACCTATAGCCTCCTGCAGTTACTTCACCTCATCCGTTCCCTGGTCATAGTCATACCTATAGTCTCCTGCTGTTCCTTCACCTCATCCTCTCCCTGGTCATAGTCATACCTATAGTGTCCTGCTGTTCCTTCACCTCATCCTCTCCCTGGTCATAGTCATACCTATAGCCTCCTGCTGTTACTTCACCTCATCCATTCCCTGGTCATAGTCATACCTATAGCCTCCTGCTGTTCCTTCACCTCATCCGTTCCCTGGTCATAGTCATACCTATAGTGTCCTGCTGTTCCTTCACCTCATCCATTCCCTGGTGATAGTCATACCTATAGTGTCCTGCTGTTACTTCACCTCATCCATTCCCTGGTCATAGTCATACCTATAGCCTCCTGCAGTTCCTTCACCTCATCCGTTCCCTGGTCATAGTCATACCTATAGTGTCCTGCTGTTACTTCACCTCATCCATTCCCTGGTGATAGTCATACCTACAGCCTCCTGCTGTTCCTTCACCTCATCCGTTCCCTGGTCATAGTCATACCTATAGCCTCCTGCAGTTCCTTCACCTCATCCATTCCCTGGTCATAGTCATACCTATAGTGTCCTGCTGTTCCTTCACCTCATCCGTTCCCAGGTCATAGTCATACCTATAGCCTCCTGCTGTTCCTTCACCTCATCCATTCCCTGGTCATAGTCATACCTATAGCCTCCTGCAGTTCCTTCACCTCATCCATTCCCTGGTCATAGTCATACCTATAGCCTCCTGCTGTTCCTTCACCTCATCCATTCCCAGGTCATAGTCATACCTGTAGTGTCCTGCTGTTCCTTCACCTCATCCATTCCCTGGTCATAGTCATACCTATAGCCTCCTGCAGTTCCTTCACCTCATCCATTCCCTGGTCATAGTCATACCTATAGTCTCCTGCTGTTCCCTCAGCACATCTGTTCCCTGGTCATAGTCATACCTATAGTCTCCTGCTGTTCCTTCACCTCATCCTCTCCCTGGTCATAGTCATACCTATAGTCTCCTGCTGTTCCTTCACCTCATCCTCTCCCTGGTCATAGTCCTACCTATAGCCTCCTGCAGTTCCTTCAACTCATCCATTCCCTGGTCATAGTCATACCTATAGTGTCCTGCTGTTCCTTCACCTCATCCATTCCATGGTCATAGTCATACCTATAGTGTCCTGCTGTTCCCTCAGCACATCCATTCCCTGGTCATAGTCATACCTATAGTGTCCTGCTGTTCCTTCACCTCATCCATTCCATGGTCATAGTCATACCTATATTCTCCTGCTGTTCCTTCACCTCATCCGTTCCCTGGTCATAGTCATACCTATAGTGTCCTGCTGTTCCCTCAGCACATCTGTTCCCTGGTCATAGTCATACCTATAGTCTCCTGCTGTTCCTTCAACTCATCCATTCCCTGGTCATAGTCATACCTATAGTGTCCTGCTGTTCCTTCACCTCATCCATTCCATGGTCATAGTCATACCTATAGTGTCCTGCTGTTCCTTCACCTCATCCGTTCCCTGGTCATAGTCATACCTATAGTGTCCTGCTGTTCCTTCACCTCATCCATTCCCCGGTCATAGTCATACCTATAGTCTCCTGCTGTTCCCTCAGCACATCTGTTCCCTGGTCATAGTCATACCTATAGTCTCCTGCTGTTCCTTCACCTCATCCTCTCCCTGGTCATAGTCATACCTATAGCCTCCTGCAGTTCCTTCACCTCATCCATTCCCTGGTCATAGTCATACCTATAGCCTCCTGCAGTTGCTTCACCTCATCCGTTCCCTGGTCATAGTCATACCTATAGCCTCCTGCAGTTCCTTCACCTCATCCATTCCCTGGTCATAGTCATACCTATAGCCTCCTGCAGTTACTTCACCTCATCCGTTCCCTGGTCATAGTCATTACTATAGTCTCCTGCTGTTCCTTCACCTCATCCTCTCCCTGGTCATAGTCATACCTATAGTGTCCTGCTGTTCCTTCACCTCATCCTCTCCCTGGTCATAGTCATACCTATAGCCTCCTGCTGTTACTTCACCTCATCCATTCCCTGGTCATAGTCATACCTATAGTGTCCTGCTGTTCCTTCACCTCATCCATTCCCTGGTCATAGTCATACCTATAGCCTCCTGCTGTTCCTTCACCTCATCCGTTCCCTGGTCATAGTCATACCTATAGTGTCCTGCTGTTCCTTCACCTCATCCATTCCCTGTCATAATCATACCTATAGCCTCCTGCTGTTCCTTCACCTCATCCGTTCCCTGGTCATACTCATACCTATAGCCTCCTGCAGTTCCTTCACCTCATCCATTCCCTGGTCATAGTCATACCTATAGTGTCCTGCTGTTCCTTCACCTCATCCATTCCCTGGTCATAGTCATACCTACAGCCTCCTGCTGTTCCTTCACCTCATCCGTTCCCTGGTCATAGTCATACCTATAGCCTCCTGCAGTTCCTTCACCTCATCCATTCCCTGGTCATAGTCATACCTATAGTGTCCTGCTGTTCCTTCACCTCATCCATTCCCTGGTCATAGTCATACCTGTAGTGTCCTGCTGTTCCTTCACCTCATCCATTCCCTGGTCATAGTCATACCTATAGCCTCCTGCAGTTCCTTCACCTCATCCATTCCCTGGTCATAGTCATACCTATAGTGTCCTGCTGTTCCTTCACCTCATCCATTCCCTGGTCATAGTCATACCTATAGTCTCCTGCTGTTCCCTCAGCACATCTGTTCCCTGGTCATAGTCATACCTATAGTCTCCTGCTGTTCCTTCACCTCATCCTCTCCCTGGTCATAGTCATACCTATAGTCTCCTGCTGTTCCTTCACCTCATCCTCTCCCTGGTCATAGTCCTACCTATAGCCTCCTGCAGTTCCTTCAACTCATCCATTCCCTGGTCATAGTCATACCTATAGTGTCCTGCTGTTCCTTCACCTCATCCATTCCCTGGTCATAGTTATACCTATAGTCTCATGCTGTTCCCTCAGCACATCCATTCCCTGGTCATAGTCATTACTATAGTGTCCTGCTGTTCCTTCACCTCATCCATTCCCCGGTCATAGTCATACCTATAGTCTCCTGCTGTTCCCACAGCACATCTGTTCCCTGGTCATAGTCATACCTATAGTCTCCTGCTGTTCCTTCACCTCATCCTCTCCCTGGTCATAGTCATACCTATAGCCTCCTGCAGTTCCTTCACCTCATCCATTCCCTGGTCATAGTCATACCTATAGCCTCCTGCAGTTGCTTCACCTCATCCGTTCCCTGGTCATAGTCATACCTATAGCCTCCTGCAGTTCCTTCACCTCATCCATTCCCTGGTCATAGTCATACCTATAGCCTCCTGCAGTTACTTCACCTCATCCGTTCCCTGGTCATAGTCATTACTATAGTCTCCTGCTGTTCCTTCACCTCATCCTCTCCCTGGTCATAGTCATACCTATAGTGTCCTGCTGTTCCTTCACCTCATCCTCTCCCTGGTCATAGTCATACCTATAGCCTCGTGCTGTTACTTCACCTCATCCATTCCCTGGTCATAGTCATACCTATAGCCTCCTGCTGTTCCTTCACCTCATCCGTTCCCTGGTCATAGTCATACCTATAGTGTCCTGCTGTTCCTTCACCTCATCCATTCCCTGGTCATAATCATACCTATAGCCTCCTGCTGTTCCTTCACCTCATCCGTTCCCTGGTCATAGTCATACCTATAGCCTCCTGCAGTTCCTTCACCTCATCCATTCCCTGGTCATAGTCATACCTATAGTGTCCTGCTGTTCCTTCACCTCATCCATTCCCTGGTCATAGTCATACCTATAGCCTCCTGCAGTTCCTTCACCTCATCCATTCCCTGGTCATAGTCATACCTATAGTGTCCTGCTGTTCCTTCACCTCATCCATTCCCTGGTCATAGTCATACCTATAGCCTCCTGCAGTTCCTTCACCTCATCCATTCCCTGGTCATAGTCATACCTATAGTGTCCTGCTGTTCCTTCACCTCATCCATTCCCTGGTCATAGTCATACCTATAGTCTCCTGCTGTTCCCTCAGCACATCTGTTCCCTGGTCATAGTCATACCTATAGTCTCCTGCTGTTCCTTCACCTCATCCTCTCCCTGGTCATAGTCATACCTATAGTATCCTGCTGTTCCTTCACCTCATCCTCTCCCTGGTCATAGTCATACCTATAGTCTCCTGTGTTCCTTCACCTCATCCTCTCCCTGGTCATAGTCCTACCTATAGCCTCCTGCAGTTCCTTCAACTCATCCATTCCCTGGTCATAGTCATACCTATAGTGTCCTGCTGTTCCTTCACCTCATCCATTCCCTGGTCATAGTCATACCTATAGTCTCCTGCTGTTCCCTCAGCACATCCATTCCCTGGTCATAGTCATACCTATAGTGTCCTGCTGTTCCTTCACCTCATCCATTCCCCGGTCATAGTCATACCTATAGTCTCCTACTGTTCCCTCAGCACATCTGTTCCCTGGTCGTAGTCATACCTATAGTCTCCTGCTGTTCCTTCACCTCATCCTCTCCCTGGTCATAGTCATACCTATAGCCTCCTGCAGTTCCGTCACCTCATCCATTCCCTGGTCATAGTCATACCTATAGTGACCTGCTGTTCCTTCACCTCATCTTCTCCCTGGTCATAGTCATACCTATAGCCTCCTGCAGTTCCTTCACCTCATCCATTCCCTGGTCATAGTCATACCTATAGTGACCTGCTGTTCCTTCACCTCATCCTCTCCCTGGTCATAGTCATACCTATAGCCTCCTGCAGTTCCTTCACCTCATCCATTCCCTGGTCATAGTCATACCTATAGTGACCTGCTGTTCCTTCACCTCATCCTCTCCCTGGTCATAGTCATACTTATAGCCTCCTGCTGTTCCTTCACCTCATCCATTCCCTGGTCATAGTCATACCTATAGCCTCCTGCAGTTCCTTCACCTCATCCTCTTCCTGGTCATAGTCATACCTATAGCCTCCTGCGGTTCCTTCACCTCATCCTCTCCCTGGTCATAGTCATACCTATAGTCTCCTGCTGTTCCTTCACCTCATCCTCTCCCTGGTCATGGTCATACCTATAGCCTCCTGCAGTTCCTTCACCTCATCTGTTCCCTGGTCATAGTCATACATATAGCCTCCTGCAGTTCCTTCACCTCATCCATTCCCTGGTCATAGTCATACCTATAGCCTCCTGCAGTTCCTTCACCTCATCCTCTCCCTGGTCATAGTCATACCTATAGTCTCCTGCTGTTCCTTCACCTCATCTGTTCCCTGGTCATAGTCATACCTATAGTCTCCTGCTGTTACCTCATCTGTTCCCTGGTCATAGTCATACCTATAGTCTCCTGCTGTTACTTCACTTCATCGGTTCCCTGGTCATAGTCATACCTATAACGTCCTGCAGTTCCTTCACCTCATCTGTTCCCTGGTCATAGGCATACCTATAACCTCCTGTAGTTCCTTCACCTCATCTGTTCCCTGGTCATAGTCATACCTATAGTGACCTGCTGTTCCTTCACCTCATCCGTTCCCTGGTCATAGTCATACCTATAGCCTCCTGCTGTTCCTTCACCTCATCCGTTCCCTGGTCATAGTCATACCTATAGCCTCCTGCTTTATAGAGCCGTTTATAGAGCTTTTTATTTGACGGTGTTAATAAAAATTTTTTTTTTATTATTACCGATTATATCCTTGGATTGTAGCTCGTTATTGATTGTTGTTCCAAGTCGGGTTGGAGGACTAGGATTGAATCCAGTGACGTGAATACAAATTCATCCTCGAATAAAATAAAGAAAGTAATTAAAAATAAAATGGTGAACGTACGATATTACATTTATATCAGTAACTAATTTCTTTGTTATGTATATTTGGACATCCGTCATCCTCACGAATATTATATCTCTTAGATGAATGTATTATGAAATGGTATAGTGAGCGTAAATAACTAAATTACGTAAGACACTGACGAGCGCTGCGTTGGTATATGCATGCCACTACGTATAGGTCCGAACCTTACGGCGCGCTGTGGCGAACTGAAGGGTCTCGGCTAACTCTCAGCGACTCATGAAGCCGGTCTTTTATCCCTACCTTACACCCTCCAGGTGCCGCCCCTCAGCTGCCTTTCGCAAGCCTTCTCCTCTCCGCTAGCTGATGCTCCCTCCCTTACTTATATGTATGGCACGCTTCTAAAAGATGACTGAAGCGGCCATGTTAGCTTTTCGATACATGAAGACAGCCATTATAGTTGTTAACGTTCGCTTTGGTTTTAAAAGAAATTTAAAAATAGATTGCAAGACATCTTTAACAAAGGAAGTCTTAAAAATGAAAATATAACAATCTTTATACTAAATACAAATCGGTCTTGATTATAATTATACACAGTCAGAAGAAGATCGTTGTTTTCACCTAAAAATACAATACATTTATTAAAACATTTCCTAATTCGATTCTATAAGCTAAAATCGGAGTAAATCTGAAAAAAATTATTGCTCGTAATTACGGGCAAATGCAGCGGTTTTAAAAATAAACGAACATTAAAACGTATAAAAATGCATATTGTACACTGATTTTTTGACGAATGATGGACATGAGAGGGAGAAATTATTGAAAAAATCACTAAATAATAGGGTATATACATGAATTTAATTAAATAAGGGTGGAAAAACTTCTACAATTTTTGATATCATGCATGCAATTCTTGTATGTGAGTATTTAAATAATGACAAAGATACAATCGAATGCTTAAGTACAGAATCTATACAGTATACGTTTAATTATAATTATAATAACGCTTCTCACCGTTTAATTTTCCTAACGCTGGAGTCATATTCAATATTTTATTGAAAGAAATAAGAGCTATGAAACTTAATCATTAATATTCTTCATGTAGAATTTACATTAATTATCGGGAAAAAATTTGTTGTGGAAAGCTTAAAACATAGCTATCCCATTTTAAAGCACAATAGCCTCCCTAATGTATAAATGTCCAAGATGCCATCCAGGCGACAGCCTGTCGTCAGAGGTATTTCCAAGACTCCTCCAGCCAGGTATACATTCTTCAAAGGGTATACAAACTATTTTTGCAAGAGTGTGCAACTGAATAATTCCTCGAATTTTCTGGAAGATTTCCTGTGAATGAAAAAAAAAGTTTTTTTAAACAAATATGGTTCGATCTCTCTCTCTCTCTCTCTCTCTGCTGGAATAATCAAAAAAATATCTCTCGAATGGAGGGTTGTTTAAAAAACGATCTCGTCCTAAGTTTACTAAGAGAATAAGCCAATCTTTTTGTAAAATAATACTTGGAGATAATTGTAATAGTCACGAATGCTTACTGAGACAATCTATACACCACGCGTGAAAAATACATGTTTTAAACAGAGTCCATTCCTATAATCTATATGGGCAGGGTTTTCCTGCAAGAACGCTATGCGTTTAATTATAATTTCAGCGTAAAAAGAAAATATCGCTTCCCCCCGTTTAATTTTTTTTCCTGACGCTAGAGTCATAATCGATATTTTATTGAAAGAAATAAGAGATATGAAACTTATGGAATAATCTTCATGTAGAATTTAAATTACTTATTGGAGGAAAAAATGTTTTAGCAGGCTTGTAATTGTCTGGTTTAGGAATTTCCTGTGTTTGCACGGGTGACTTGCGTAGAGCAATTAGGAAGCCTTTCAAACCACCCCTTATCGGTATGACAGACGTCAATTGTATACTTAAAGGTTACTTCCCCAGCGGACGGGGTTTTTTCGTCAAGGGTGTACAAAATTTCCTTTACATCTGGGTTTCTTTTTTCAGTTGTCGTGAATTTCTAGGGTTCAGGGGTTAGTTTTCCATCGATTGTTTACTCTGACCTTACGTTTCTCACGATTTTCGCTGGTCTGCTGCCTAATGCTGTAGTGGCATTTGCTATCATGATTCCATTTCAATTGCATCTTTTTTTGTCTCTAGAGACCTTTTGCTTGATTTCCCTGTCGGTCGCACACTCTATCCGTCAGTCGCTCAGCCCTTTGATTTTTTTCAAGGTTTCCCCTGGTCTGCAGGCGAATGCCTGAGTGGGTTCTCATCTATCACGATTCCATTTCAATTGTATCTTTTTTGTCTCTAGAGACCTTTTGCTTGATTTCCCTGTCGGTCGCACACACTATCCGTCAGTCGCTCAGCCATTTGATTTTTTTTCATTGTTTCCCCTGGTCTGCAGGCGAATGCCTGAGTGGGTTCTCATCTATCACGATTTTCTTTCATTTGCAACTTTATGCTTCTAGAGTAATCTGATGGTTTCCCTCGTTCGATTGTCGTTGGTTGTTTACTCTGACATATTTTTCATGGTTTTGCCTGGTCTGTAGGCGAATGTCTGGGTGGTTTCTCATCTAGCACAATTTTATTGCATTTTTATTTGATTTACATCTTAACCTATATGTTTCTAAGGTCTTTTGTTTGATTTCCCTGTTGGTCGATCACTCTGACATCATATTTTTTAGGGTTTTCCCTGGTCTGCAGGCGAATGCTGGAGTGGTTTCTCATCGTCACCGATTTCCTTTCATTCTATATAATTTGTATCTTTCACGTGTGCTTTTAGAGTCTCTGGTTCGACTTCCGTTGGACGCTCACTCTGACATATTTTTTCATGGTTTTCCATGGTCTGCAGGCGAATGTCTGGGTGGTTTCTCATCTAACACGATTTTCTTTCTTTTGCATCTAGGTTTCGTTGCGCGAAGGGAATGCTTGCCTCCTGCTCGGTCGACGGATCGTTCATCACCTTCACCAGTCAAGCTCTCCGAATCTGTACGATTATAGCCGAACAATACATAACATCTTCACAATACTTTACACTTTCTCTCTAAACATACGAAGCTATACGGAGACGCTCGAACATCAGTGTAACACGAATTGAAATATATATGAGCTTACACGCTTCATCACCGTTTTTAGTATTAATAATCAGGATATAATTGATTAAAAAAAGGTTCGTGCTTTCTCTATAAATAGAGCGAACTTGAGTATTGAAATTCATTCTGTTGATCATCTCTGAGGTGTTAACATCGCTGTTCTCTCAGAAAATAATCTAAAGTGTTATCAATGTGAAGAAGAGTACATTTCCTTGAAGAAGGGTTAATACGTTATATAATTGATGCATAAAGGTTCGTGCTTCCTCTATAAATAGAGCATCCTCTAGCATTGAAATTCATTCTGTTGATCATCTCTGAGGTGTTAACATCGCTGTTCTCTCAGAAAATAATCAGCTTTCTAAGTGATATCAAGGCGTTCATTTCCTTGAAGAAAGGTAAATACCTTATTATATCAAGAAGAAAAATGAATAAGTCCTCGTATAAGGATATCATTCCTAGTGTCTCAGGATATTCTTGTGGTAAATGCTGTAAGACGTTCCTCCGTGGATATGATAAAAGACGACATGAGCTACGTTGTAAAAAACTCTTCAAGTGTAAATATTGTAACGTAGCCTTCAAAGACAGTTATAAGGGTCGTCGACACGAAGATGCGTGTGAAATAAACAGACCTGAGAAGAAACGTAGATTAGAGCCGACAAAGCATGAGTTGTTATCTACGATGGAGGAGTGTGACATGAAAGAATATGAAACTTCATTCCATGGACGTTTGAAATCGTATTTTATACGATGTGAATCGACTAAGGATCTGAATATATACCTGCATGAAGCAAAACAGCGGATAATCCAGGCTGTGCATAAAGAGCTTGGTATTCACAAGAGTTTGAAAATTAATCTGCTGGTTGAGTGTCGATTTGTTAACAGTATTGGAGAAACCTGTGAAAAGACATTTAAAACCAGAAATCAAGCTGTTTTCCTAGAAACGGACCTGGACTCTATGCTGGAAACCAAAATGAAGAAATTGGTTACTGAAATGGAGGAGTCTCAGCTTAAGGGAAGCAATTGGGCTCTGCTTGCTGTGGAAGGGGTACGCCTTCGTATTAACAAGTACAACCCGTTGCGAGGAAGTAGCTACATACCACTACCGTCAGCTGTTGAAGCAAGGAAAGCATGTATAAACATTCAGAACTTTAGCGACGAGAAATGTTTCATGTACTCCGTATTAGCTAAATTCGTGAGCACCAAGCCTCAACGCGTCAGCAAATACAAACAACTTCAAGATAAGTACGACTTCAGCTGTGTTTCCTACCCTACTCCACTTTCTCAAATACCTAAATTTGAGAAGTTTAACAATATGTCTATTAACGTTTTCGGGCTAGATGAGAAGTATGAAGTGTATCCGATAAAGGTTGTTGATATTGAACTACCTGAACACTGCGACCTGCTACTATTGAGTGATAGTAGTGGAAAACATCACTACGTATATATAAAGAATTTTGAGAAACTCATTCGACACCAGAAAACCAACCATAATGGACGGGTTTATACTTGTAAGCGCTGCTTTACACATTTTGATGATCGATATGGACGAAGTGGACAGGAAAAACTGCAAGAACATGTAGCTGTCTGTATTCAACATGGTGTTGCGAGGGTAGTTATGCCTACCAAGGAGAAATCAATTGTTCAGTTTAAAAATGTTGAGAGGATGCTGAAAGTACCTTATGTCATCTATGCTGATTTTGAGAGTATTCTCACTCCATGCCATACGTGTATACCCAATCCTGAAACTTCCTATACAACCCCTTATCAAGAGCACACACCAATGAGCTTCTGTGTTTACGTGAAGCCTACATCCAGTGTTGAACATCTCGAAACTGGTCTTCCTAAGCAACCCTATGTGTATCGTGGTGCTGATGCTGCTCAGAAGTTTATGCTGTACCTGACATCTCTTGCAAAAATGATTGATGACATATACAAATCTGCTAAGCCTCTGAAACTTACGGAACAACAGCAAAAGGATTTTGAGTCTTCTACGGCATGCTACTTGTGTGGAAAAGGCTTTACAGGAGAAAACTACAAAGTACGCGACCATGATCACATCAGCGGTGAATATCGTGGAAGTCTTCATAATGAATGTAATTTAGCCTGTAAAACACCTAAATATATACCAGTCTTCATGCATAACCTTAGCGGATATGACTCTCATTTCATTGTTAAGGAGCTGGGTTGTACAAGTGAACGTGTGGAGGTAATTCCTAACTCTGAAGAAAGCTATATCTCATTCACCAAGTATGTAGGAGATATAAAGCTTCGATTTGTGGATAGCTTCCGATTCCTCAGTACAAGCTTGGATAAGTTGGTAAAAAATCTAACCTCGTATCCTGAAACGCTAAAGTACTTTGGAGAAGACAAATTGAAGTTGATGACCCGTAAGGGTGTATTTCCCTATGATTTTGTTACGTCATGGGATGTCCTGAACGAGACCTGCTTGCCTCCTAAGGACTACTTCTACAATAGATTAAATGAAGAAGAAATTACTGATACTGACTACGATCATGCTAGAAATGTATGGAAGCTGTTTAATGTGAGAAACCTGGGAGAGTACAGCGATCTCTACTTAACTTCGGATGTACTTCTCCTAGCTGATGTCTTTGAGACGTTCAGAGAGCAAACCCTTAAAACACACAAAGTTGATCCTGCCCATTATTTTACCTCTCCAGGTCTTACATGGGACGCCATGTTACTGTATACTGGAATTAAGCTGGAGCTGTTACAAGATTATGATCAACTACTCATGGTGGAATCAGGTATAAGAGGAGGTTTATGCCAAGTTTCCCATCGGTATGCTGAGGCTAATAACACTTATATGGATAAGTTTGATCCGTCGAGACCAACCCAATTTATCACATACGAGGACGCTAATAATCAATATGGGTGGGCAATGTGTCACGCCCTTCCTTTTGGTGGATTTCAGTGGGTGTCACCTGAAGAAATCAACTTAGAAACACTACAAGAAGATGATCCTCATGGGTACATATTAGAAGTCGACATCGAGTATCCTGCTGAACTTCACGATCTACACAACGATCTACCTTTCCTGCCAGAGTGTATGAAACCATTGGAATCATCTACAAAGAAACTGATACCTCATCTTGGACCTCAAAAGAAGTATGTAGTGCATTACATGGCTTTGAAGCAAGCTCTTAGTCATGGACTACGACTAACAAAAATCCATCGTGTGCTACAATTCCGACAGTCTCAGTGGTTGAAACCCTATGTGGAATTTAACAACAGGCTACGACAACAAGCTGCAAATGATTTCGAGAAGGATCTCTACAAGCTCTTTAACAACGCTATGTTTGGAAAAACTATGGAGAACCTGCGTAACCGTATGGATATACGACTGGTGACCAATGAAAAAACTCTAGAGAAGCTGATCGCCAAGCCTACGTTTATCGACAGGACGATATATGCTGATAATCTAGCTGCTGTACATATGGCCTCTCGTCAGATTGTATTCAACAAGCCTATATACATTGGTATGAGTGTGTTGGACATCTCCAAGACATTAATGTATAACTATCATTACGACGTTTTGTTGCCTTATTATGGAGCTGAAAACCTGAAGCTTATGTATATGGACACTGATTCGTTCATTCATCGTGTAACAACTGAAGATGTGTACCAGGATAAGCTACGTTTTCTTGAGCATCTCGATACAGCTGATTACCCTGTCAACCATATATGTTACTCTACTCAGAACAAGATGGTATTGGGAAAATTTAAAGATGAGGCTAATAGCAAAATCATCCTACGCTTTGTTGGACTACGTCCTAAGATGTATGCCTTAGATATTCAAGGGTCAATGATAAAAAAGATTAAAGGTATAAAACGTAGCGCTATTAAGCAGTACATTTCGTTTGACAGCTATACAGACTGTCTTAAAACCAGTGAAATCATCAGAACACCTATGAATCTGATCCTATCACGAAAGCATGCTCTTGCTACAGTGCAAGTGAATAAAATTGCATTGACTCCGTTTGATGATAAAAGAATTATTGCTGAGGACGGGATAACGACATATGCGTATGGACATTACAATATTACAAACAGTGCTTAAAAGAATGTAAGTTAAAGATAAAGATTTTCTCGTGAGTCTACAATCTTAAAAAAGAAGGTTATCTGTGTGTTGTATATGCTGATAGCTGACGTCTGATGAAGAAAGAAGAAGATGGAAGGGAAGGTGGTAACCCTGCCATTAGGAGCAATCCTAGTGCTAGTCTCAAGCCTAGATAAAAGGGGAGAGACATCTACAACGAACTAAAATAAAGGTATGTTGACGTAAAGCTTTTCAATTTGTGAACCAATATGCAGTTTATCCCTCTCCGCATCGTACAATAACTGTTTAACATATAATAAGTTTGTAAGATTTAGAAAAAAGTATATAAATTGTTGTAACGTTGGATGAGAAATGTTTTATAATTTAATTACTCTCTATATTACCATGAGTACCTGTGATACTAGTTGAATTGCCTGTTAAAATGACTTAAATACCTGTGATACTACCAGAATCATGTGAAATTACCTTAACTAGCTCAGATACGAATTCCTGCTCTAAATTAGTACGACCACCTGTGATACTATCAGAATTACGTGTTAAAATGACTCAAATACCATTGATACAACCTGAATTACCTGCATTTACCTTAAATAGCTGTGATACAAATTTCTGATCGAAATTATTACGAGCATCTGTGAAACTATGCTGATTACCTAAATACTTACGATATTACCTGAACTATCTGTAAAATACGAAACTACGTTATAACCTGCCCCTGGAACCTACCCTACTGTAATGCTTGCTTAATTACTCTAAACACCTATGTTACTTGAATTATCCTAAATACCTACGATACCCTCTGAATTACCTGTGAAATATGAAACTATGCTATACCCAACCCTGGAATCTAGCCTCCTGTGATACTAGCTGAATTAGCTGTGAACTCATGCATAGCTATGATGCAGTTAGCCTCTGGAATCTAGCCTCCTGTGATACTAGATGAATTAGCTTAAATGTTCACGATACTAGCTGAATTGCCTGTGAAAATGACTTAAATACCTGTGATACTACCCGAATCATGTGAAATTACCTTAACTAGCTCTGATACGAATTCCTGCTCTAAATTAGCACGAGCACCTGTGATACTATCTGGTTTGTCTTAAATACCAATGATACTAGATGAATTACCTGTTAAAATGACTCAAATACCATTGATGCAACTTAAATTACCTTAAATAGCTGTGATACAAATCTCTGATCGAAATTATCAATAATATCTGTGAAGCTATGTCGATTACCTCAAATACTTACGATATTACCTGAACTATCTGTGAAATACGAAGCTATGTTATAACCGACCCCTGGAACCTACCCTCCTGTAATGCTAGCTGAATTACTCTAAACGTCTGTGATACTTGAATTAACCTAAATACCTACGATACTCTCTGAATTACCTGTGAAATACGACACTAAGCTATACCCAACCCTAGAATCTATCCTCTTGTGATACTAGCTGAATTACCTGTGAAATCATGCATAGCTATGATGCAGTTAGCATCTGGAATCTATCCTGTGTTACTGGATGAATTAGCTTAAATGCTCACGATACTAGCTGAATTACCTGTGAAATCATACACTGCTATGATCCAGTCAGCCTCTTGCAATACTAGCTGAATTACTTACCTGTTAGTGTGAGTGGGTTAGCTTTTCCCGTTGCAGGTCACCTTTTTCCCTTTATGGCTCACCTTTTTCCCTTTGGTAGTCGCCTTTTTCCCTTTGCTGGTCACATTTTCCCCTTTACTGGTCACCTTTTTCCCTTTGCTGGTCACATTTTTCCCTTTACTGGTCACCTTTTTCCCTTTGCTGGTCACGTTTTTCCCTTTGCTAGTCAACTTTTTCCCTTTGTGGGCCACCTTTTTCCCTGAATAGCTTACGTGATGTGCATGTCTAGAACATTGACATGAAACAGTTTTCCACTAAGTTCACGTCTAAAGTTGCTTTCAAGTCTAGCACCTCCTATTCCCTATCTCTCCTGTATATAAACCCATATTGCTACTCCTTTAGTATCTGTCTAGCCTAACACCTCTCCTCCTGTTCCTATACCTCTCATATAAACCATACTCTACTCCTCTAGCTCTGTCCAGCCTAACGCCTCTCTCGTTTACCTATGACTCTCACATAAACCATACTCTGCTCCTCGACCTCTGTCTAGTCTAACTCCTCACCTCGTTTTCCTATACCACTCATATAAACCATACTCTATTTTCAACCTCTGTCTAGCCTAACACCTCCCCTCGTTTTCCTATACCTCTCATATAACCTATACTCTACTCCTCAACCTCTGTCTAGCCTAACACCACTCCCCGTATCCCCTACCTCTCATAAAGCGCATTCCCTCCTGCCCCCCTCTAGCTGAGTATCACTCCTTGGTTTCCTATCTAACCTAACTTTAACCCCTGTCTATCCTAGCTTAGGATCTCTCTCCGTTTTCTCGTCTCTCCTTATAAACACATTCTCAATTCTCCTAACCTAATACCTCTCCTCGTTTTCCTATACTTCTCATATAAACCATACTCTACTCCTAGACCTCTGTCTAGCCTAACACCTTTCCTCGTTTTCCTATATCTCTCATATAAACCATGCGCTACGTTTCAAGCCCTGTCTAGTCTAACACCTCTCATCGTTTTCCTATACCGCTCATATAAACCATACTTTACTCAGCCTCTGTCTAGACTAGCACCTCTCCTCGTATGCCCTATCTGTCTCATATAAAGCGTACTCCCCCTCCTTCCACTGTCTAGCCTAGCGTCAGTCCTCGTATTCCCTATCTCTTCCATATAAACGCATTTTCCTCCTTGAACCATCGCATCTAGCCTCGTTTTCCCTATCCTTTCCCATATAAACGCAAAAAAGTGGCCCAGCTCTCTCCTATATATCCTACTGTCATACCTATAGTCTCCTGCTGTTCCTTCACCTCATCCGTGCCCTGGTCATAGTCATAGCTATAGTCTCCTGCTGTTCCTTCACCTCATCCGTGCCCTGGTCATAGTCATAACCATAGCCTCCTGCAGTTCCTTCACCTCACCCGTTCCCTGGTCATAGTCATACCTATAGTCTCCTACTGTTCCTTCACCTCATCTGTTCCCTGGTCATAGTCATACCTATAGTCTCATGCTGTTCCTTCACCTCATCTGTTCCCTGGTCATAGTCATACCTATAGTCTCCTGCTGTTCCTTCACCTCATCTGTTCCCTGGTCATAGTCATAGCTATAGCCTCCTGCTGTTCCTTCACCTCATCCGTGCCCTGGTCATAGTCATAGCTATAGTCTCCTGCTGTTCCTTCACCTCATCTGTTCCCTGGTCATAGTCATACCTATAGCCTCCTGCTGTTCCTTCACCTCATCCGTGCCCTGGTCATAGTCATACCTATAGTCTCCTGCTGTTCCTTCACCTCATCCGTGCCCTGGTCATAGTCATAACTATAGCCTCCTGCAGTTCCTTCACCTCATCTGTTCCCTGGTCATAGTCATACCTATAGTCTCCTGCTGTTCCTTCACCTCATCTGTTCCCTGGTCATAGTCATACCTATAGTCTCCTGCAGTTCCTTCACCTCATCTGTTCCCTGGTCATAGTCATAACTATAGCCTCCTGCAGTTCCTTCACCTCATCTGTTCCCTGGTCATAGTCATACCTATAGTCTCCTGCTGTTCCTTCACCTCATCTGTTCCCTGGTCATAGTCATACCTATAGTCTCCTGCTGTTCCTTCACCTCATCTGTTCCCTGGTCATAGTCATAGCTATAGTCTCCTGCTGTTCCTTCACCTCATCTGTTCCCTGGTCATAGTCATAGCTATAGTCTCCTGCTGTTCCTTCACCTCATCCGTGCCCTGGTCATAGTCATAACTATAGCCTCCTGCAGTTCCTTCACCTCATCCGTTCCCTGGTCATAGTCATACCTATAGTCTCCTGCTGTTCCTTCACCTCATCCGTGCCCTGGTCATAGTCATAACTATAGCCTCCTGCTGTTACTTCACCTCATCCGTTCCCTGGTCATAGTCATACCTATAGTCTCCTGCTGTTCCTTCACCTCATCCGTGCCCTGGTCATAGTCATAACTATAGTCTCCTGCTGTTCCTTCACCTCATCCGTTCCCTGGCAATAGTCAGTACTATAGTCTCCTGCTGTTCCTTCACCTCATCTGTTCCCTAGTCATAGTCATACCTATAGTCTCCTGCTGTTCCTTCATCTCATCCGTTCCCTAGTCATAGTCATACCTATAGTCTCCTGCTGTTAGTTCACCTCATCTGTTCCCTAGTCATAGTCATACCTATAGTCTCCTGCTGTTCCTTCACCTCATCTGTTCCCTAGTCATAGTTATACCTATAGTCTCCTGCTGTTCCTTCACCTCATCCGTGCCCTGGTCATAGTCATAACTATAGTCTCCTGCTGTTCCTTCACCTCATCCGTGCCCTGGTCATAGTCATAACTATAGTCTCCTGCTGTTCCTTCACCTCATCCGTTCCCTGGCAATAGTCAGTACTATAGTCTCCTGCTGTTCCTTCACCTCATCTGTTCCCTAGTCATAGTCATACCTATAGTCTCCTGCTGTTCCTTCATCTCATCCGTTCCCTAGTCATAGTCATACCTATAGTCTCCTGCTGTTCCTTCATCTCATCCGTTCCCTAGTCATAGTCATACCTATAGTCTCCTGCTGTTCCTTCATCTCATCCGTTCCCTAGTCATAGTCATACCTATAGTCTCCTGCTGTTCCTTCATCTCATCCGTTCCCTAGTCATAGTCATACCTATAGTCTCCTGCTGTTAGTTCACCTCATCCGTTCCCTAGTCATAGTCATACCTATAGTCTCCTGCTGTTCCTTCATCTCATCCGTTCCCTAGTCATAGTCATACCTATAGTCTCCTGCTGTTCCTTCATCTCATCTGTTCCCTGGTCATATCCATACCTATAGTCTCCTGCTGTTCCTTCACCTCATCCGTTCCCTGGCAATAGTCAGTACTATAGTCTCCTGCTGTTCCTTCACCTCATCTGTTCCCTAGTCATAGTCATACCTATAGTCTCCTGCTGTTCCTTCACCTCATCTGTTCCCTGATCATAGTCATACCTATAGCCTCCTGCTGTTCCTTCACCTCATCTGTTCCCTGGTCATAGTCATACCTATAGTCTCCTGCTGTTCCTTCACCTCATCTGTTCCCTGGTCATATCCATACCTATAGTCTCCTGCTGTTCCTTCACTTCATCCGTTCCCTGGCAATAGTCAGTACTATAGTCTCCTGCTGTTCCTTCACCTCATCTGTTCCCTAGTCATAGTCATACCTATAGTCTCCTGCTGTTCCTTCATCTCATCCGTTCCCTAGTCATAGTCATACCTATAGTCTCCTGCTGTTCCTTCACCTCATCCGTGCCCTGGTCATAGTCATAACTATAGTCTCCTGCTGTTCCTTCACCTCATCCGTTCCCTAGTCATAGTCATACCTATAGTCTCCTGCTGTTCCTTCACCTCATCCGTGCCCTGGTCATAGTCATAACTATAGTCTCCTGCTGTTCCTTCACCTCATCCGTTCCCTGGCAATAGTCAGTACTATAGTCTCCTGCTGTTCCTTCACCTCATCTGTTCCCTAGTCATAGTCATACCTATAGTCTCCTGCTGTTCCTTCACCTCATCTGTTCCCTAGTCATAGTCATACCTATAGTCTCCTGCTGTTCCTTCACCTCATCTGTTCCCTAGTCATTGTCATACCTATAGTCTCCTGCTGTTCCTTCACCTCATCTGTTCCCTAGTCATAGTCATACCTATAGTCTCCTGCTGTTCCTTCATCTCATCCGTTCCCTAGTCATAGTCATACCTATAGTCTCCTGCTGTTCCTTCATCTCATCCGTTCCCTAGTCATAGTCATACCTATAGTCTCCTGCTGTTCCTTCATCTCATCTGTTCCCTAGTCATAGTCATACCTATAGTCTCCTGCTGTTCCTTCACCTCATCTGTTCCCTAGTCATTGTCATACCTATAGTCTCCTGCTGTTCCTTCACCTCATCTGTTCCCTAGTCATAGTCATACCTATAGTCTCCTGCTGTTCCTTCATCTCATCCGTTCCCTAGTCATAGTCATACCTATAGTCTCCTGCTGTTAGTTCACCTCATCTGTTCCCTGGTCATATCCATACCTATAGTCTCCTGCTGTTCCTTCACCTCATCCGTTCCCTGGTCATAGTCATACCTATAGTCTGCTGTTCCTTCACCTCATCTGTTCCCTAGTCATAGTCATACCTATAGTCTCCTGCTGTTCCTTCACCTCATCCGTTCCCTGGTCATAGTCATACCTATAGTCTGCTGTTCCTTCACCTCATCTGTTCCCTGGTCATAGTCATACCTATAGTCTCCTGCTGTTCCTTCACCTCATCTGTTCCCTGGTCATAGTCATACCTATAGCCTCCTGCTGTTCCTTCACCTCAACTGTTCCCTAGTCATTGTCATACCTATAGTCTCCTGCTGTTCCTTCACCTCATCCGTTCCCTGGTCATAGTCATACCTATAGTCTCCTGCTGTTCCTTCACCTCATCTGTTCCCTAGTCATAGTCATACCTATAGCCTCCTGCTGTTCCTTCACCTCATCCGTTCCCTGGTCATAGTCATACCTATAGTCTCCTGCTGTTCCTTCACCTCATCCGTTCCCTGGTCATAGTCATACCTATAGCCTCCTGCTGTTCCTTCACCTCATCCGTTCCCTGGTCATAGTCATAACTATAGCATCCTGCAGTTCCTTCACCTCATCCGTTCCCTGGTCATAGTCATACCTATAGTCTCCTGCTGTTCCTTCACCTCATCTGTTCCCTGGTCATAGTCATACCTATAGCCTCCTGCTGTTCCTTCACCTCATCCGTTCCCTGGTCATAGTCATAACTATAGCATCCTGCAGTTCCTTCACCTCATCCGTTCCCTGGTCATAGTCATACCTATAGCCTCCTGCTGTTCCTTCACCTCATCCGTTCCCTGGTCATAGTCATAACTATAGCCTCCTGCTGTTCCTTCACCTCATCTGTTCCCTGGTCATAGTCATACCTATAGCCTCCTGCTGTTCCTTCACCTCATCTGTTCCCTGGTCATAGTCATAACTATAGCCTCCTGCTGTTCCTTCACCTCATCTGTTCCCTGGTCATAGTCATACCTATAGTCTCCTACTGTTCCCTCACCTCATCTGTTCCCTGGTCATAGTCATAGCTATAGCCTCCTGCTGTTCCCTCACCTCATCTGTTCCCTGGTCATAGTCATAGCTATAGTCTCCTACTGTTCCCTCACCTCATCTGTTCCCTGGTCATAGTCATAGCTATAGTCTCCTACTGTTCCCTCACCTCATCTGTTCCCTGGTCATAGTCATAGCTATAGTCTCCTGCTGTTCCTTCACCTCATCCGTTCCCTGGTCATAGTCATAACTATAGTCTCCTGCTATTACTTCACCTCATCCATTCCCTGGTCATAGTCATACCTATAGTCTCCTACTGTTCCTTCACCTCATCCGTTCCCTGGTCATAGTCATACCTATAGTCTCCTGCTGTTCCTTCACCTCATCCGTTCCCTGGTCATAGTCATACCTATAGTCTGCTGTTCCTTCACCTCATCTGTTCCCTGGTCATAGTCATACCTATAGTCTCCTGCTGTTCCCTCACCTCATCTGTTCCCTGGTCATAGTCATACCTATAGTCTCCTACTGTTCCCTCACCTCATCTGTTCCCTGGTCATAGTCATACCTATAGTCTCCTGCTGTTCCCTCACCTCATCCATTCCCTGGTCATAGTCATACCTATAGTCTCCTGCTGTTCCTTCACCTCATCCGTTCCCTGGTCATATTCATAGCTATAGTCTCCTGCTGTTCCTTCACCTCATCCGTTCCCTGGTCATGGTCATAGCTATAGCATCCTGCAGTTCCTTCACCTCATCCGTGCCCTGGTCATAGTCATACCTATAGTCTCCTGCTGTTCCTTCACCTCATCTGTTCCCTGGTCATAGTCATACCTTTAGCCTCCTGCAGTTCCTTCACCTCATCTGTTCCCTGGTCATGTCATACCTATAGTCTCCTGCTGTTCCTTCACCTCATCCATTCCCTGGTCATAGTCATACCTATAGTCTCCTGCTGTTCCTTCACCTCATCCGTTCCCTGGTCATAGTCATAACTATAGTCTCCTACTGTTCCTTCACCTCATCCATTCCCTGGTCATAGTCATACCTATAGTCTCCTGCTGTTCCTTCACCTCATCTGTTCCCTGGTCATAGTTATACCTATAGTCTCCTGATCCTTCACCTCATCTGTTCCCTGGTCATAGTCATACCTATAGCCTCCTGCTGTTCCTTCACCTCATCTGTTCCCTGGTCATAGTCATAACTATAGTCTCCTGCTGTTCCTTCACCTCATCTGTTCCCTGGTCATAGTCATAACTATAGCCTCCTGCTGTTCCTTCACCTCATCTGTTCCCTGGTCATAGTCATAACTATAGTCTGCTGTTACTTCACCTCATCTGTTCCCTGGTCATAGTCATAACTATAGTCTCCTACTGTTCCTTCACCTCATCTGTTCCCTGGTCATAGTGATACCTATAGCCTCCTGCTGTTCCTTCACCTCATCTGTTCCCTGGTCATAGTCATAACTATAGTCTCCTACTGTTCCTTCACCTCATCTGTTCCCTGGTCATAGTGATACCTATAGCCTCCTGCTGTTCCTTCACCTCATCTGTTCCCTGGTCATAGTGATACCTATAGCCTCCTGCTGTTCCTTCACCTCATCTGTTCCCTGGTCATAGTGATACCTATAGCCTCCTGCTGTTCCTTCACCTCTTCTGTTCCCTGGTCATAGTCATAGCTATAGCCTCCTGCTGTTCCTTCACCTCATCTGTTCCCTGGTCATAGTCATACCTATAGTCTCCTGCTGTTCCCTCACCTCATCTGTTCCCTGGTCATAGTCATAGCTATAGTCTCCTGCTGTTCCTTCACCTCATCTGTTCCCTGGTCATAGTCATAGCTATAGTCTCCTGCTGTTCCTTCACCTCATCTGTTCCCTGGTCATAGTCATACCTATAGTCTCCTGCTGTTCCTTCACCTCATCTGTTCCCTGGTCATAGTCATAGCTATAGTCTCCTGCTGTTCCTTCACCTCATCTGTTCCCTGGTCATAGTCATACCTATAGCCTCCTGCTGTTCCCTCACCTCATCTGTTCCCTGGTCATAGTCATACCTATAGTCTGCTGTTACTTCATCTCATCTGTTCCCTGGTCATAGTCATAGCTATAGCCTCCTGCTGTTCCTTCACCTCATCTGTTCCCTGGTCATAGTCATAGCTATAGTCTCCTGCTGTTCCTTCACCTCATCTGTTCCCTGGTCATAGTCATACCTATAGCCTCCTGCTGTTCCCTCACCTCATCTGTTCCCTGGTCATAGTCATACCTATAGTCTGCTGTTACTTCATCTCATCTGTTCCCTGGTCATAGTCATAACTATAGTCTGCTGTTACTTCACCTCATCTGTTCCCTGGTCATAGTCATACCTATAGCCTCCTGCTGTTCCTTCACCTCATCTGTTCCCTGGTCATAGTCATACCTATAGTCTGCTGTTACTTCATCTCATCTGTTCCCTGGTCATAGTCATAGCTATAGTCTGCTGTTACTCCATCTCATCTGTTCCCTGGTCATAGTCATACCTATAGTCTGCTGTTACTTCATCTCATCTGTTCCCTGGTCATAGTCATAACTATAGTCTGCTGTTACTTCATCTCATCTGTTCCCTGGTCATAGTCATAGCTATAGTCTGCTGTTACTCCATCTCATCTGTTCCCTGGTCATAGTCATAACTATAGTCTGCTGTTACTCCATCTCATCTGTTCCCTGGTCATAGTCATAGCTATAGTCTGCTGTTACTCCATCTCATCTGTTCCCTGGTCATAGTCATAACTATAGTCTGCTGTTACTCCATCTCATCTGTTCCCTGGTCATAGTCATAACTATAGTCTGCTGTTACTTCATCTCATCTGTTCCCTGGTCATAGTCATAACTATAGTCTGCTGTTACTCCATCTCATCTGTTCCCTGGTCATAGTCATAGCTATAGTCTGCTGTTACTCCATCTCATCTGTTCCCTGGTCATAGTCATAGCTATAGTCTGCTGTTACTCCATCTCATCTGTTCCCTGGTCATAGTCATAACTATAGTCTGCTGTTACTCCATCTCATCTGTTCCCTGGTCATAGTCATAACTATAGTCTGCTGTTACTCCATCTCATCTGTTCCCTGGTCATAGTCATACCTATAGTCTGCTGTTACTCCATCTCATCTGTTCCTTGGTCATAGTCATAACTATAGTCTGCTGTTACTTCATCTCATCTGTTCCCTGGTCATAGTCATAACTATGGTCTGCTGTTACTTCATCTCATCTGTTCCCTGGTCATAGTCATAACTATAGTCTCCTGCTGTTACTTCATCTCATCTGTTCCCTGGTCATAGTCATAACTATAGTCTGCTGTTACTCCATCTCATCTGTTCCCTGGTCATAGTCATACCTATAGTCTGCTGTTACTTCATCTCATCTGTTCCCTGGTCATAGTCATAACTATAGTCTGCTGTTACTTCATCTCATCTGTTCCCTGGTCATAGTCATAACTATAGTCTGCTGTTACTCCATCTCATCTGTTCCCTGGTCATAGTCATAGCTATAGTCTGCTGTTACTCCATCTCATCTGTTCCCTGGTCATAGTCATAACTATAGTCTGCTGTTACTTCATCTCATCTGTTCCCTGGTCATAGTCATAGCTATAGTCTGCTGTTACTCCATCTCATCTGTTCCCTGGTCATAGTCATACCTATAGTCTGCTGTTACTTCATCTCATCTGTTTCCTGGTCATAGTCATACCTATAGTCTGCTGTTACTTCATGTCATCTGTTCCCTGGTCATAGTCATAACTATAGTCTGCTGTTACTTCATCTCATTTGTTCCCTGGTCATAGTCATACCTATAGTCTGCTGTTACTTCATCTCATCTGTTCCCTGGTCATAGTCATACCTATAGTCTGCTGTTACTCCATCTCATCTGTTCCCTGGTCATAGTCATAGCTATAGTCTGCTGTTACTTCATCTCATCTGTTCCCTGGTCATAGTCATACCTATAGTCTGCTGTTACTCCATCTCATCTGTTCCCTGGTCATAGTCATACCTATAGTCTGCTGCTGTTCCTTCACCTCATCTGTTCCCTGGTCATAGTCATAACTATAGTCTGCTGTTACTTCATCTCATCTGTTCCCTGGTCATAGTCATAACTATAGTCTGCTGTTACTTCATCTCATCTGTTCCCTGGTCATAGTCATAACTATAGTCTGCTGTTACTTCATCTCATCTGTTCCCTGGTCATAGTCATACCTATAGTCTGCTGTTACTCCATCTCATCTGTTCCCTGGTCATAGTCATACCTATAGTCTGCTGTTACTTCATCTCATCTGTTCCCTGGTCATAGTCATACCTATAGTCTCCTGCTGTTACTTCATCTCATCTGTTCCCTGGTCATAGTCATACCTATAGTCTGCTGTTACTCCATCTCATCTGTTCCCTGGTCATAGTCATAACTATAGTCTCCTGCTGTTACTTCATCTCATCTGTTCCCTGGTCATAGTCATAACTATAGTCTCCTGCTGTTACTCCATCTCATCTGTTCCCTGGTCATAGTCATAACTATAGTCTCCTGCTGTTACTTCATCTCATCTGTTCCCTGGTCATAGTCATACCTATAGTCTGCTGTTACTCCATCTGATCTGTTCCCTGGTCATAGTCATACCTATAGTCTGCTGTTACTCCATCTCATCTGTTCCCTGGTCATAGTCATAACTATAGTCTGCTGTTACTTCATCTCATCTGTTCCCTGGTCATAGTCATAACTATAGTCTGCTGTTACTTCATCTCATCTGTTCCCTGGTCATAGTCATAACTATAGTCTGCTGTTACTTCATCTCATCTGTTCCCTGGTCATAGTCATACCTATAGTCTGCTGTTACTCCATCTCATCTGTTCCCTGGTCATAGTCATAACTATAGTCTGCTGTTACTTCACCTCATCTGTTCCCTGGTCATAGTCATACCTATAGTCTGCTGTTACTTCATCTCATCTGTTCCCTGGTCATAGTCATACCTTTAGCCTCCTGCAGTTCCTTCACCTCATCTGTTCCCTGGTCATAGTGATACCTATAGCCTCCTGCTGTTCCTTCACCTCATCTGTTCCCTGGTCATAGTCATAGCTATAGTCTCCTACTGTTCCTTCACCTCATCTGTTCCCTGGTCATAGTCATACCTATAGTCTCCTGCTGTTACTTCACCTCATCTGTTCCCTGGTCATAGTGATACCTATAGCCTCCTGCTGTTCCTTCACCTCATCTGTTCCCTGGTCATAGTGATACCTATAGCCTCCTGCTGTTCCTTCACCTCATCTGTTCCCTGGTCATAGTCATAACTATAGTCTCCTACTGTTCCTTCACCTCATCTGTTCCCTGGTCATAGTGATACCTATAGCCTCCTGCTGTTCCTTCACCTCATCTGTTCCCTGGTCATAGTCATAGCTATAGTCTCCTGCTGTTCCTTCACCTCATCTGTTCCCTGGTCATAGTCATAGCTATAGTCTGCTGTTACTTCATCTCATCTGTTCCCTGGTCATAGTAATACCTATAGTCTGCTGTTACTTCATCTCATCTGTTCCCTGGTCATAGTCATACCTATAGTCTGCTGTTACTTCATCTCATCTGTTCCCTGGTCATAGTCAT
Source organism: Deroplatys truncata (assembly GCA_030765065.1). Lineage (NCBI taxonomy): Eukaryota > Metazoa > Arthropoda > Insecta > Mantodea > Mantidae > Deroplatys > Deroplatys truncata. The sequence continues at coordinate 203,310,315 of CM060988.1, forward strand.
AGCTATAGTCTGCTGTTACTTCATCTCATCTGTTCCCTGGTCATAGTCATAACTATAGTCTGCTGTTACTTCACCTCATCTGTTCCCTGGTCATAGTCATAACTATAGTCTGCTGTTACTTCATCTCATCTGTTCCCTGGTCATAGTCATAGCTATAGTCTGCTGTTACTTCATCTCATCTGTTCCCTGGTCATAGTAATACCTATAGTCTGCTGTTACTTCATCTCATCTGTTCCCTGGTCATAGTCATACCTATAGTCTGCTGTTACTTCATCTCATCTGTTCCCTGGTCATAGTCATACCTATAGTCTGCTGTTACTTCATCTCATCTGTTCCCTGGGCATAGTCATACCTATAGTCTGCTGTTACTCCATCTCATCTGTTCCCTGGTCATAGTCATAGCTATAGTCTGCTGTTACTTCATCTCATCTGTTCCCTGGTCATAGTCATACCTATAGTCTGCTGTTACTTCATCTCATCTGTTCCCTGGTCATAGTCATACCTATAGTCTGCTGTTACTTCATCTCATCTGTTCCCTGGTCATAGTCATAGCTATAGTCTCCTGCTGTTCCTTCACCTCATCTGTTCCCTGGTCATAGTCATAGCTATAGTCTGCTGTTACTTCATCTCATCTGTTCCCTGGTCATAGTAATACCTATAGTCTGCTGTTACTTCATCTCATCTGTTCCCTGGTCATAGTCATAGCTATAGTCTGCTGTTCCTTCACCTCATCTGTTCCCTGGTCATAGTCATACCTATAGTCTGCTGTTACTTCATCTCATCTGTTCCCTGGTCATAGTAATACCTATAGTCTGCTGTTACTTCATCTCATCTGTTCCCTGGTCATAGTAATACCTATAGTCTGCTGTTACTTCATCTCATCTGTTCCCTGGTCATAGTCATACCTATAGTCTGCTGTTACTTCATCTCATCTGTTCCCTGGTCATAGTCATAACTATAGTCTGCTGTTACTTCATCTCATCTGTTCCCTGGTCATAGTCATACCTATAGTCTGCTGCTGTTCCTTCATCTCATCTGTTCCCTGTCATAGTCATACCTATAGTCTGCTGTTACTTCATCTCATCTGTTCCCTGGTCATAGTCATAGCTATAGTCTGCTGTTACTTCATCTCATCTGTTCCCTGGTCATAGTAATACCTATAGTCTGCTGTTACTTCATCTCATCTGTTCCCTGGTCATAGTCATACCTATAGTCTGCTGTTCCTTCATCTCATCTGTTCCCTGTCATAGTCATACCTATAGTCTGCTGTTACTTCATCTCATCTGTTCCCTGGTCATAGTAATACCTATAGTCTGCTGTTCCTTCATCTCATCTGTTCCCTGTCATAGTCATACCTATAGTCTGCTGTTACTTCATCTCATCTGTTCCCTGGTCATAGTCATAGCTATAGTCTGCTGTTACTTCATCTCATCTGTTCCCTGGTCATAGTAATACCTATAGTCTGCTGTTACTTCATCTCATCTGTTCCCTGGTCATAGTCATAGCTATAGTCTCCTGCTGTTCCTTCACCTCATCTGTTCCCTGGTCATAGTCATAGCTATAGTCTGCTGTTACTTCATCTCATCTGTTCCCTGGTCATAGTAATACCTATAGTCTGCTGTTACTTCACCTCATCTGTTCCCTGGTCATAGTCATACCTATAGTCTGCTGTTACTTCATCTCATCTGTTCCCTGGTCATAGTCATAGCTATAGTCTGCTGTTACTTCATCTCATCTGTTCCCTGGTCATAGTCATAGCTATAGTCTGCTGTTACTTCATCTCATCTGTTCCCTGGTCATAGTCATACCTATAGTCTGCTGTTACTTCATCTCATCTGTTCCCTGGTCATAGTCATAGCTATCGTCTGCTGTTCCTTCACCTCATCTGTTCCCTGGTCATAGTAATACCTATAGTCTGCTGTTACTTCATCTCATCTGTTCCCTGGTCATAGTCATAGCTATAGTCTCCTGCTGTTCCTTCACCTCATCTGTTCCCTGGTCATAGTGATACCTATAGCCTCCTGCTGTTCCTTCACCTCATCTGTTCCCTGGTCATAGTCATAACTATAGTCTCCTACTGTTCCTTCACCTCATCTGTTCCCTGGTCATAGTGATACCTATAGCCTCCTGCTGTTCCTTCACCTCATCTGTTCCCTGGTCATAGTCATAACTATAGTCTCCTACTGTTCCTTCACCTCATCTGTTCCCTGGTCATAGTCATACCTATAGCCTCCTGCTGTTCCTTCACCTCATCTGTTCCCTGGTCATAGTCATAGCTATAGTCTCCTACTGTTCCTTCACCTCATCTGTTCCCTGGTCATAGTGATACCTATAGCCTCCTGCTGTTCCTTCACCTCATCTGTTCCCTGGTCATAGTCATACCTATAGCCTCCTGCTGTTCCTTCACCTCATCTGTTCCCTGGTCATAGTCATAACTATAGTCTCCTACTGTTCCTTCACCTCATCTGTTCCCTGGTCATAGTCATAACTATAGTCTCCTGCTGTTCCTTCACCTCATCTGTTCCCTGGTCATAGTGATACCTATAGTCTCCTGCTGTTACTTCACCTCATCTGTTCCCTGGTCATAGTCATAACTATAGTCTCCTGATCCTTCACCTCATCTGTTCCCTGGTCATAGTCATACCTATAGCCTCCTGCTGTTACTTCACCTCATCTGTTCCCTGGTCATAGTCATAACTATAGTCTCCTGATCCTTCACCTCATCTGTTCCCTGGTCATAGTCATACCTATAGCCTCCTGCTGTTCCTTCACCTCATCTGTTCCCTGGTCATAGTCATAACTATAGTCTCCTGCTGTTCCTTCACCTCATCTGTTCCCTGTTCATAGTCATACCTATAGTCTCCTGCTGTTCCTTCACCTCATCTGTTCCCTGGTCATAGTCATACATATAGTCTCCTGCTGTTCCTTCACCTCATCTGTTCCCTGGTCATAGTCATACATATAGTCTCCTGCTGTTCCTTCACCTCATCTGTTCCCTGGTCATAGTCATACATATAGTCTCCTGCTGTTCCTTCACCTCATCTGTTCCCTGGTCATAGTCATACATATAGTCTCCTGCTGTTCCTTCACCTCATCTGTTCCCTGGTCATAGTCATACATATAGTCTCCTGCTGTTCCTTCACCTCATCTGTTCCCTGTTCATAGTCATACCTATAGTCTCCTACTGTTCCTTCACCTCATCTGTTCCCTGGTCATAGTCATACCTATAGTCTCCTACTGTTCCTTCACCTCATCCGTTCCCTGGTCATAGTCATACCTATAGTCTCCTGCTGTTACTTCACCTCGTCTGTTCCCTGGTCATAGTCATACCTATAGTCTGCTGTTGTTACTTCATCTCATCTGTTCCCTGGTCATAGTCATACCTATAGTCTCCTGCAGTTCCTTCACCTCATCTGTTCCCTGGTCATAGTCATACCTATAGTCTCCTACTGTTCCTTCACCTCATCCGTTCCCTGGTCATAGTCATACCTATAGTCTCCTGCTGTTACTTCACCTCGTCTGTTCCCTGGTCATAGTCATACCTATAGTCTGCTGTTGTTACTTCATCTCATCTGTTCCCTGGTCATAGTCATACCTATAGCCTCCTGCAGTTCCTTCACCTCATCTGTTCCCTGGTCATAGTCATACCTATAGTCTCCTACTGTTCCTTCACCTCATCTGTTCCCTGGTCATAGTCATACCTATAGCCTCCTGCAGTTCCTTCACCTCATCTGTTCCCTGGTCATAGTCATACCTATAGCCTCCTACTGTTCCTTCACCTCATCTGTTCCCTGGTCATAGTCATACCTATAGCCTCCTGCTGTTCCTTCACCTAATCTGTTCCCTGGTCATAGTCATAGCTATAGTCTCCTACTGTTCCTTCACCTCATCTGTTCCCTGGTCATAGTCATACCTATAGTCTCCTGCTGTTCCTTCACCGCATCTGTTCCCTGGTCATGGTCATACCTATAGCCTCCTGCTGTTCCTTCACCTCATCTGTTCCCTGGTCATAGTCATACCTATAGTCTCCTGCTGTTCCTTCACCGCATCTGTTCCCTTGTCATAGTCATACCTATAGCCTCCTGCAGTTCCTTCACCTCATCTGTTCCCTGGTCATAGTCATACCTATAGTCTCCTGCTGTTCCTTCACCTCATCTGTTCCCTGGTCATAGTCATAGCTATAGTCTCCTGCTGTTCCTTCACCTCATCCGTGCCCTGGTCATAGTCATAACTATAGCCTCCTGCAGGTCCTTCACCTCATCCGTTCCCTGGTCATAGTCATACCTATAGTCTCCTGCTGTTCCTTCACCTCATCCGTGCCCTGGTCATAGTCATAACTATAGCCTCCTGCAGGTCCTTCACCTCATCCGTTCCCTGGTCATAGTCATACCTATAGTCTCCTGCTGTTCCTTCACCTCATCCGTGCCCTGGTTATAGTCATAACTATAGCCTGCTGCAGTTCCTTCACCTCATCCGTTCCCTGGTCATAGTCATACCTATAGCCTCCTGCTGTTCCTTCACCTCATCTGTTCCCTGGTCATAGTCATACCTATAGTCTCCTGCTGTTCCTTCACCTCATCCGTTCCCTGGTCATAGTCATAACTATAGCCTCCTGCTGTTCCTTCACCTCATCTGTTCCCTGGTCATAGTCATACCTATAGCCTCCTGCTGTTCCTTCACCTCATCTGTTCCCTGGTCATAGTCATAACTATAGCCTCCTGCTGTTCCTTCACCTCATCTGTTCCCTGGTCATAGTCATACCTATAGTCTCCTACTGTTCCCTCACCTCATCTGTTCCCTGGTCATAGTCATAGCTATAGCCTCCTGCTGTTCCCTCACCTCATCTGTTCCCTGGTCATAGTCATAGCTATAGTCTCCTACTGTTCCCTCACCTCATCTGTTCCCTGGTCATAGTCATAGCTATAGTCTCCTACTGTTCCCTCACCTCATCTGTTCCCTGGTCATAGTCATAGCTATAGTCTCCTGCTGTTCCTTCACCTCATCCGTTCCCTGGTCATAGTCATAACTATAGTCTCCTGCTATTACTTCACCTCATTCATTCCCTGGTCATAGTCATACCTATAGTCTCCTACTGTTCCTTCACCTCATCCGTTCCCTGGTCATAGTCATACCTATAGTCTCCTGCTATTACTTCACCTCATCCATTCCCTGGTCATAGTCATACCTATAGTCTCCTACTGTTCCTTCACCTCATCTGTTCCCTGGTCATAGTCATACCTATAGTCTCCTGCTGTTCCCTCACCTCATCTGTTCCCTGGTCATAGTCATACCTATAGTCTCCTACTGTTCCCTCACCTCATCTGTTCCCTGGTCATAGTCATACCTATAGTCTCCTGCTGTTCCCTCACCTCATCCATTCCCTGGTCATAGTCATACCTATAGTCTCCTGCTGTTCCTTCACCTCATCCGTTCCCTGGTCATAGTCATAGCTATAGTCTCCTGCTGTTCCTTCACCTCATCCGTTCCCTGGTCATGGTCATAGCTATAGCATCCTGCAGTTCTTTCACCTCATCCGTGCCCTGGTCATAGTCATACCTATAGTCTCCTGCTGTTCCTTCACCTCATCTGTTCCCTGGTCATAGTCATACCTTTAGCCTCCTGCAGTTCCTTCACCTCATCTGTTCCCTGGTCATGTCATACCTATAGTCTCCTGCTGTTCCTTCACCTCATCCATTCCCTGGTCATAGTCATACCTATAGTCTCCTGCTGTTCCTTCACCTCATCCGTTCCCTGGTCATAGTCATAACTATAGTCTCCTACTGTTCCTTCACCTCATCCATTCCCTGGTCATAGTCATACCTATAGTCTCCTGCTGTTCCTTCACCTCATCTGTTCCCTGGTCATAGTTATACCTATAGTCTCCTGATCCTTCACCTCATCTGTTCCCTGGTCATAGTCATACCTATAGCCTCCTGCTGTTCCTTCACCTCATCTGTTCCCTGGTCATAGTCATAACTATAGTCTCCTGCTGTTCCTTCACCTCATCTGTTCCCTGGTCATAGTCATAACTATAGCCTCCTGCTGTTCCTTCACCTCATCTGTTCCCTGGTCATAGTCATAACTATAGTCTGCTGTTACTTCACCTCATCTGTTCCCTGGTCATAGTCATAACTATAGTCTCCTACTGTTCCTTCACCTCATCTGTTCCCTGGTCATAGTGATACCTATAGCCTCCTGCTGTTCCTTCACCTCATCTGTTCCCTGGTCATAGTCATAACTATAGTCTCCTACTGTTCCTTCACCTCATCTGTTCCCTGGTCATAGTGATACCTATAGCCTCCTGCTGTTCCTTCACCTCATCTGTTCCCTGGTCATAGTGATACCTATAGCCTCCTGCTGTTCCTTCACCTCATCTGTTCCCTGGTCATAGTGATACCTATAGCCTCCTGCTGTTCCTTCACCTCTTCTGTTCCCTGGTCATAGTCATAGCTATAGCCTCCTGCTGTTCCTTCACCTCATCTGTTCCCTGGTCATAGTCATACCTATAGTCTCCTGCTGTTCCCTCACCTCATCTGTTCCCTGGTCATAGTCATAGCTATAGTCTCCTGCTGTTCCTTCACCTCATCTGTTCCCTGGTCATAGTCATAGCTATAGTCTCCTGCTGTTCCTTCACCTCATCTGTTCCCTGGTCATAGTCATACCTATAGTCTCCTGCTGTTCCTTCACCTCATCTGTTCCCTGGTCATAGTCATAGCTATAGTCTCCTGCTGTTCCTTCACCTCATCTGTTCCCTGGTCATAGTCATACCTATAGCCTCCTGCTGTTCCCTCACCTCATCTGTTCCCTGGTCATAGTCATACCTATAGTCTGCTGTTACTTCATCTCATCTGTTCCCTGGTCATAGTCATAGCTATAGCCTCCTGCTGTTCCTTCACCTCATCTGTTCCCTGGTCATAGTCATAGCTATAGTCTCCTGCTGTTCCTTCACCTCATCTGTTCCCTGGTCATAGTCATACCTATAGCCTCCTGCTGTTCCCTCACCTCATCTGTTCCCTGGTCATAGTCATACCTATAGTCTGCTGTTACTTCATCTCATCTGTTCCCTGGTCATAGTCATAACTATAGTCTGCTGTTACTTCACCTCATCTGTTCCCTGGTCATAGTCATACCTATAGCCTCCTGCTGTTCCTTCACCTCATCTGTTCCCTGGTCATAGTCATACCTATAGTCTGCTGTTACTTCATCTCATCTGTTCCCTGGTCATAGTCATACCTATAGTCTGCTGTTACTTCATCTCATCTGTTCCCTGGTCATAGTCATACCTATAGTCTGCTGTTACTTCATCTCATCTGTTCCCTGGACATAGTCATAGCTATAGTCTGCTGTTACTTCATCTCATCTGTTCCCTGGTCATAGTCATAGCTATAGTCTGCTGTTACTCCATCTCATCTGTTCCCTGGTCATAGTCATACCTATAGTCTGCTGTTACTTCATCTCATCTGTTCCCTGGTCATAGTCATAACTATAGTCTGCTGTTACTCCATCTCATCTGTTCCCTGGTCATAGTCATAGCTATAGTCTGCTGTTACTCCATCTCATCTGTTCCCTGGTCATAGTCATAACTATAGTCTGCTGTTACTCCATCTCATCTGTTCCCTGGTCATAGTCATAACTATAGTCTGCTGTTACTTCATCTCATCTGTTCCCTGGTCATAGTCATAACTATAGTCTGCTGTTACTCCATCTCATCTGTTTCCTGGTCATAGTCATAGCTATAGTCTGCTGTTACTCCATCTCATCTGTTCCCTGGTCATAGTCATAGCTATAGTCTGCTGTTACTCCATCTCATCTGTTCCCTGGTCATAGTCATAACTATAGTCTGCTGTTACTCCATCTCATCTGTTCCCTGGTCATAGTCATAGCTATAGTCTGCTGTTACTCCATCTCATCTGTTCCCTGGTCATAGTCATAACTATAGTCTGCTGTTACTCCATCTCATCTGTTCCCTGGTCATAGTCATACCTATAGTCTGCTGTTACTCCATCTCATCTGTTCCTTGGTCATAGTCATAACTATAGTCTGCTGTTACTTCATCTCATCTGTTCCCTGGTCATAGTCATAACTATGGTCTGCTGTTACTTCATCTCATCTGTTCCCTGGTCATAGTCATAACTATAGTCTCCTGCTGTTACTTCATCTCATCTGTTCCCTGGTCATAGTCATAACTATAGTCTGCTGTTACTCCATCTCATCTGTTCCCTGGTCATAGTCATACCTATAGTCTGCTGTTACTTCATCTCATCTGTTCCCTGGTCATAGTCATAACTATAGTCTGCTGTTACTTCATCTCATCTGTTCCCTGGACATAGTCATAACTATAGTCTGCTGTTACTCCATCTCATCTGTTCCCTGGTCATTGTCATAGCTATAGTCTGCTGTTACTCCATCTCATCTGTTCCCTGGTCATAGTCATAACTATAGTCTGCTGTTACTTCATCTCATCTGTTCCCTGGTCATAGTCATAGCTATAGTCTGCTGTTACTCCATCTCATCTGTTCCCTGGTCATAGTCATACCTATAGTCTGCTGTTACTTCATCTCATCTGTTCCCTGGTCATAGTCATACCTATAGTCTGCTGTTACTTCATGTCATCTGTTCCCTGGTCATAGTCATAACTATAGTCTGCTGTTACTTCATCTCATCTGTTCCCTGGTCATAGTCATACCTATAGTCTGCTGTTACTTCATCTCATCTGTTCCCTGGTCATAGTCATACCTATAGTCTGCTGTTACTCCATCTCATCTGTTCCCTGGTCATAGTCATAGCTATAGTCTGCTGTTACTTCATCTCATCTGTTCCCTGGTCATAGTCATACCTATAGTCTGCTGTTACTCCATCTCATCTGTTCCCTGGTCATAGTCATACCTATAGTCTGCTGCTGTTCCTTCACCTCATCTGTTCCCTGGTCATAGTCATAACTATAGTCTGCTGTTACTTCATCTCATCTGTTCCCTGGTCATAGTCATAACTATAGTCTGCTGTTACTTCATCTCATCTGTTCCCTGGTCATAGTCATAACTATAGTCTGCTGTTACTTCATCTCATCTGTTCCCTGGTCATAGTCATACCTATAGTCTGCTGTTACTCCATCTCATCTGTTCCCTGGTCATAGTCCTACCTATAGTCTGCTGTTACTTCATTTCATCTGTTCCCTGGTCATAGTCATACCTATAGTCTCCTGCTGTTACTTCATCTCATCTGTTCCCTGGTCATAGTCATACCTATAGTCTGCTGTTACTCCATCTCATCTGTTCCCTGGTCATAGTCATAACTATAGTCTCCTGCTGTTACTTCATCTCATCTGTTCCCTGGTCATAGTCATAACTATAGTCTCCTGCTGTTACTCCATTTCATCTGTTCCCTGGTCATAGTCATAACTATAGTCTCCTGCTGTTACTTCATCTCATCTGTTCCCTGGTCATAGTCATAACTATAGTCTGCTGTTACTTCATCTCATCTGTTCCCTGGTCATAGTCATACCTATAGTCTGCTGTTACTCCATCTCATCTGTTCCCTGGTCATAGTCATAACTATAGTCTGCTGTTACTTCATCTCATCTGTTCCCTGGTCATAGTCATAACTATAGTCTGCTGTTACTTCATCTCATCTGTTCCCTGGTCATAGTCATAACTATAGTCTGCTGTTACTTCATCTCATCTGTTCCCTGGTCATAGTCATACCTATAGTCTGCTGTTACTCCATCTCATCTGTTCCCTGGTCATAGTCATAACTATAGTCTGCTGTTACTTCACCTCATCTGTTCCCTGGTCATAGTCATACCTATAGTCTGCTGTTACTTCATCTCATCTGTTCCCTGGTCATAGTCATACCTATAGCCTCCTGCAGTTCCTTCACCTCATCTGTTCCCTGGTCATAGTGATACCTATAGCCTCCTGCTGTTCCTTCACCTCATCTGTTCCCTGGTCATAGTCATAGCTATAGTCTCCTACTGTTCCTTCACCTCATCTGTTCCCTGGTCATAGTCATACCTATAGTCTCCTGCTGTTACTTCACCTCATCTGTTCCCTGGTCATAGTGATACCTATAGCCTCCTGCTGTTCCTTCACCTCATCTGTTCCCTGGTCATAGTGATACCTATAGCCTCCTGCTGTTCCTTCACCTCATCTGTTCCCTGGTCATAGTCATAACTATAGTCTCCTACTGTTCCTTCACCTCATCTGTTCCCTGGTCATAGTGATACCTATAGCCTCCTGCTGTTCCTTCACCTCATCTGTTCCCTGGTCATAGTCATAGCTATAGTCTCCTGCTGTTCCTTCACCTCATCTGTTCCCTGGTCATAGTCATAGCTATAGTCTGCTGTTACTTCATCTCATCTGTTCCCTGGTCATAGTAATACCTATAGTCTGCTGTTACTTCATCTCATCTGTTCCCTGGTCATAGTCATACCTATAGTCTGCTGTTACTTCATCTCATCTGTTCCCTGGTCATAGTCATAGCTATAGTCTGCTGTTACTTCATCTCATCTGTTCCCTGGTCATAGTCATAACTATAGTCTGCTGTTACTTCACCTCATCTGTTCCCTGGTCATAGTCATAACTATAGTCTGCTGTTACTTCATCTCATCTGTTCCCTGGTCATAGTCATAGCTATAGTCTGCTGTTACTTCATCTCATCTGTTCCCTGGTCATAGTAATACCTATAGTCTGCTGTTACTTCATCTCATCTGTTCCCTGGTCATAGTCATACCTATAGTCTGCTGTTACTTCATCTCATCTGTTCCCTGGTCATAGTCATACCTATAGTCTGCTGTTACTTCATCTCATCTGTTCCCTGGGCATAGTCATACCTATAGTCTGCTGTTACTCCATCTCATCTGTTCCCTGGTCATAGTCATAGCTATAGTCTGCTGTTACTTCATCTCATCTGTTCCCTGGTCATAGTCATACCTATAGTCTGCTGTTACTTCATCTCATCTGTTCCCTGGTCATAGTCATACCTATAGTCTGCTGTTACTTCATCTCATCTGTTCCCTGGTCATAGTCATAGCTATAGTCTCCTGCTGTTCCTTCACCTCATCTGTTCCCTGGTCATAGTCATAGCTATAGTCTGCTGTTACTTCATCTCATCTGTTCCCTGGTCATAGTAATACCTATAGTCTGCTGTTACTTCATCTCATCTGTTCCCTGGTCATAGTCATAGCTATAGTCTGCTGTTCCTTCACCTCATCTGTTCCCTGGTCATAGTCATACCTATAGTCTGCTGTTACTTCATCTCATCATTTCCCTGGTCATAGTAATACCTATAGTCTGCTGTTACTTCATCTCATCTGTTCCCTGGTCATAGTAATACCTATAGTCTGCTGTTACTTCATCTCATCTGTTCCCTGGTCATAGTCATACCTATAGTCTGCTGTTACTTCATCTCATCTGTTCCCTGGTCATAGTCATAACTATAGTCTGCTGTTACTTCATCTCATCTGTTCCCTGGTCATAGTCATACCTATAGTCTGCTGCTGTTCCTTCATCTCATCTGTTCCCTGTCATAGTCATACCTATAGTCTGCTGTTACTTCATCTCATCTGTTCCCTGGTCATAGTCATAGCTATAGTCTGCTGTTACTTCATCTCATCTGTTCCCTGGTCATAGTAATACCTATAGTCTGCTGTTACTTCATCTCATCTGTTCCCTGGTCATAGTCATACCTATAGTCTGCTGTTCCTTCATCTCATCTGTTCCCTGTCATAGTCATACCTATAGTCTGCTGTTACTTCATCTCATCTGTTCCCTGGTCATAGTAATACCTATAGTCTGCTGTTCCTTCATCTCATCTGTTCCCTGTCATAGTCATACCTATAGTCTGCTGTTACTTCATCTCATCTGTTCCCTGGTCATAGTCATAGCTATAGTCTGCTGTTACTTCATCTCATCTGTTCCCTGGTCATAGTAATACCTATAGTCTGCTGTTACTTCATCTCATCTGTTCCCTGGTCATAGTCATAGCTATAGTCTCCTGCTGTTCCTTCACCTCATCTGTTCCCTGGTCATAGTCATAGCTATAGTCTGCTGTTACTTCATCTCATCTGTTCCCTGGTCATAGTAATACCTATAGTCTGCTGTTACTTCACCTCATCTGTTCCCTGGTCATAGTCATACCTATAGTCTGCTGTTACTTCATCTCATCTGTTCCCTGGTCATAGTCATAGCTATAGTCTGCTGTTACTTCATCTCATCTGTTCCCTGGTCATAGTCATAGCTATAGTCTGCTGTTACTTCATCTCATCTGTTCCCTGGTCATAGTCATACCTATAGTCTGCTGTTACTTCATCTCATCTGTTCCCTGGTCATAGTCATAGCTATAGTCTGCTGTTCCTTCACCTCATCTGTTCCCTGGTCATAGTAATACCTATAGTCTGCTGTTACTTCATCTCATCTGTTCCCTGGTCATAGTCATAGCTATAGTCTCCTGCTGTTCCTTCACCTCATCTGTTCCCTGGTCATAGTGATACCTATAGCCTCCTGCTGTTCCTTCACCTCATCTGTTCCCTGGTCATAGTCATAACTATAGTCTCCTACTGTTCCTTCACCTCATCTGTTCCCTGGTCATAGTGATACCTATAGCCTCCTGCTGTTCCTTCACCTCATCTGTTCCCTGGTCATAGTCATAACTATAGTCTCCTACTGTTCCTTCACCTCATCTGTTCCCTGGTCATAGTCATACCTATAGCCTCCTGCTGTTCCTTCACCTCATCTGTTCCCTGGTCATAGTCATAGCTATAGTCTCCTACTGTTCCTTCACCTCATCTGTTCCCTGGTCATAGTGATACCTATAGCCTCCTGCTGTTCCTTCACCTCATCTGTTCCCTGGTCATAGTCATACCTATAGCCTCCTGCTGTTCCTTCACCTCATCTGTTCCCTGGTCATAGTCATAACTATAGTCTCCTACTGTTCCTTCACCTCATCTGTTCCCTGGTCATAGTCATAACTATAGTCTCCTGCTGTTCCTTCACCTCATCTGTTCCCTGGTCATAGTGATACCTATTGTCTCCTGCTGTTACTTCACCTCATCTGTTCCCTGGTCATAGTCATAACTATAGTCTCCTGATCCTTCACCTCATCTGTTCCCTGGTCATAGTCATACCTATAGCCTCCTGCTGTTACTTCACCTCATCTGTTCCCTGGTCATAGTCATAACTATAGTCTCCTGATCCTTCACCTCATCTGTTCCCTGGTCATAGTCATACCTATAGCCTCCTGCTGTTCCTTCACCTCATCTGTTCCCTGGTCATAGTCATAACTATAGTCTCCTGCTGTTCCTTCACCTCATCTGTTCCCTGTTCATAGTCATACCTATAGTCTCCTGCTGTTCCTTCACCTCATCTGTTCCCTGGTCATAGTCATACATATAGTCTCCTGCTGTTCCTTCACCTCATCTGTTCCCTGGTCATAGTCATACATATAGTCTCCTGCTGTTCCTTCACCTCATCTGTTCCCTGGTCATAGTCATACATATAGTCTCCTGCTGTTCCTTCACCTCATCTGTTCCCTGGTCATAGTCATACATATAGTCTCCTGCTGTTCCTTCACCTCATCTGTTCCCTGGTCATAGTCATACATATAGTCTCCTGCTGTTCCTTCACCTCATCTGTTCCCTGTTCATAGTCATACCTATAGTCTCCTACTGTTCCTTCACCTCATCTGTTCCCTGGTCATAGTCATACCTATAGTCTCCTACTGTTCCTTCACCTCATCCGTTCCCTGGTCATAGTCATACCTATAGTCTCCTGCTGTTACTTCACCTCGTCTGTTCCCTGGTCATAGTCATACCTATAGTCTGCTGTTGTTACTTCATCTCATCTGTTCCCTGGTCATAGTCATACCTATAGTCTCCTGCAGTTCCTTCACCTCATCTGTTCCCTGGTCATAGTCATACCTATAGTCTCCTACTGTTCCTTCACCTCATCCGTTCCCTGGTCATAGTCATATCTATAGTCTCCTGCTGTTACTTCACCTCGTCTGTTCCCTGGTCATAGTCATACCTATAGTCTGCTGTTGTTACTTCATCTCATCTGTTCCCTGGTCATAGTCATACCTATAGCCTCCTGCAGTTCCTTCACCTCATCTGTTCCCTGGTCATAGTCATACCTATAGTCTCCTACTGTTCCTTCACCTCATCTGTTCCCTGGTCATAGTCATACCTATAGCCTCCTGCAGTTCCTTCACCTCATCTGTTCCCTGGTCATAGTCATACCTATAGCCTCCTACTGTTCCTTCACCTCATCTGTTCCCTGGTCATAGTCATACCTATAGCCTCCTGCTGTTCCTTCACCTAATCTGTTCCCTGGTCATAGTCATAGCTATAGTCTCCTACTGTTCCTTCACCTCATCTGTTCCCTGGTCATAGTCATACCTATAGTCTCCTGCTGTTCCTTCACCGCATCTGTTCCCTGGTCATGGTCATACCTATAGCCTCCTGCTGTTCCTTCACCTCATCTGTTCCCTGGTCATAGTCATACCTATAGTCTCCTGCTGTTCCTTCACCGCATCTGTTCCCTTGTCATAGTCATACCTATAGCCTCCTGCAGTTCCTTCACCTCATCTGTTCCCTGGTCATAGTCATACCTATAGTCTCCTGCTGTTCCTTCACCTCATCTGTTCCCTGGTCATAGTCATAGCTATAGTCTCCTGCTGTTCCTTCACCTCATCCGTGCCCTGGTCATAGTCATAACTATAGCCTCCTGCAGGTCCTTCACCTCATCCGTTCCCTGGTCATAGTCATACCTATAGTCTCCTGCTGTTCCTTCACCTCATCTGTTCCCTGGTCATAGTCATAGCTATAGTCTGCTGTTACTTCATCTCATCTGTTCCCTGGTCATAGTAATACCTATAGTCTGCTGTTACTTCACCTCATCTGTTCCCTGGTCATAGTCATACCTATAGTCTGCTGTTACTTCATCTCATCTGTTCCCTGGTCATAGTCATAGCTATAGTCTGCTGTTACTTCATCTCATCTGTTCCCTGGTCATAGTCATAGCTATAGTCTGCTGTTACTTCATCTCATCTGTTCCCTGGTCATAGTCATACCTATAGTCTGCTGTTACTTCATCTCATCTGTTCCCTGGTCATAGTCATAGCTATAGTCTGCTGTTCCTTCACCTCATCTGTTCCCTGGTCATAGTAATACCTATAGTCTGCTGTTACTTCATCTCATCTGTTCCCTGGTCATAGTCATAGCTATAGTCTCCTGCTGTTCCTTCACCTCATCTGTTCCCTGGTCATAGTGATACCTATAGCCTCCTGCTGTTCCTTCACCTCATCTGTTCCCTGGTCATAGTCATAACTATAGTCTCCTACTGTTCCTTCACCTCATCTGTTCCCTGGTCATAGTGATACCTATAGCCTCCTGCTGTTCCTTCACCTCATCTGTTCCCTGGTCATAGTCATAACTATAGTCTCCTACTGTTCCTTCACCTCATCTGTTCCCTGGTCATAGTCATACCTATAGCCTCCTGCTGTTCCTTCACCTCATCTGTTCCCTGGTCATAGTCATAGCTATAGTCTCCTACTGTTCCTTCACCTCATCTGTTCCCTGGTCATAGTGATACCTATAGCCTCCTGCTGTTCCTTCACCTCATCTGTTCCCTGGTCATAGTCATACCTATAGCCTCCTGCTGTTCCTTCACCTCATCTGTTCCCTGGTCATAGTCATAACTATAGTCTCCTACTGTTCCTTCACCTCATCTGTTCCCTGGTCATAGTCATAACTATAGTCTCCTGCTGTTCCTTCACCTCATCTGTTCCCTGGTCATAGTGATACCTATAGTCTCCTGCTGTTACTTCACCTCATCTGTTCCCTGGTCATAGTCATAACTATAGTCTCCTGATCCTTCACCTCATCTGTTCCCTGGTCATAGTCATACCTATAGCCTCCTGCTGTTACTTCACCTCATCTGTTCCCTGGTCATAGTCATAACTATAGTCTCCTGATCCTTCACCTCATCTGTTCCCTGGTCATAGTCATACCTATAGCCTCCTGCTGTTCCTTCACCTCATCTGTTCCCTGGTCATAGTCATAACTATAGTCTCCTGCTGTTCCTTCACCTCATCTGTTCCCTGTTCATAGTCATACCTATAGTCTCCTGCTGTTCCTTCACCTCATCTGTTCCCTGGTCATAGTCATACATATAGTCTCCTGCTGTTCCTTCACCTCATCTGTTCCCTGGTCATAGTCATACATATAGTCTCCTGCTGTTCCTTCACCTCATCTGTTCCCTGGTCATAGTCATACATATAGTCTCCTGCTGTTCCTTCACCTCATCTGTTCCCTGGTCATAGTCATACATATAGTCTCCTGCTGTTCCTTCACCTCATCTGTTCCCTGGTCATAGTCATACATATAGTCTCCTGCTGTTCCTTCACCTCATCTGTTCCCTGTTCATAGTCATACCTATAGTCTCCTACTGTTCCTTCACCTCATCTGTTCCCTGGTCATAGTCATACCTATAGTCTCCTACTGTTCCTTCACCTCATCCGTTCCCTGGTCATAGTCATACCTATAGTCTCCTGCTGTTACTTCACCTCGTCTGTTCCCTGGTCATAGTCATACCTATAGTCTGCTGTTGTTACTTCATCTCATCTGTTCCCTGGTCATAGTCATACCTATAGTCTCCTGCAGTTCCTTCACCTCATCTGTTCCCTGGTCATAGTCATACCTATAGTCTCCTACTGTTCCTTCACCTCATCCGTTCCCTGGTCATAGTCATATCTATAGTCTCCTGCTGTTACTTCACCTCGTCTGTTCCCTGGTCATAGTCATACCTATAGTCTGCTGTTGTTACTTCATCTCATCTGTTCCCTGGTCATAGTCATACCTATAGCCTCCTGCAGTTCCTTCACCTCATCTGTTCCCTGGTCATAGTCATACCTATAGTCTCCTACTGTTCCTTCACCTCATCTGTTCCCTGGTCATAGTCATACCTATAGCCTCCTGCAGTTCCTTCACCTCATCTGTTCCCTGGTCATAGTCATACCTATAGCCTCCTACTGTTCCTTCACCTCATCTGTTCCCTGGTCATAGTCATACCTATAGCCTCCTGCTGTTCCTTCACCTAATCTGTTCCCTGGTCATAGTCATAGCTATAGTCTCCTACTGTTCCTTCACCTCATCTGTTCCCTGGTCATAGTCATACCTATAGTCTCCTGCTGTTCCTTCACCGCATCTGTTCCCTGGTCATGGTCATACCTATAGCCTCCTGCTGTTCCTTCACCTCATCTGTTCCCTGGTCATAGTCATACCTATAGTCTCCTGCTGTTCCTTCACCGCATCTGTTCCCTTGTCATAGTCATACCTATAGCCTCCTGCAGTTCCTTCACCTCATCTGTTCCCTGGTCATAGTCATACCTATAGTCTCCTGCTGTTCCTTCACCTCATCCGTTCCCTGGTCATAGTCATACCTATAGCCTCTTGCTATTACTTCACCTCATCCGTTCCCTGGTCATAGTCATACCTATAGTCTCCTGCTGTTCCTTCACCTCATCTGTTCCCTGGTCATAGTCATAGCTATAGTCTCCTGCTGTTCCTTCACCTCATCCGTGCCCTGGTCATAGTCATAACTATAGCCTCCTGCAGGTCCTTCACCTCATCCGTTCACTGGTCATAGTCATACCTATAGTCTCCTGCTGTTCCTTCACCTCATCCGTGCCCTGGTCATAGTCATAACTATAGCCTCCTGCAGGTCCTTCACCTCATCCGTTCCCTGGTCATAGTCATACCTATAGTCTCCTGCTGTTCCTTCACCTCATCCGTGCCCTGGTTATAGTCATAACTATAGCCTGCTGCAGTTCCCTCACCTCATCCGTTCCCTGGTCATAGTCATACCTATAGCCTCCTGCTGTTCCTTCACCTCATCCGTTCCCTGGTCATAGTCATACCTATAGTCTCCTGCTGTTCCTTCATCTCATCTGTTCCCTGGTCATAGTCATACCTATAGTCTCCTGCTGTTCCTTCATCTCATCTGTTCCCTGGTCATAGTCATACCTATAGTCTGCTGCTGTTACTTCACCTCATCTGTTCCCTGGTCATAGTCATACCTATAGTCTCCTGCTGTTCCTTCACCTCATCTGTTCCCTGGTCATAGTCATACCTATAGCCTCCTGCTGTTCCTTCATCTCATCTGTTCCCTGGTCATAGTCATACCTATAGTCTCCTGCTGTTCCTTCATCTCATCTGTTCCCTGGTCATAGTCATACCTATAGTCTGCTGCTGTTACTTCACCTCATCTGTTCCCTGGTCATAGTCATACCTATAGTCTCCTGCTGTTCCTTCACCTCATCTGTTCCCTGGTCATAGTCATAACTATAGTCTCCTGCTGTTCCTTCACCTCATCCGTTCCCTGGTCATAGTCATACCTATAGCCTCTTGCTATTACTTCACCTCATCCGTTCCCTGGTCATAGTCATACCTATAGCCTCCTGCTGTTCCTTCACCTCATCCGTTCCCTGGTCATAGTCATAACTATAGCATCCTGCAGTTCCTTCACCTCATCCGTTCCCTGGTCATAGTCATACATATAGCCTCCTGCTGTTCCTTCACCTCATCCGTTCCCTGGTCATAGTCATAACTATAGCCTCCTGCTGTTCCTTCACCTCATCTGTTCCCTGGTTATAGTCATACCTATAGCCTCCTGCTGTTCCTTCACCTCATCTGTTCCCTGGTCATAGTCATAACTATAGCCTCCTGCTGTTCCTTCACCTCATCTGTTCCCTGGTCATAGTCATACCTATAGTCTCCTACTGTTCCCTCACCTCATCTGTTCCCTGGTCATAGTCATAGCTATAGCCTCCTGCTGTTCCCTCACCTCATCTGTTCCCTGGTCATAGTCATAGCTATAGTCTCCTACTGTTCCCTCACCTCATCTGTTCCCTGGTCATAGTCATAGCTATAGTCTCCTACTGTTCCCTCACCTCATCTGTTCCCTGGTCATAGTCATAGCTATAGTCTCCTGCTGTTCCTTCACCTCATCCGTTCCCTGGTCATAGTCATAACTATAGTCTCCTGCTATTACTTCACCTCATCCATTCCCTGGTCATAGTCATACCTATAGTCTCCTACTGTTCCTTCACCTCATCCGTTCCCTGGTCATAGTCATACCTAAAGTCTCCTGCTATTACTTCACCTCATCCATTCCCTGGTCATAGTCATACCTATAGTCTCCTACTGTTCCTTCACCTCATCTGTTCCCTGGTCATAGTGATACCTATAGTCTCCTGCTGTTCCTTCACCTCATCCGTTCCCTGGTCATAGTCATAGCTATAGTCTCCTGCTGTTCCTTCACCTCATCCGTTCCCTGGTCATAGTCATAGCTATAGTCTCCTGCTGTTCCTTCACCTCATCCGTTCCCTGGTCATGGTCATAACTATAGCATCCTGCAGTTCTTTCACCTCATCCGTGCCCTGGTCATAGTCATACCTATAGTCTCCTGCTGTTCCTTCACCTCATCTGTTCCCTGGTCATAGTCATACCTATAGTCTCCTGCTGTTCCTTCACCTCATCTGTTCCCTGGTCATAGTCATACCTATAGTCTCCTGCTGTTCCTTCACCTCATCTGTTCCCTGGTCATAGTCATACCTTTAGCCTCCTGCAGTTCCTTCACCTCATCTGTTCCCTGGTCATGTCATACCTATAGTCTCCTGCTGTTCCTTCACCTCATCCATTCCCTGGTCATAGTCATACCTATAGTCTCCTGCTGTTCCTTCACCTCATCCGTTCCCTGGTCATAGTCATAACTATAGTCTCCTACTGTTCCTTCACCTCATCCATTCCCTGGTCATAGTCATACCTATAGTCTCCTGCTGTTCCTTCACCTCATCTGTTCCCTGGTCATAGTTATACCTATAGTCTCCTGATCCTTCACCTCATCTGTTCCCTGGTCATAGTCATACCTATAGCGTCCTGCTGTTCCTTCACCTCATCTGTTCCCTGGTCATAGTCATAACTATAGTCTCCTGCTGTTCCTTCACCTCATCTGTTCCCTGGTCATAGTCATAACTATAGCCTCCTGCTGTTCCTTCACCTCATCTGTTCCCTGGTCATAGTCATAACTATAGTCTGCTGTTACTTCATCTCATCTGTTCCCTGGTCATAGTCATAACTATAGTCTCCTACTGTTCCTTCACCTCATCTGTTCCCTGGTCATAGTGATACCTATAGCCTCCTGCTGTTCCTTCACCTCATCTGTTCCCTGGTCATAGTCATAACTATAGTCTCCTACTGTTCCTTCACCTCATCTGTTCCCTGGTCATAGTGATACCTATAGCCTCCTGCTGTTCCTTCACCTCATCTGTTCCCTGGTCATAGTGATACCTATAGCCTCCTGCTGTTCCTTCACCTCTTCTGTTCCCTGGTCATAGTCATAGCTATAGCCTCCTGCTGTTCCTTCACCTCATCTGTTCCCTGGTCATAATCATAGCTATAGTCTCCTGCTGTTCCTTCACCTCATCTGTTCCCTGGTCATAGTCATACCTATAGCCTCCTGCTGTTCCTTCACCTCATCTGTTCCCTGGTCATAGTCATACCTATAGTCTGCTGTTACTTCACCTCATCTGTTCCCTGGTCATAGTCATAACTATAGTCTGCTGTTACTTCATCTCATCTGTTCCCTGGTCATAGTCATACCTATAGTCTGCTGTTACTTCATCTCATCTGTTCCCTGGTCATAGTCATAGCTATAGTCTGCTGTTACTCCATCTCATCTGTTCCCTGGTCATAGTCATACCTATAGTCTGCTGTTACTTCATCTCATCTGTTCCCTGGTCATAGTAATACCTATAGTCTGCTGTTACTTCATCTCATCTGTTCCCTGGTCATAGTCATAACTATAGTCTGCTGTTACTTCATCTCATCTGTTCCCTGGTCATAGTCATAACTATAGTCTGCTGTTACTCCATCTCATCTGTTCCCTGGTCATAGTCATAACTATAGTCTGCTGTTACTTCATCTCATCTGTTCCCTGGTCATAGTCATACCTATAGTCTGCTGTTACTCCATCTCATCTGTTCCCTGGTCATAGTCATAACTATAGTCTGCTGTTACTCCATCTCATCTGTTCCCTGGTCATAGTCATAACTATAGTCTGCTGTTACTTCATCTCATCTGTTCCCTGGTCATAGTCATAACTATAGTCTGCTGTTACTCCATCTCATCTGTTCCCTGGTCATAGTCATACCTATAGTCTGCTGTTACTTCATCTCATCTGTTCCCTGGTCATAGTCATACCTATAGTCTGCTGTTACTCCATCTCATCTGTTCCCTGGTCATAGTCATAACTATAGTCTGCTGTTACTTCATCTCATCTGTTCCCTGGTCATAGTCATACCTATAGTCTGCTGTTACTCCATCTCATCTGTTCCCTGGTCATAGTCATAACTATAGTCTGCTGTTACTTCATCTCATCTGTTCCCTGGTCATAGTCATACCTATAGTCTGCTGTTACTCCATCTCATCTGTTCCCTGGTCATAGTCATAACTATAGTCTGCTGTTACTTCATCTCATCTGTTCCCTGGTCATAGTCATACCTATAGTCTGCTGTTACTTCATCTCATCTGTTCCCTGGTCATAGTCATAACTATAGTCTGCTGTTACTTCACCTCATCTGTTCCCTGGTCATAGTCATACCTATAGTCTGCTGTTACTTCATCTCATCTGTTCCCTGGTCATAGTCATAACTATAGTCTGCTGTTACTTCATCTCATCTGTTCCCTGGTCATAGTCATACCTATAGTCTGCTGTTACTTCATCTCATCTGTTCCCTGGTCATAGTCATAACTATAGTCTGCTGTTACTTCACCTCATCTGTTCCCTGGTCATAGTCATACCTATAGTCTGCTGTTACTTCATCTCATCTGTTCCCTGGTCATAGTCATAACTATAGTCTGCTGATACTTCATCTCATCTGTTCCCTGGTCATAGTCATACCTATAGTCTGCTGTTACTTCATCTCATCTGTTCCCTGGTCATAGTCATACCTATAGTCTGCTGTTACTTCACCTCATCTGTTCCCTGGTCATAGTCATACCTATAGTCTGCTGTTACTTCATCTCATCTGTTCCCTGGTCATAGTCATAACTATAGTCTGCTGTTACTCCATCTCATCTGTTCCCTGGTCATAGTCATAACTATAGTCTGCTGTTACTCCATCTCATCTGTTCCCTGGTCATAGTCATAACTATAGTCTGCTGTTACTTCATTTCATCTGTTCCCTGGTCATAGTCATACCTATAGTCTGCTGTTACTTCATCTCATCTGTTCCCTGGTCATAGTCATACCTATAGTCTGCTGTTACTTCATCTCATCTGTTCCCTGGTCATAGTCATACCTATAGTCTGCTGTTACTTCATCTCATCTGTTCCCTGGTCATAGTCATACCTATAGTCTGCTGTTACTTCATGTCATCTGTTCCCTGGTCATAGTCATAACTATAGTCTGCTGTTACTTCATCTCATCTGTTCCCTGGTCATAGTCATACCTATAGTCTGCTGATACTTCATCTCATCTGTTCCCTGGTCATAGTCATAACTATAGTCTGCTGTTACTTCATCTCATCTGTTCCCTGGTCATAGTCATACCTATAGTCTGCTGTTACTTCATGTCATCTGTTCCCTGGTCATAGTCATAACTATAGTCTGCTGTTACTTCATCTCATCTGTTCCCTGGTCATAGTCATACCTATAGTCTGCTGTTACTTCATCTCATCTGTTCCCTGGTCATAGTCATACCTATAGTCTCCTGCTGTTACTTCATCTCATCTGTTCCCTGGTCATAGTCATAACTATAGTCTGCTGTTACTTCACCTCATCTGTTCCATGGTCATAGTCATACCTATAGTCTGCTGTTACTTCATCTCATCTGTTCCATGGTCATAGTCATACCTATAGTCTGCTGTTACTCCATCTCATCTGTTCCCTGGTCATAGTCATAACTATAGTCTGCTGTTACTTCACCTCATCTGTTCCCTGGTCATAGTCATAACTATAGTCTGCTGTTACTTCATCTCATCTGTTCCCTGGTCATAGTCATACCTATAGTCTGCTGTTACTTCATCTCATCTGTTCCCTGGTCATAGTCATACCTATAGTCTCCTGCTGTTCCTTCACCTCATCCATTCCCTAGTCATAGTCATACCTATAGTCTCCTGCTGTTCCTTCACCTCATCCATTCCCTAGTCATAGTCATAACTATAGTCTGCTGTTGCTCCATCTCATCTGTTCGCTGGTCATAGTCATACCTATAGTCTCCTGCTGTTCCTTCACCTCATCCATTCCCTAGTCATAGTCATAACTATAGTCTGCTGTTACTTCACCTCATCTGTTCCCTGGTCATAGTCATACCTATAGTCTGCTGTTACTTCATCTCATCTGTTCCCTGGTCATAGTCATACCTATAGTCTGCTGTTACTTCATCTCATCTGTTCCCTGGTCATAGTCATACCTATAGTCTCCTGCTGTTCCTTCACCTCATCCATTCCCTAGTCATAGTCATAACTATAGTCTGCTGTTACTTCACCTCATCTGTTCCCTGGTCATAGTCATACCTATAGTCTCCTGCTGTTCCTTCACCTCATCCATTCCCTAGTCATAGTCATACCTATAGTCTGCTGTTACTTCACCTCATCTGTTCCCTGGTCATAGTCATACCTATAGTCTGCTGTTACTTCATCTCATCTGTTCCCTGGTCATAGTCATACCTATAGTCTGCTGTTACTTCATCTCATCTGTTCCCTGGTCATAGTCATACCTATAGTCTGCTGTTACTTCATCTCATCTGTTCCCTGGTCATAGTCATAACTATAGTCTGCTGTTACTTCATCTCATCTGTTCCCTGGTCATAGTCATACCTATAGTCTGCTGTTACTTCATCTCATCTGTTCCCTGGTCATAGTCATACCTATAGTCTGCTGTTACTTCATCTCATCTGTTCCCTGGTCATAGTCATACCTATAGTCTCCTGCTGTTCCTTCACCTCATCCATTCCCTAGTCATAGTCATAACTATAGTCTGCTGTTCCTTCACCTCATCCATTCCCTAGTCATAGTCATACCTATAGTCTGCTGTTACTCCATCTCATCTGTTCCCTGGTCATAGTCATACCTATAGTCTCCTGCTGTTCCTTCACCTCATCCATTCCCTAGTCATAGTCATAACTATAGTCTGCTTTTCCTTCACCTCATCCATTCCCTAGTCATAGTCATACCTATAGTCTGCTGTTACTCCATCTCATCTGTTCCCTGGTCATAGTCATAACTATAGTCTGCTGTTACTCCATCTCATCTGTTCCCTGGTCATAGTCATAACTATAGTCTGCTGTTACTTCATCTCATCTGTTCCCTGTTCATAGTCATACCTATAGTCTCCTACTGTTCCTTCACCTCATCTGTTCCCTGGTCATAGTCATACCTATAGTCTCCTACTGTTCCTTCACCTCATCTGTTCCCTGGTCATAGTCATACCTATAGTCTCCTGCTGTTACTTCACCTCGTCTGTTCCCTGGTCATAGTCATACCTATAGTCTGCTGTTGTTACTTCATCTCATCTGTTCCCTGGTCATAGTCATACCTATAGTCTCCTGCAGTTCCTTCACCTCATCTGTTCCCTGGTCATAGTCATACCTATAGTCTCCTACTGTTCCTTCACCTCATCCGTTCCCTGGTCATAGTCATACCTATAGTCTCCTGCTGTTACTTCACCTCGTCTGTTCCCTGGTCATAGTCATACCTATAGTCTGCTGTTGTTACTTCATCTCATCTGTTCCCTGGTCATAGTCATACCTATAGCCTCCTGCAGTTCCTTCACCTCATCTGTTCCCTGGTCATAGTCATACCTATAGTCTCCTACTGTTCCTTCACCTCATCTGTTCCCTGGTCATAGTCATACCTATAGCCTCCTGCAGTTCCTTCACCTCATCTGTTCCCTGGTCATAGTCATACCTATAGCCTCCTACTGTTCCTTCACCTCATCTGTTCCCTGGTCATAGTCATACCTATAGCCTCCTGCTGTTCCTTCACCTAATCTGTTCCCTGGTCATAGTCATAGCTATAGTCTCCTACTGTTCCTTCACCTCATCTGTTCCCTGGTCATAGTCATACCTATAGTCTCCTGCTGTTCCTTCACCGCATCTGTTCCCTGGTCATGGTCATACCTATAGCCTCCTGCTGTTCCTTCACCTCATCTGTTCCCTGGTCATAGTCATACCTATAGTCTCCTGCTGTTCCTTCACCGCATCTGTTCCCTTGTCATAGTCATACCTATAGCCTCCTGCAGTTCCTTCACCTCATCTGTTCCCTGGTCATAGTCATACCTATAGTCTCCTGCTGTTCCTTCACCTCATCTGTTCCCTGGTCATAGTCATAGCTATAGTCTCCTGCTGTTCCTTCACCTCATCCGTGCCCTGGTCATAGTCATAACTATAGCCTCCTGCAGGTCCTTCACCTCATCCGTCCCCTGGTCATAGTCATACCTATAGTCTCCTGCTGTTCCTTCACCTCATCCGTGCCCTGGTCATAGTCATAACTATAGCCTCCTGCAGGTCCTTCACCTCATCCGTTCCCTGGTCATAGTCATACCTATAGTCTCCTGCTGTTCCTTCACCTCATCCGTGCCCTGGTTATAGTCATAACTATAGCCTGCTGCAGTTCCTTCACCTCATCCGTTCCCTGGTCATAGTCATACCTATAGCCTCCTGCTGTTCCTTCACCTCATCCGTTCCCTGGTCATAATCATACCTATAGTCTCCTGCTGTTCCTTCACCTCATCTGTTCCCTGGTCATAGTCATACCTATAGTCTCCTGCTGTTCCTTCACCTCATCCGTTCCCTGGTCATAGTCATACCTATAGCCTCTTGCTATTACTTCACCTCATCCGTTCCCTGGTCATAGTCATACCTATAGTCTCCTGCTGTTCCTTCACCTCATCTGTTCCCTGGTCATAGTCATAGCTATAGTCTCCTGCTGTTCCTTCACCTCATCCGTGCCCTGGTCATAGTCATACCTATAGCCTCTTGCTATTACTTCACCTCATCCGTTCCCTGGTCATAGTCATACCTATAGTCTCCTGCTGTTCCTTCACCTCATCTGTTCCCTGGTCATAGTCATAGCTATAGTCTCCTGCTGTTCCTTCACCTCATCCGTGCCCTGGTCATAGTCATAACTATAGCCTCCTGCAGGTCCTTCACCTCATCCGTTCCCTGGTCATAGTCATACCTATAGTCTCCTGCTGTTCCTTCACCTCATCCGTGCCCTGGTCATAGTCATAACTATAGCCTCCTGCAGGTCCTTCACCTCATCCGTTCCCTGGTCATAGTCATACCTATAGTCTCCTGCTGTTCCTTCACCTCATCCGTGCCCTGGTTATAGTCATAACTATAGCCTGCTGCAGTTCCCTCACCTCATCCGTTCCCTGGTCATAGTCATACCTATAGCCTCCTGCTGTTCCTTCACCTCATCCGTTCCCTGGTCATAGTCATACCTATAGTCTCCTGCTGTTCCTTCACCTCATCTGTTCCCTGGTCATAGTCATACCTATAGTCTCCTGCTGTTCCTTCACCTCATCCGTTCCCTGGTCATAGTCACACCTATAGCCTCTTGCTATTACTTCACCTCATCCGTTCCCTGGTCATAGTCATACCTATAGCCTCCTGCGGTTCCTTCACGTCATTCCGTTCCTTCTGGGGGTGGTTAGTACAAGAGATCTGCGAGTTGTCTCCCCCGTTCCCTGGTCATTGCTCACACTCTACTATTTACTATAGTAAATAGAGGAAGTTTTGTATTCCACCCAAAAACTCGATGTCGATATTTCACAAAATAAATGTTTTGAGGCTTCTGAATAAAAAATCTGATGTGATACATTCACGTAATCTTCTCTATCCTCTATGTTTATTACTGTGTAGACAAACTATTCTTACTAAAGCTTGTTTTTCTCTCTGCTAGATTTAATCCAAATAAACCTTTACAGAAACAGCTACATTACACATTTCGTTATAGATACAAAGGGAACAGCGATAGTCAAATGTTTAACAACTGGACGCTATATGCTGGCCTTAAAATTCCATACTGTTTCCATAACATCGTGAGAAACAGCTGGAAATCGATGGGACTTTAAATCGAAGTATTGAACCATTCGAACCTTTAATAACGGGTATCTCAGAAACGGCTTATGCCACAAAAAACTTAAGTAAATTGTGTTTTAAAAGAGATCTACATTTTTGTTTTGTGTGGTACGTTTTCGTCTATCGCTTAACGCTTACAGGTTATACAAAATTCCTTTCGAATGAGGACTTCCTAGGTTATTCCCAAAAAATTCATTCTGTACATTTTATTAATCATGTAGATATCTTTAATATATAGTATTTTAATCAAAATCGTTAGAGCCACATTTTTAGAAATCAAAATTTTCAAAAAATATTTCAAATAAAGGGTAGTTGGGATTGGGGAGATTTGTGTGTCGCATCCTTGGAAGATAGTTAACTCAAATACCAAGTTTGGTATTTATCCGTTTTTTGAGCTATGCTGTTCACAGACAGACACACAGACAAAAATGTTTTATTTGGATTCAGGGCGCCTCAAAACATACATTTCCTGTGAAATCTCGGTATAGAAATGTTGGGTGTAATGCAATACTATACTTAGTAGAGAAAGTAAAAAAGGCAGTTTTAGCAAAATGTCCGCGCGCGCATTATCAAAAAACGAAACGAGGGGTGAGTACCAAACTTGGTAACCAAGTTGAGTATTTTCCAAGGGTGCGATACAAATATTTTGAAGAAACTCCCCTCACCCAGAATACTCTTTATATGCTGAATTTTGGAAACGTTTCATTTTCAAACAATGGCTAAGATTTTGATATTTTCGTCTTGAATTTTCTGGGAATAGCTTATGAAGTCCTCTTCGTTCGGAATAACTTTTATATAACTGGTAAACGCTAAAATATTAATACACAATAAAATGTACGTCTTATTAAAGCACGCAATCAATGTCAGATACAATTAACCGTTTCCGAGATATTGGTGCCAATCTTGAAATACATGTAGTTTTCTCGCGGTAAATCGTTATTCTTTTTTTTTTTTCTCGTGGTCGAAAAACAAAGCAATTTCATAGCGACCAACTTTTTAAAAAATCTGAGTCTACTGCATGCCCTTTCCTTTCTACAACCAAATGTGTAAATGCAGAGTAAGCCAAAAGACTCCGAACCGCCTGCGCGGTGTTTTTCCTTTCCGCGTCCTCGACGCTCGTTGCCGTCTGCCGCTATTATAGAAAGGCCCGGATGAAACCTTACAACATTTTTAAAACTACTTTTGAAGGCTTTACTTACCAACTTTATGAAAGGAAATGCTGAAATTAAAGAATGAAGGCATACACAAATTATAATGGTATTTAACCTTGTTTTATTAATCTTTCACACAATTAAATAACACTTCATTAATGTATCCTAATGTAGAACTGTGAGATTATTGTTAATTGTATTTTATAACACGTAAACTTTATATTTTTCTCACCGCAATGAATTTTCATGTCTCACACTGACGTATCCAACTGCTCAGGAACGCTCAGCTTTTTTTGGATTCAGGGTGTCTCAAAACATGTATTTCGGTGAAATCTCGGTATCGAATTTTTGGGTGGAATACAACACTTCCCCCACTTACTATACGTAGTAGAGAAAGTAAAAAAGTCAGGTATTTAACAGATTTCATGTCAAGATTGCCAAGGCTCATATATAGGTAGAACAAAAAGAAACTTAAAAATCTGATGTGTTACACTCACATGACTTTCTCTACTCTTGTACAAACTATTTTTAAAAACGCTTATTCTCCGTCTACTTCATGTTACACGAGATAAACATTTGCAGACTCTATCTTATTGCTAATTTTCTTGTAGATGTAAGGGGAATATATATTTACAAGGGCAATATAGAAATACAGTAGCCTTTAAGCACATACATATCTCTTAATAGCTGGTTGCTAGGTGCAGCACCATTCCCTTTGCCACAGATTGTAACTCTTTGCATATCCAAGACAAAAAAATCTGATGTGTTACACTCACATGACTTTCTCTACTCTTGCACAATCTAATTTTACAAACGCTTATTCTCCATATGCTTCATGTTAATCGACATATCGAGATGTCAATCTTATTGGTAATTTTCTTATAGATGCAAGGGAAATATGGTAGCTTTTAAGCGATAGTCAAATATTTTAACGCTGGTTGCTATGTGGCGCATTCCATTCTCTTTGCATGTCCAGGACATAAAAAAATGAATAACGAATTTGAGAAAAAGTATAAGTATTGTAAAATTTAAGGAAATAACAAGCAATATCTCGAAAACGGTTCACTCAACAAAAGAAATGTATATGACATAAGTTGTGTATTTTAACGCGATCTACATTTTTTGTGTAGTAAAATTTTGTCTTCTATCTCTTATGGTTTAAGCGTTTGTAAAAATAGTTTGTACAAGAGTAGAGAAAGTTATGTGAGTGTAACACATCAGATTTTTTTTGGATTCAGGAGGCCTCAAAACATGTATTTCCGGTGAAATCTCGGTATCGAATTTTTGAGTGGAATACCATACTTCCCCTATTTACTATACGTAGTAGAGGAAGTAAAAATAGATATAACATCTAGTAAGCAATGCGGCACAATGTAGGCTTTTTGCTTCCAATGAAATAACGGGCTCTATGCCACCTCTACAAGATACCTTGGTTAACTATTACTTGGCAGACTTGCTACCCCACCACGGAGTTGGACATTCTTCTTGGATAATTATTAAGGTAATTTATGATTCAGAATCGGAACAGCAGCAGCAGCAACAACAACAACAACAACAATAATAATAATAATAATAATAATAATAATAATAATAATTTCTTTCAGATTTTGCTTCTGAACTTCTATGGTAGGAATTATGCATTTAATTTTTCGTTTACGAAAAGCATTTGTTACACTTTTTGTTTTTTTATTTATTTGTTTGAATAATATTCTAATATTAATAAAAGAAAAATTATAAAATTATGGTTTATTGAGTATTGTATGTAAGTAAAGTGGAAGTAGAGGCTTTTGTCCGTTCAAATGTGGTGCACATTATGCAATTTTTAACATTGCAGAAGTACCAACAGTAAGCTCGCGCTGGCACTTGGCAGCCCTGCAAGATATTCATTTGTTTTGCAACCTGTCCTGAAGTAAACCTGCAACGTGTCTGTCGTTTTGTGTGATGTGGTTGAATTTGTAGGTTCTGAGGCGTGACCTATTTAAGATTTTACACTTATTTGTGACTGACACTTCTCTTGGTTTGCAACGTTTTACTTGCACACCATGGCCATTTCAAGCGTTATTCAGGCTCTACTCCTTGCAGTTATAGCTGCAACGTGTGCCCTGGCCGATACATGCACAAAACCTGAAGTTTCTGCTTCAGCATACACAACACAAGATGCTACAGTGCTAACAAATATAGCATTTGTTGCAGAATTCACTTTAAAGTGTGCTAACAATGCGAAAGGCATATCGCTGTACGCGGAAATAAACGGCAGAACGATTCCGGCAGCCAGGATTGGAGACGACAACAGGTACCAGGTGAGCTGGACCGAAGATGTGAAGAAGGCAAGAAGTGGGGACTATAGCATAAATCTGTACGATGAGGAAGGTTATGCGGCCCTGAGGAAGGCTATCCGAAGTGGCGAAGACCCATCGTCAGTGAAGTCTTTGGTTACCATTGTTGTGAACTATCCCGGTGCTTATCAGGGACCTTGGGTGAACTCTGAATTCATGGCAGCAATGCTTGCCGTGTTGGTGTGGTACCTTGCATTTTCTGCAAAATCTAAACTGCTCGCATAACTTTGGTTTATTGATAATAATGTATTGGTGAAAGAACTTGAGGAATTGAGCTATTAAAACGAGAAAAGAAAACTTTGTTCTCTTTTAAATTAAAATGTGTGTTCACTACCCTGAAGCAGAGGGTGATACAGCATTTCTTAAGAAGGGGGGGACTACATTGTTTTTTTATTAAAAACATAGCACTCCAGTAGGATCACCCTCAAGCAATGAGTTATTGCGGCATTTTACCTTCATAGTGATGAAATTTCATGAGTTTATTTTAAGAAACTCTTTTATACTAATATAGTAAATGGAAGTTAAGGTGTAATGAGTTGCTTTTCACCACTAATAGGTATAGTCCCTGTTTGATTAGGCCTACCTGTTTTCCTATGGATAAACTTCAATATTGGATTATGGCTGGTATCACTATGTACATGTAACACACGCATACACTGCATGACATTTATTGACTTCAACACATTATTACATGAAATAAAGAACAAATAACATGGTACTTTACTTATTTTCATGAATATACAGCATATTTTGTCACTTTTGTTCCATTTTACTGACACTCGGAAGTCGCATTGCATGCATCTCACCCGTAACATCATGGGAATGTTGGTTGCATTGTCTTTCCACTGCCAACATTTGAAATCCCAACATAGCTGAAAACACGATTGAGGGCCCTCAGCTTCAAAGCGTAGCTGAGAGATGTGTTTTTAGAAGGAGAGAATTGCAAAGCAAACAACAGGGCGTAGCAGAGGGATCTGTGCGTCTAAAGCTCGAATGATTCATGTTGGCAGCAATTCCTTCTAAAAGTTGCCAAAAACAACTTTACAAGTACAGCTGCTAAAAAGGGAGGGAGGGCAGGCAATATATTACCCCTGGAGCAACATCTACTACACCAAAACGTTCCTCATTAAACAAGAATTATTGTGGATAGCAAAAAACCCCAATTTCGTAAATTAAAAGCTTCTATTTTCACCATAATCCTATATCGAAGTAGAACCTTTCCTGCTACAATTTCAACATCATTTGAAATGTTAGCAATTTAGGAGCACTTTTGTCCTTGTTTCATCCTCTTTCCTTTTGCAGTAGTAATCATGTCAACAGCACTAGAAGTAACCTTATCTGCAGAATTTTGACCTGTTTTATATTTTACTTCAATTTTGGACATTAGAAAATTTACGTTTGTTGCTCAAAATAATAAAAATGTTCAGTTTTGAAAACCTTCACTGTGAGTGTTAATGCACCAGCTTGTCATGAAGCACTGGACTCGTATAGTCCCTGAGGCCTATGGTTGCCAGTCTTTTGGCCACTGCTAGGACGATTCCAATAGTTCCTATTCAAGGGGAGTATGTAAACACTTTAACTTTGTAATCTTAAATATAACTTGGGAAGGGTGGCTAAACATGCATGTAGCTCCTCCATGGAATCAAAACATGTTGTATTCTATGAGTGCATGCATGTCCGTGAAAATTAGGAAGTTATGAAGTTGAAGTATTGACAAGAGTGGAGTCAAGTTACACAGCAAGTCATGGAAGTAAAGCTAATATGGTGTTTGTACTGTTAATGAGGCATTTTATGCTTCCTTTACCCAATTTTGAATTATTTTAACAGTTGTATTGAAATATGTTTTAGCATATTTTAAAATGTAAGTAAATACACAGTATTCCATGGAATTCTTTATGGCAATAAGCGGCATGTGGTCCCAACGTCAGCACTCTGAATTGCTGATAATGACGGTCTGCTACAGTCGGCTATTAAAAATACAGTTTGGGTAAGGTGCTTTTAGGTGGTCTTTAGGTGATGGAAGTGATGTCTTATATGTCCTACAGATGTCACTCTGTCATTATCTAGCTCTAACGCAATGCTGGCAACATATGAATAACTAATGCCACCAAAGCTGGTAAGATACTCAGCCTCAAGGCATAGCCAAGGGATTGAGGGCCCTCAGCCTCAAAGAGTAACTGAGGGATCTGTGCATCTAAAACTTGAATGATTCATGTCGGCAGAAATTCCTTCCAAAAGTCAATACAAAATGAGGAAATAGTAACAACAACATCGCTTACCGCGGATTTCACTTCTTATTTAGGTTGGCAGTATGTGTATTAATGGGAAGATGGCTACATTTGTTGTGTTCATATCGCAATTTTCCTATAAAAGTAAAACACCTAAAAGGGGCGGGCAGGTGGGCACCAGGTATTGACGAGATCACATCTACTTATAAATTCACTCTTAAGGTAATTCACTCCATTCCTTCTTGCTTTTTTCAGCATTTTCAATGAAGACCACCTAAAAGCACAATAGCCTACAGTTTTCACATTGTTTACTAGCTCGGACAGTATTCCGTATGCGGGTAGGAGTTATGAAATTTTAAGAAACTTACGGAAACAGTGCTTTTTGATATGTAGAGTTGATTGTGTAGGTGCTGAGTTCTTAAATTATGCAGGAGCTGTTGCTTTATTGAAAACATTGGGCCCTTCTTGGCAACCACCAAGCGTTGGTGGACATCTTGTCAGAAGTTATTGTTAACATGATAAAAAAAACATGGCTAACGGAATGTTGGGAAGCAAGGAGAATTTAGCTAAAGTGGGTCATTCGAATTTAGACACGCAGATACTATGGCCATGCCCTGTCGTTGAAATTAAATTAAATTGAGTTTTATTTATGGACGCTCCTTAACTGCTGTGGTCCTTAGCGTCCCATTCTATATTGGGTGTGAAAGACCGGTAATTTTGCTCAGAGGTCTCTTTATCAGGCTTGAGGTTCGACACAGGACCAACAGCTTTACTTCTCTTCTGAAGGAAGCCATACTAAGGATTTTTACACCGGAAAAAATCCACCGCCCTCTGCGGGGTTTGAACCTGCGACCTCGGGAACTAGAGTAGCATGGTTAACCACTACACCACAGAGGACAACTAACGCCCTGTCGTTGCTCCACTCCTCTCCTACTAAGCTTCCTTTCGGCTATGCTTTGAGCTGAGTGTCCTCAATCCCTTGGCTACGCCTTGCAGCATAGGGTCCTTAATGTTGCAATGTTGGCAGCAGAATGCCAATGACAGCACTGCTATTGTGGGAAAGTGCTCACTAACTACATACTGAATAATGGTCACTAAGTTAGATTACAGAAGAAGCTGAAAATGATGTCCATCTACTGCAACACGTTCCTGACATCTCTAAAGGAAATTGCCATTTACAT
The DNA here is from genome assembly GCA_030765065.1 of Deroplatys truncata. Taxonomy (NCBI): domain Eukaryota; kingdom Metazoa; phylum Arthropoda; class Insecta; order Mantodea; family Mantidae; genus Deroplatys; species Deroplatys truncata. The sequence goes on from CM060988.1 coordinate 203,344,348, forward strand.
GTGCAAGTTCGCCTACTGCAATTCTTAAATTTAAGAACTTTAGTGGTTGTAAACGTGGTGGTTTTTGAAACACTGTTTCTTGTGATGGGCAGCAGAGTGATTTTCTGATGTTTCTCCTATCTCATTGAAGTTTTACTCAGTAAGTACTGTAGGTTTCTCTTTTCACGTTTATTCTGAACTAATCATACTTTTCTAATGTTTTTACAAGATTTATAATCGGCGCAACAGTTCTAGTCATGTGAAAATCTTAATGAGAGCTATGATGCGAGTTGCTTACCAGATCAGGTGGTGACCGGTCGTCTGCATGCTGCAGGAGTGCGTGGGACAGTCATCGTCAAATATCCACAATGGTTATGCACTGTGTTGCGCTGATAAACTTAGTTATATACAGTATATTAAAATCCACGCTGTAAAAAGCGCTTAATATAAAAAACGCTGTCAATCATTGCCTCCAATTCTTCCACATCTAACAACCCTTCCTCTTCTGCGGAATCACTCACATTATTGCCGTCATCACTGCTGTCACTACTTTCTGCACCATTATCCTGGATGAGAATTATTTCTATTTGATTTTCTGCAATTCCGTATTTTTCGGAATAATGATTCTTAATTTATTCAGCATGTCACCATACATTTTCCCATTCTGGCCTTCCAATTTCAGCAAATTGCTGGCGTTGTAACTGCTCCACATATTTTAATTTAAAAGTGATATTTCTGCATGCCACCCATTTTTTGATATCAGCCCAGATTAATTCGATTGGGTTTAGATATGGGCGATACGATGACAGTCTAAGTACATTATGGCGATGTTGTATTACTATCTGGTCAAGTATGTATGACTTCTGAAGCTGTTTGTTGGCTTTAATTAAGTTATATAGCTTTGTTTTACTCATGCTTCCATCTAAAGCTTTATTATGTCTTAAGTAACCAAGCTCTCATTTCTTCTTTCAAGGAAGTTGAGGTAGGTGGTTTGTGAATTTGAGTGTTGACGCATTGTGAAGCATTGTCGATGACCAGAACAGACCCAGCAGGCATATTAGGTATCAACATGGCGTTGATTCACTTCATGTAATTTTCTGTATTCATTTCTTGATGAAAATCTCCTGTTGTTTGTTGCGACTTGTAAAAGAAGGGCATTTGGAACGAAGCCGATCTTTCCAACAGCACGAACGATAATAAGTATTTGCCCTTTGGCAACAGGTGCCTGCAAACCTAATTCGCTATCGTCACTCCAACGTTTAGATGTTGTATGACTGCTGTGTATGTATGACTCATCTTCATACATTATAGTATTTTTCTGGAATTTGTAGCACCACCTTGAAAATTGATGCTGATATAAGTACATATAAAATTATAGTCATTTGGAAAGGTAGAATCAGACTGAAAAATTCAATGCCATAGCCGGGATTTGAACCACGGATCTTAGGCTTTCCGTGCCGTTGCTCTAACCGACTAAGCTATCATGGCAACATTTACTTTTTATTTTTTTTTATTTTATTTATTTATTTTGCTTTTCTGTTAGAACTCTTCTATTTGATTTCAGTTTCTTCCATTTGAACCCTAAATCTTTAATAATTTTTCTGAGATTTGTAGCACCACCTTGAAAGTTTCTGCTGTCTTTCAGCTGGATGAGCAATCTGCTTATTGTTAGAACAGTTTTTTCTTCCACATAGGAATTGTGAATCGTGCGCTGAATGACACATTCGAAATCGTCTATTTCTGTAATACGTTTAGGGACCTTATGTTTCTTCCCAGGTGTGTCAAATGGTACTCTTTCATCCATAGGTTTTTTTCTCTTATCTTTGAGAACTCTGGAAATGGAACTCGGTGAAACACCAGTTGCTTTGACTACTCTTTCTTTCACTCTCTTAAGGCTTTTGTGGAACTCGGATATAATTTCTTCCTTCATCTCTGCTTCTTGCTTCATGAAGTCGATGACATTTGCAATTATTTCCCTACTTTGACTATGTAACACCTTACCACTTAACTTTGAAAACATAGGAGCCATGGTTATAAATATAACAAATATAAAATAAGTACTATTTAGATACTGCAGCTCTCTTTAAAAAGACTGTATGTGTTACGCACTGTGAGTAAGCAAAGGTATCATATCGCTTTCGTTGATTAAGCTAAACATAAACCATTCCTAGGCTTGGCAGCTGGGGTGGCAATCAAGGTCACGATTCCAGAAGTTTTGCGCGAGTAATAATATAGTGATCCTACTGGGAAACAGGATCGCCAGGAAATTTTGTTGTGAAAGGTCATTGCTCTTTCCCACAATTTCTTTTTCTGATGTAACACTCAAAAAGATAAATTTTCTTCTTCTTTAACTGATTACCCTCCTCTTTGTAGGATTTACAAGCCAATGTCTTGTCAGTAGCCTATTGAGGAGCAAACAAACTCTGGATCATAGCATATCCAGGATGGATGATCAGCCCAATACCTGATATGGCATGAAGAAGAAGGAAATGAAATTTATGACAAAAGGGATGATAGGAAAATTTGCAGATCAAATTACGCAACCCAGCATTCACCTAATGACCAAAAAACTGTGGTCAGATTGGTTGGCCTCGGGATTTGAACCCAGTACCCATCCCACCTGGTTCAAAAAGATTAAATCCTTTGTAGTAATTTAAACTTCTGTGGTACGATATTAAGGCACAACATAAAGTGAACACACCTCATAGGCAACAGCAATAGAGAGATAAAGACTTCTGCGTGACTCTACACTGGTGAATGGCAGTTGACGTGAGACCACATGCTGCCAATGTCATAAGGAATGCTCCATATATAACTATGGTACTCTGTGCATAATTCTTCACATCAAACTTTACAACCTTTGTGGTTGGTAATGTGTTTTTCTTTTGTCTGTTCACTGTGCAGATATCAAAGAAAAACAACCCTCTCAACGGCAGTGCTGTGTGCAGAATGACATAGCCCAATTGTTATTGCAAGACAAATTGTGGGGGACTGAACTATGTTAAACTTAACAACTGATTTTTTTTCTTGTTCACTCCAACACGCGTTTGTTGGCAATTTCACTTTTGCAACGTCATCCGCTAAATCAAAGACTATGTAGATACACGTAATCTTTGGTAACAACACATTGCTGTGATCATATTTAGTGCTAAAGGCTGAAAGGCATTAAGTCACTTTTTGCAACTTTTCAGAAGGTAAAAACTATATGCACGAAAATAAAAAAAATATAAATTGTGCAGGTATTTTTGTATTATATATAGTTATCAATGTCAAAACAATTTAAACACTACATCCATACCTAAACTTTTTTTGTCAAAAATGACTTAATGTTTTTCAGCTCCTCGTCACAACTTAGATAAAATCTTTATTGATAACATTCAATGTGGTTACTTTGGTCGTGTTTATTTGTAAAGTTTATAGAGAAGTACAGTGTAAGTTACAAAATTAATGTCTTATCACTTTGCTTAAATAGTGTTTAAACTTTCATTCATTCATTATCTGTTTACCCTCCTCTTATGTAGGACTTACACCCCCCAGGACTTACAAGCAGGTGCCTGGGGTCAGAGGCCCGTCGAGGAGCAGACACTCATGGATCAGACAGAGCATCCAGGATGGGTGATCAGCCCGATGCCTGGTATGGGATGAAGGAAGTAGATGAAAGGAAATGTTGGTGAAATGGATGAAAGGAAAGGTGATGATGGAGCAGTTGGTGGAATGAATGGCGGGGGAAACCGGAGAACCCGGAGAAAACCCGCCCAGACGCCGCTTCGTCCACCACAAATCCCACATGCAGGTCCCTGGGATTGAACCCGGGCTGCCTCGGTGGGAGGCGAGCGGTCTAACCACTCGGCCACAGCGCCGCCGGTGTTTAAACTACATGCACTAAAATAGAAAAAGGGGGAAGAATGCCTCGTGGCAATATTACTTTACATACATTAACTCTACGTGTTGATGTTAGTCATTTTAAAATGGCATGCTGAAGACCATATTTTACTGCAGTGTCTTGTAACTTCTTGTATGCATGCTAAGGTGTTTTAGTGACTGAGTGCTAAGCAAGCAGTGGAAGAGAGTGGATGTGTGTTGAGGAAGCTCCTGGAATGGAAGAAAAGAAGGGCTTAAGTAACTATGGGAATCAGTATTGAAGAGTACAGAGGAAGAATTGGAACCTTTAATAAGTTAAAATGGAATAATTGTAAAATAAACAAAGGTACAGAAGAGATGATAAATATGATTCTTCTCACATGTATAATAGATATGCTACTGGTAATTGGTGGAGTCGAAATTAATCCTGGCCAAATGGGAATCAAAACATTATGGACGAAATTTTGGCTAGTATAAAAGATATGGATGAGAAATTAGGAAACAAACTAATGGCGTAGAAAAGGAACTAATAGATATCAAGAGTGAGATCAAAAATGAAATGCAAGATGTAAGAAATGAGGTACAGAAAATCAAAAGAAGAGTAGAGCTGTTGGAAGAGAGACACCGCAGATTTAATGTAGTTATAACAGGAGTGAAAGAAAGGAATGGAGTATGGCCTGTTGAAGAGGTCAGAGAGATTATAGAAGAAAGCTTGGAATGTTGCTACAGGGCTGGGAGATTAAGAGGAGCCAGAATGATAGTTGCAAGATTTACATCAGTGCAGTTTGTTTATGAAGTGTTAAAGAAAACAAAGCAACTAAAAGGAACAAATATTTTTATAAACAGAGATTTATCGGTGGAACAATGGACCTTGAAGAAAGATTTAATACAACAAATGAAGCTGGCAAGAATGGAAGGGAAATGGGCCGTCATAAAGAATCTACGATTATGGGTCGATGGATGCAAAAGACGCACAAGGAGCAGTAGATTGCAGGAGCATGAAATGTGTCAGCCAAATACATCCGAGACCAGAGAGAAGGAATGCAGATCGGAAGGAAGTCCAAAGAGCGATCGGAGACCAGAGGAAAAGGATGGAGATATGGAAGTTATGTCGCTGCTACGTGGGGCTGGCGGGAAGAAGATGGCTGTGTCAGAGGCGAGATTGGGAGCCGAGGTAGTGACGTCAGACGTATGGGCAACAGCTGGCAAAGTTAGGAAAGTGACATCATCTAGGAGGGAGGAAGTTCAATCGCTACGTGATATGGTTGCGGGCAGGGCAGAGGCATGGTTTCAGAGTGGCGAATTGGTGGTAGAAGAAAGCATTGTGTTGACACCCAATGGGAGTTTACAGATTTTGGACAGAAACAAAGGGGGACCGATAAGGGAGCCAACAGAAATAGATTTATGGAGTAGGAAAGTGTGCCATACATATAGAAATAGTGCAGGCTCTGTGAGAAGTATGGGAAAGCAGAAGCAGTAATAATGGGGGAGTAAATAGAATAGCAAGGGAGAGGGACTATAGAATGAATAGAAGGGAACAAATTAGACAAAATAAAGACAAGTGTATTGTTTTTTTTTTTTCGGGTGGAGGAGAAAATGATTTAATTACTAACCCCAGACCCGATGGGAGTGTGGGACTCACCAATGAATTGGCATACCCACTAAAAACTCCTCCACCGGAGTGGATAGAATCAGTTTGCTGTGGTACCACCTGAAGCACCTGCACATTCCATGGAGAGAATATAAACTGGCTCACAGTGCGGTAACCAGTGGAGTTAGCTATTGGGAGCTGGGAGACAGGCTTGGCCTTCTAGGTCCAGCCTGCCCCCTAGCGGATTCCAGGAGAGGGTTGTTGTTGGATTTTGTTAATTGTGTGAGGATATTCCAGGAGTAGTGTCTTATTCTAGTAGTAATAGGTGTGCCTTATTCACACCATAGCGCTGCGTCCTCTAGTGGTAGCTCTGTCGTGCATCACAAGTAATTGGCTTGTATGCGAGTCAGTGGTTGGCTGTGTCTCTATGTTGAACTTATTCTGTAAATGGATCATACATGACATTGGTATTTGATGGTGATTCATTATATTATATACACATTCTTATCATGTTAATTAATGCCCTGTGGGGGCATTGTCGTATAATGTGGGCGTCTTGTGTTGACTTTTATGTATTAATTGGTGTTGTTGATAGTTTAGTAAATGATGTTTCTCCCTGATGGGGGATGTCAATGCTGTTAATGTTTCGTTGAGCATGTCCTTTTTTCTTTAGTAAGCTGGGTCACATAGAATGCACATCTGGCAGGCTGCCTGCCTGAAAATGCAGGTGCGAGCCAATGCCACTTGCAGGGGGGCCCTCATCCCCCAGGGCCGCCTTGGCTTGGTGTAAGCACAAGCACTTGAGGGCTGCTGTAGGTAGTGGAATGTATTGGTGTGTGTGTGTGTGTGTGTGTGTGTGCGCGCGCTATTCAAAGTTCAGTTATGTATAACGTCGGAATAGTTAACTAAATTGTTTAGGTATTGCTGCATGTCAATTGCTGGCTCCCGGAGACCTATGGTTCTCTCAAATAGAGATAGTGGCCTTGAGTGCTGTTGTGTATTCATAAGCATGTGATAGATTTATATGAAATCGTGAAGTGAATGATTTAGATATAAAGGACGGTAAACACGGAGAGGCACATTTCTTAATATGAACGAGCAAGTGTTGTTATGGATGATCAGTATGGGGTACAAATAAGCATTCTCTAAATTGTATCTAATAGTTCCCATTTCCTGCTGATAGTGGAGTCTCAAAGACGATCGGAGGAAGCAAGGGAAGGGGAGAAGAACACTAAGCAGTATAGTGACTTTAAATGAGAAACTGTTAGCAGCTAACTGAACACACATGTTTTGTAAATGTGGAAGCTTGGGTATGATAGGCAATAGGAGCCAGGGCTCGACACTGATCATGCTCAACACTCAATAAAGATCATATCATGTTAAGGTTTCCTTTAGTAATGACTTGTTTTAATACATTTTCCTAGTGAAGAAAATTCTTTTTTTCCCCTCTTAAATGACAGGGTGAAACCACTCACATCAGCACAAGTACAAGGTGACACTGCACATTTTTAGAAAATCAAAGATTAGTTTTAAAAATTTTAAATGATTTTGTTGTTTTTCAAAATATTTCTATTTAACACCAATACATTTTTGCATTTGATGAAACCAGCCCTTAAAGCAATGATACCACTCTTCCTGAGACACTTCAGAAAGCAGGTTTTTATAATGTTCCACTGCTTCATCTGATGACGATAAAGTGATTCCACACATTTTATCTTTAATATTTGGAAACAAAAAGAAATTACAAGGTGCTAGGTCAGGGCTGTATAGTGAAGGGCATCCCGCTACTCAGTTGTTAGTTTTACTGTATGCGACGGTGCAACATTATTTTTTATTTTTCACAAACTTTTTCAAAAATTTGTGGTAAACAGACATTTGTGTATCAATCGGCAGTAATGGTACATACATCTTCTAATGCTATAGTAGCAATATGGCCCATCTTAGAAAACAAAACTAGCAACTATCTTCTTACCAACACTGCAAATTCGTCATACTTTTGTAGGCTTATGTTCTGTTCGAAAGACCCATTGAGCTGACTTGACTTTTCTTTTTAGGATTATAACAACAAATCCAAGATTGATCACCGGTAACGATATTCCAAACCAAATTTAAAGTGCAGCCTTGGAAATTTTTCAGAATTTTTCTGCACCAATCAATGTGTTGTTGTTTTTGATCAGGAGTCTTTTTATGTGGAATCCATCAACAACAAAGTTTTCTCGTGTCTAACTGTTGATGTAAAATGTTTTAGATTTGACTCATACCACTGCCCAATGTTGCCCAAATAAATTCATAAGATGTCCGTTGATCTTGTAACAGCAGTATTGGCATCCTTCATGAAATGCAACTTTAAGAAAAAACTGATCTCTCTTGAATTTGCTGTACCATTATAAATTGTTGCCTTAAATGGGGTTTCTTCGCCAAATACATTTCCAAGCCGATCTTCACATTGTTTAGACATTAATGATGATTTAAAATGATAGCCTGGAAATGTTCTCTAGTCAAATTCATTTTTGGGTCAACACAAAATCTTTAAATGATGATAATTAACAAACTTCACGGCAATCAACTCGCAAACCATTAGAAAGTAGCTATCAAATATAAACAAATTTCATTTGATTTTTAGAAACGTGGCATTCTAAAAATTTTCAGTATTGTCCTCGTAAGCAACAACTAAACCATGTAGTAATCAGAGCTGATACAGCCAATGCAGTAACATATCGCTGAAAGGTAGCAAGTCTGTAACTTAATGCTTCTCTCCTATATTAACATTATGAACAGCAGCAGTTTTCTGCACCAAGAGAAACATGACTGTTTATACTGTTTCATGCACATTGCTTGAATAACATTTTCTTTTCAGAATTTGACTTAATGCCTTTCAGCTCCAGTCGATTAAATTTTTATCACAGGTACAATTTTTTAAATAAATACTTGAGGGTGTTTACTGATACTGGAAATATATTTGAATATACTGGAATTAGTGATTACATACCGGAAGACTTGGCTGAAATGTTCATGTAACATTGATTTATTTTAGATTAAATTTTGAGGTGATTGGTTCCTGTAATATGTTAATTAAATATTTGTTTAATGTTATTATTTTGCATGATATGTATGATATTTATGTAAAATGACAAAACAATGACAATCTTTCATCCATAACATTTTTTTACCAGCTGTACAACATTCTTAGAGTTTTGAAGACTTTAGAGGGGTAGGCCATGGGGGAGGCTAAGATGAATAAAACAAATCTGCTCATACTTCATTCCCATTTCTGTGAATATCAGTGAATTTTTTATCCATTATTATGACTAGCATGGGAGTTTTACAAAATTAATTTCTAAGCGATATTTGGGAGAAATTGGCATAAAAAAATCTAGAATATTGTACAATAATTCCATAAAGAGTACAGAGTAAATTTAATAAAATGGTCATTAGAGATTTAAAAAGCCTTTAGTTCAACATCGGGTATAGCAAATAATAAACACAGCTTCATATTCTGGCTATGGAAACAAATAAAACAGTAAAGATGTTAAGCCAGCCACAATACACATTTTTACTTTAATATGATTCGATGCAGTACTGGAATTTTAAACCTTCAAGGCAGAAGACACCCGGTATTATTTCAGTTATACTGCTAGACACTTTACTAAACCCAAAAGACAACATTCTCCCTAACTGAACATAATTAGCTTATACTTGTGAGCTGATTGGTCCAATGGCCAGAAAAGCTTCAGTGGTTATTCTGCTGCTTGTACCATTTTACATTGAAGTGATAGATAAATTTTGCAAAAAAAAATGGAGTGTAAGAATTAATGTAAATAAAACAAAAATTATGGTATTTAAAAAGGGCAATAAATTATGGAAAGATGAGAAATGGTATTGGCATGGAAGAGAAATTGAGGTAGTCCAAAAATTGATTATTTAAGGATACAATTAAGCAGCAATGGTGGGTGGAGAGAAACAAAAGAGAATAGTATTAGCTAAAGGAAAAACGGCAATGAAAGCCATCAAAACTTGTATAGATAAATTACCAGAAATGCAATTAAAATGGTTAGAGAGAATTTATACTACTGTAGTAGAAGCAAAAATGTTATATGGAGCAGAGATTTGGGGCCTAGAAGAAGGGTGAGTAAATATGATCCATAGGAGCTTTTGTAAACAAATATTGGGCTTACCAAGATATCACCCAACAGAGTAGCTCAAGCTGAATTAGGGAGAATGGGAATTAAAGGAAAAATTGTGGAAAGAGTGCTAAAATATTGGATTAGAATTATTTTGATGATCAGAATATTTTACATCAATGTTTGTGCGAGAGAACAATTTTACATGTTTATAGCACCACGTTGTGGAAGCCAATTTACGAGAGCAAATATGTGTTTACTTCACGCGAAGCCATCTTGTGTGACGTCATACGTTGGTTGGTTCATTTGTTCTGTTTGTAGATTCCTCTGGCGTAGCAATTTGTATCAGTTTTAAATGTCCACCGGCTAGCTATCATCTGATCTTGGTAGGCATGTTTTTCTTACAGGTTGTGAAGCGGAAAGGAATCTTTTATCCAAAAATTACTAGTGAAGAAATGTGTTTTATAATGTTTTATTGTCGAACACGTGCACTAACACATTTACATATTAATCTGAATACTCGCCCAAACTGAAACTGTTTATAATAACTTCTTATCACTTTTAACTCACGTACTTCAACTTTGTATATTTAACTGTAGAATATTTTATAAGATTTCTCGTACTTCTGCTGCGTGTAACTTATGACGAAATGAAGGACTGATTGGCGACATGTAGTGTACTGAGAATTCCGTTGAACTGGGGGTCAACGTGTAGTGTACTGAGAATCTTGTTGAACTGCGGGATCGACGTGGAGTGTACGGAGAATTTTGTATAACTGCGGGGCGACCGACTTCGAGCCTGGCTATTTATGCGCTTACCTCAAGATACGCCTAAGGACTATAAATGAATTACTATTGGCTAATAAAACGCGCCAACATTAGCGTCTATTTTACTATCCAATGAAAACCACTAATACATATTACTTTTAGAGAACATTCTGGAAGCTTTTTTACTGAAAAGGCGCGAAACATTACGTAACTTCCTGGTTCCCGGTAACGATAAACAACTCATTCCTTGCCGCAGTATTGCGCTATTGTTAACAGTTTCAGTAGAGCCGTATATTATCATTTACCAATAATATTTACAATTAATAAACCTCTGAAATCAATGTCACACAAAAATACACATTCATATTAAAATAATTATTTACCTTTGAGCAATTTGTGATACAAATTACCGTATCATATGCCCCACTAGAAACGTAATTATAAATATTTATAACTTGTTTGGAAATTTTATAATTTTGTTTTTAGTCTCCTAAATCTTGTAACACACGCTATCACTTTCACTAAACACTTCACACGCATTTAGCACACGACATGTTTTATCTCGCCACTACTTACTGGCTTTGGTTTAATTAATTTAGATATTAATCTGACATCACAAATTTTTTTTTTTTTTTTATAGCAAATACTTTACCCTAAATTATTTAACTAGTGTTACAAAAAATGGTTTACTTTCTTATACTGTTACCAAAAATTTATCAATTCAAGAATTTTTTTTTTATAATAATTATACATATTTACCAAAATATTTACCCTCTACATATATTTAAATCTCCTAAATCTAGGCACTGTGTCACATTTTCTGTTTGCTACATAAGTATTTGTTTCAATTATTTTTAATTATATTTACCAAATTTTTTTGTTATTTTGTACTTTGCAAATATATTTACATCTCTTAAATCTTGACAATGTTTCACTTTTTCTGTTTGCTACATAAGTATTTGTTTTGAATTATTTTTACCATTTTTGTTATTTTGAATTTTATTTTAACAATACTCTTGGAATTGCATTTACGTATCTTTACTTTAATATCATATTAAATTTTAATTATTACCTTCTTCTTTTCAAATACTGTTACAGTTACTAAAAAACGTTATTTTTTTTTTTAAATATTTATTTCTTTTAATTTTTCTATCTTTTTTTTTTTTTTTATTAAGTTTCTGTTTTCTCATGACATATACATTTAGTTAACCCTCTTACGTTCCAATACATTTATCTGCAAGTCATCTTTAACTATCCAGCATTTACTTTACATCACATTGCTATTTACCCTCCTGGATCAAATTGTGTGTGGCTAAACATTACTCGTAGCCGTAACCTAACCTTCAAATTTTGCATGAATAACCTCTTGTATTCATATGAAATTTCGTCCCATGATAATATTTGGAAACAGTCTACAGTTTCTTGAACAATACATCTTTTAACAATTGTCATTTTCAATTCTTCTGCTATCATTTTAATTTGAGAATACTCTGACAAATCTGTACTAAACTGTACTGGACTGGAGTTTTCGTTTTGAACATCTTGGTACAATTTATTTCCTTGCATTTCTGATTCTTTTTGTATTTCTGATATCTCCCCTCTGAAATTAACCTGCGCCTCATTTACATCTACATTCCTAACCTCATTTATCTCTCTTAGTTCACTTGAAATACTACTCATTTGACTTCCTAACTCTGTACATTCTACATTAACCTCACTTTTAGTATTAACCTCACTTTCTTTGTTACCTATTTCCTTGCTCATGTCTAGCATTTTCTTTGAAATTTCTCCTGTCTCACTTGCTATTACTTCCTCATTTTCATCTCTCATTTTTGGCATACAACTATCTAGCTTCATAACTTTCTTTTCAATTTCTTCACTGCTTTGATTTACTGTTTGCTCTAATACCTCATTACTCCTACCAATATTTTCAATTGATTTCCTATGATCCCTTTTTATATCTTCTCTCAATTCCTCCAAACTCTGATCTACTTTTTGTTCTACCCTCTTAATAATATCTTCACTTAATTCCCTATGATTCCTGTCCATAGCTTCCCCTAATTTCTCATAACTCTTTTGCATATCTTCTATAAATTGATCTCTAAAATTTCTCAGCATTTCCATCATTATTCTAGCATCAATAGTAATATTTCCTGCTATTCTATTCTGACTTTCTGCACTAACATTTTTTTTCTCCAATACTACATTGTTTGAGCTTTTTTTTGTAACCTGTATTGACTTACAGCTAACTGTTACACTATCTCCCTCCATCATTGTTTCTTGTTCTACACTTTTTTTTTTTTTTTTAAATTAAAATCATACTTTTCTAACCTTTCTGATGCTATCTGCTGATGTATCTTTGATGTCCAGCGTTCTGCCCCATTCTCCTAGATTTGATGTCGCTTTTGCGTTGTGTTGTGATGAATCTACGTCGTTTCGATGTTTTTGCGTTGAATTCCCTGTTGCCTCGTAATCTCGGAATTACGATCGAAGTCTGTTGTCCCTGTTGTTTCTTGAATCTGGGTCTTGTAGATGATTTCACCGCTGCATTCCTCCTTTGGTCCTCTCAATTCTTCTTGGTTATTTCTGATCCTTTCCTGGTTACTCGAGTTCCTTTCCTGGTCGCTTCGCCTTCCTTTCCTGGTTACTTCGCCCCACGTCCTGGTCATCTTATTCCTTTCCTGGTCACTTCGCCCCACGTTATGGGTGCCAATTTGCGAGAGAACAAATTGTATGTTGCAAATAAATGTTTGTTTACATAACTTTAACTGCCCCACGTATGGGAGCCAATTTGCAATAGCAATTTTACGTGTTTATAGCACCACGTTGTGGAAGCCAATTTACGAGAGCAAATATGTGTTTACTTCACGCGAAGCCATCTTGTGTGACGTCATACGTTGGTTGGTTCATTTGTTCTGTTTGTAGATTCCTCTGGCGTAGCAATTTGTATCAGTTTTAAATGTCCACCGGCTAGCTATCATCTGATCTTGGTAGGCATGTTTTTCTTACAGGTTGTGAAGCGGAAAGGAATCTTTTATCCAAAAATTACTAGTGAAGAAATGTGTTTTATAATGTTTTATTGTCGAACACGTGCACTAACACATTTACATATTAATCTGAATACTCGCCCAAACTGAAACTGTTTATAATAACTTCTTATCACTTTTAACTCACGTACTTCAACTTTGTATATTTAACTGTAGAATATTTTATAAGATTTCTCGTACTTCTGCTGCGTGTAACTTATGACGAAATGAAGGACTGATTGGCGACATGTAGTGTACTGAGAATTCCGTTGAACTGGGGGTCAACGTGTAGTGTACTGAGAATCTTGTTGAACTGCGGGATCGACGTGGAGTGTACGGAGAATTTTGTATAACTGCGGGGCGACCGACTTCGAGCCTGGCTATTTATGCGCTTACCTCAAGATACGCCTAAGGACTATAAATGAATTACTATTGGCTAATAAAACGCGCCAACATTAGCGTCTATTTTACTATCCAATGAAAACCACTAATACATATTACTTTTAGAGAACATTCTGGAAGCTTTTTTACTGAAAAGGCGCGAAACATTACGTAACTTCCTGGTTCCCGGTAACGATAAACAACTCATTCCTTGCCGCAGTATTGCGCTATTGTTAACAGTTTCAGTAGAGCCGTATATTATCATTTACCAATAATATTTACAATTAATAAACCTCTGAAATCAGTGTCACACAAAAATACACATTCATATTAAAATAATTATTTACCTTTGAGCAATTTGTGATACAAATTACCGTATCATTTGATAGTGCAGGAAAGACTTAATCATAAAGAGTCTTGGCTAGGTAAGATAAAGGAAACCTTGATGAAGATAGGTTTTGGGGAGATTTGGAGAGCTCAAGAATTACTACAAATAGGTTTCTGGAATGAAATTAGGACAAGAATAGAGGATATGGAAAAACAAGATTTATTAGTGAGTTTTACTTTTAAGAGCTCACCGAGATTATACAGAGAAATGAAAGTAGTATGGAACAGGGAACAGTATGTGATAAAACAGCAAGAGCAGGCTAGGACAGGGGTGGTGAATTTGAAAGGTTTGAGAAGAGAGATTGATTTGGAGAATTGCCCACTATGCCAACGGAAAGTTAAAGAGTGGCATATAGTTTTAGAGTGAAGAAATGAAGTTGCTTAGAAAGAGGATAGAGAAGAGAGAATGGTTAAATTTACCAATAGAAATTCAAGCTGAAAAGTTAGTAAATGTAAAATCTAGGAAAAATATAATAGAAGTAGGAAACTTCTTGGACAGAGTAAGAGCAAAATGGATGAGGAAAATTAGCAAGGAAGAGGTAAATGAGTATTAAATTGCAGTAGTTTTTATTTGATATGTTGCAAGTAGGACCCAACAACTCAACAACCTCAAGGTTTGAGTTTGTTGGGCTCCAAGGAAAGTAACTCAAGGTAGAGTTACAGTTAGTATTGGAGATTAAATAAAGTGATAATTGTACTTTTAGATTAGGAGGAATGCTGGATAACAGTATATAAGTTAAATTTATAAAAGATCTGTCTCCCCCCAATTTATTCACAATCCTCATCCATTTGCTTTTTAATTTTCCTAAATAAGCACCAATCTCCTTGGTATCGTTCAGATTTCCTATTCAACTTTTTCCCCTATTATTTCTGTTGGTAGATGGCTATTTCTCAATTATTTTAGTTTCTTCACATTTGAGAACAGCATACCTATAGTATAGTAACTTTCATTCCACACATTAGACATTTCTGTAAATCCTTCCTGCTCTTAAATCCCTGTATTTCACAATACCTGTTTTAGTTCATGCAGTTCCTTCCCTTGCCATGCTGTAGCCTATTTCCACATAATTTTTCCTATCCCATTCTCTCTTTGATTCCCTGTAAATTCTCAATGGCTTTTTGTTATTGAAATACTAAATATTTTCTGTATATCAATATATTCCCTGTTTCTTTGTCTATCTGGCTGGATCATCCCCAGGCCAATTTTTTCCTTGTCATTTTAATTTTGTTGACCAGTGTATTACGCCAAATAGGCATTGCCTGCAGGTTTAAGCATTGTTTCAAAGTATTTTGATTATATAGACTCTATCCTAAACCACTCTGCATTCCTATGGTAAAGTTTAGCTAGTTTCTTATTTTTCCAAGTCGCTGATCCACTTAAAAGCAACAAATTGCAAATTTATAAAAAATGTAGGACTTTCATAAAATTTCAGGAAATTCCTACTGGACACCAAGCAGAAGGTCACACGGCAGGATGTGTCTGGAATTTTCTGGACTTCTGGTAACCTACCACACTCAGTTATGGTAGCTTGGTGATGTTATTTATGTCATCAGATTGTGCACTTTGAGGGTGAAATATATATGAGCCAGTATTTCACCATCCCCGTCATTTTCTGTTGCAATAAACATAGGTAGATGCTAAAAAGATGAAGAATGTGTCTTTAACATTCTTTAGTAAAATGAGTTGTCTAGCTTTAAGGTTATGTTACAGAGTTTAATTTCAGTATGTCTACTGGAAATACACTTGCAACTTCTACATGTGCAGATCAAGCTCTTTAACAAGTATCCTGATCAGATGTGAGTACTTCAGAATTATTGCCACACTCGTGTCTTTAACACACCCTATAATGATTGATGTACTTGTGTGAATAGATCAAGCTCTTTAACAAGTATCCTGATCAGATGTGAGTACTTCAGAATTATTGCCACACTTGTGTCTTTAACACACCCTATAATAATTGTTGTACTTATGTGAATAGATCAAGCTCTTTAACAAGTATCCTGACCAGATGTGAGTACTTCAGAATTATTGCCACACTCGTGTCTTTAACACACCCTATAATAATTGTTGTACTTATGTGAATAGATCAAGCTCTTTAACAAGTATCCTGATCAGATGTGAGTACTTCAGAATTATTGCCACACTTGTGTCTTTAACACACCCTATAATAATTGTTGTACTTATGTGAATAGATCAAGCTCTTTAACAAGTATCCTGACCAGATGTGAGTACTTCAGAATTATTGCCACACTCGTGTCTTTAACACACCCTATAATGATTGATGTACTTGTGTGAATAGATCAAGCTCTTTAACAGTACTCAGATGTGAGTACTTCAGAATTATTGCCACACTTGTGTCTTTAACACACCCTATAATGATTGATGTACTTGTGTGAACAGTACTCAGATGTGAGTACTTCAGATACATTGAATAGCTACAAACACCATATTGTCAGTTATAAAGACTGAGTAAGGGCTCATATCATTATTCACCGTTACTCAGTTGAAGCAGGCTTTGTTTCACTTGGATGTTGTGTATGGAATTAATATACTGAACCATGCAATCTTGTAGTAGCTGGTGGTATGTAATGTAATATGTAGTATTTATTTTCATCCTTATTACAATAATACAAATAAAACTTAGATCTAGTGCTTCGGTTCTCTAGCTCTCCCATATTTAGCCCCTAGGCTGTATATATGCACCACTTTCCAAACTGTGCCCATTCTCCTGTACCTTTCTTGAGCTCCTTATCCCTTGTGTTGCCTAAAAATGTCCCCATCATTTTAATTGTTTCTGCTTTTGTGCTTCCCAACATTCTTAATGCTACTGCTTTTTTATTTAGCTTGTCCCATTTTTTATTCCATATAACCTCTCTCCACCTTTTAACCTTATCCCATTCTATTAGACAATGAAATGTACTACCCAATTCATTACACATAATACATCACCCCGAACAATTATATCCATTCCTTTTTAAAAATATTACTCCTGTGCGCATCCATGCAAGACCTATTCTACCAAATTAATTACATATATCTACATACTTCTCCCTTCCCCAATTTCTTTTAACTGATTTATACAAGATCAATGATCTTTTATCCTCAAAACTAGCCCATATCTCTTGTTTCTCGATATCTTCCATCCTCAATCTCACTTCTTTCTAAAACCCACTGTTATTATATTTATCTAATAGGAAAATATTCTTCATGCCAATTTATTTTAGCACATTTCCCATCTCCCCAAACCAACACACTTCTCCTAAGACGGCTTTTTGAAACTGTATACATTCTTTTAATATATTACTATCCTCTAAATTTAAACATCTATACCAATACTTCAAAATTCTTTCCACTATTATACCTTTTCTCCCTACCCTTCCTAGCTCTGCCAGTGCCACACCCCTTGGTGAACTCTTGGGTACTCATAGCACTGTATACCATTTACTAAAGCACACTAGTGGTGCTATACATTTTGTTGCAGCCCAGTGAAGGGGGACCATGATCATGATGAAGGATAGACACACAGATAAGCCTCTGATGTATCATAGCACTGTATACCATTTACTAGAGGTCACTAGTGGTGCTATACATTTTGTTGCAGCCCAGTGAAGGGGGACCATGATCATGATGAAGGATAGACACACATATAAGCTCTGGTCTATCATAGCACTGTATACCATTTACTAGAGGTCACTAGTGGTGCTATATATTTTGTTGCAGCCCAGTGAAGGGGGACCATGATCATGATGGATAGACACACAGATAAGCTCTGTTCTATCATAGAACTGTATACCATTCACTAGAGGTCACTACTGGTGCTATACATTTTGTTGCAGCCTGGTGAAGGGGGACCATAATCATGATGGATAGACACAGATAAGCTTTGACCTGTCATAGCACTGTATACCATTTACTAGAGGTCACTAGTGGTGCTATACATTTTGTTGCAGCCTGGTGAAGGGGGACCATAATCATGATGGATAGACACAGATAAGCTTTGACCTGTCATAGCACTGTATACCATTTACTAGAGGTCACTAGTGGTGCTATACATTTTGTTGCAGCCTGGTGAAGGTGGACCATAATCATGATGGATAGACACGGATAAGCTTTGACCTGTCATAGCACTGTATACCATTTACTAGAGGTCACTAGTGGTGCTATACATTTTGTTGCAGCCTGGTGAAGGGGGACCATAATCATGATGGATAGACACAGATAAGCTTTGACCTATCATAGCACTGTATACCATTTACTAGAGGTCACTAGTGGTGCTATATTTTGTTGCAGCCCAGTGAAGGGGGACCATAATCATGATGGATAGACACAGATAAGCTTTGACCTATCATAGCACTGTATACCATTTAGTAGTGGTGTTATACATTTTGTTGCAGCCCAGTTAAGGGGGACCATAATCATGATGGATAGACATAGATAAGCTTTGACCTATCATAGCACTGTACACCATTTACTAGAGGTGCTATACATTTTGTTACAGCCTGGTGAAGGGGGACCATAATCATGATGGATAGACATAGATAAGCTTTGACCTATCATAGCACTGTATACCATTTACTAGAGGTGCTATACATTTTGTTACAGCCTGGTGAAGGGGGACCATAATCATGATGGATAGACATAGATAAGCTTTGACCTATCATAGCACTGTATACCATTTACTAGAGGTGCTATACATTTTGTTACAGCCTGGTGAAGGTGGACCATGATCATGATGGATAGACATAGATAAGCTTTGACCTATCATAGCACTGTACACCATTTAGTAGTGGTGCTATACATTTTGTTACAGCCTAGTGAAGGGGGAGCATAATCATGATGGATAGACATAGATAAGCTTTGACCTATCATAGCACTGTATACCATTTAGTAGTGGTGCTATACATTTTGTTACAGCCCAGTGAAGGGGGACCATAATCATGATGGATAATAGATAAGCTTTGACCTATCATAGCACTGTACACCATTTAGTAGTGGTGCTATACATTTTGTTACAGCCTGGTGAAGGGGGACCATAATCATGATGGATAGACACAGATAAGCTTTGACCTGTCATAGCACTGTATACCATTTAGTAGTGGTGCTATACATTTTGTTACAGCCTAGTGAAGGGGGACCATAATCATGATGGATAGACACAGATAAGCTTTGACCTATCATAGCACTGTACACCATTTAGTAGTGGTGCTATACATTTTGTTACAGCCTAGTTAAGGGGGACCATAATCATGATGGGTAGACGCATATAAGCTCTGGTCTATCATAGCACTGTATACCATTTACTAGAGGTCATTAGTGGTGCTATACATTTTTTCGCAGCCCAGTGAAGGGGGGCGACATACACACATGCACGCACACACAGAGCTCTGGCCTATCATAGCAATATGTACCATTTACTAGAGGTCACTAGTGATGGCATGATGGCATACATTTTGTTGCAGCCTGGTGAAGGTGGACCATGATCATGATGGATAGACACAGATAAGCTTTGACCTATCGTAGCACTGTATATCATTCAGTCTGTAATCTTAAATTGGAATTTAATGTTTAGTCATGTCCATGGTGAAAATTTGTAACAATTTGAATCTCCCACAAAGCTGTAAGAATTCCTCTGCCCCCGTAATATGTAAGTAATACACATTTTTTGTTGTTCTAGATAAGCATTTCTATCTTGTTTTATGGTTATTTTGAACCAAACTTTTGTCTCTGCTTTCCGTTCTTGTCCTTATTCCTGGCTTGTAGTGAACCTAAATTATATAGAAAATGAAAAGGACAGAAAGAGCGGGTTGCCTTGAAGTTTGGATAAACAGGGCATTAAAATATAACATCTTCAGTTCAACAGCAATAACATTTATTTTAAAAATATGAGCATAAATACAAAGAAGTTAAAAGTAATACTTTGCACAAAGTGGTGCTTAAAAAGGCTGTAAATTGACATGGTGTTTTACAAGACAAAGAAGAGGTAAAATATGGCAGTAGTGATTAACCATTAGGCCATCATTTCAGCAGCAAACAGTACCATGTCATTTGACATTCAGCTTTTCAAATCCTTGCCAATCTGAAGATTCAGAATCGGAATCACATTCAGTTCCAATAGAACGTATCCCATTTCTCAAGAGTGGAGTGCCTTTTCCTTTACCTGAAACACAACAGTTTTATTAATGTGATGCCTGTCAGCTTTCTTGACGAGCAAAAGCAATTATATAACTAGCAGCTCTGCTCGTGCTCAGTTGGCATTAACATCAACTGAATTTAATGTGATCACCTACTTAATTTATTGCAAGCTGGAGTAAAAATCTAATTTGTTACACTCGCATTACTTTCTCTGCTGCATATAGTAATAGGGAGAGTATTGTATTCCATCCAAAAATTTTATGATGAGATTTCACAAGAAATACATGTTTTGAGGCCCCTGAACCCAAAAATCATTTTTAGAAAAAGGTGTGTGTGTGTCAGTGAATAGCTAAATTCATTAACAAAAAGTCTGATAATTACCAAAATTGGTATTTAAGTTTAGGACGTTCCAAAAGTGTGACATGAAGATTTTCAAGAAAATGACCCCATCCCAAACTACCCTCCTCATGGAATATTTTTCATCCCCCCCTCCCCCCCCGAAATGGCTCTAATGATTTTGACCATATGTTTAAGATATTTGCATGACAAAATGTATATCTTGAATTTTCTCGGAATAGCCAGTGAAGTCTCTTCATTCTGAATGACTTTTGTATAACTAGTAAACTGTAAGAGATAAGACAAAAATCTTCATGTACAAAAAATGTAGATTCTCATTAAAGCAATCAGTTTATGTCAAACCTTTTACTTTCTCTACTATGTATAGTAAGTAGGGGAAGTATTGTATTCCACCCAAAAATTCCATACCGAGATTTCACCGTAAATACAGCATTTTTGGAAACATGTCCGTGTGTGTGTGTCTGTCTGTCTGTGAACAGCATAACTCAGAAACGAAGTCGGATAAACACCAAACTTGGTATTTAGGTTCTGTATCTTCCAGAGATGCGACACGAAGGTTTTCAAGAAAATCCCCCCACCCCAGATTACCCTTTACATGGAAGATTTTTTGAAAAATTTAATTTTCTCAAAAATGGCTGTAACGATTTTGATTAAAATATCATATGTTTAAGACATTTTCATGACAAATAGAATGTATATCTTGAATTTTCAGGGAATGTCTCCAAAAGTATTCTTCATTATGAACGACTTTTGCATAACTGGTAAACCATAAGAGATAGACAAAATTTTACTATACAAAAGATGTAGATCGCGTTAAAATACACAATTTATGTCATATACATTTTTTTTGTTGAGTGAACCATTTTCGAGATATTGCTTGTTATTCCCTTAAATTTTTCAATACTTATTTTCTCAAATGGGAATTCGTTATTAATTTTTTTATGTCCTGCACATGCAAAGAGAATGGAATGCGCCACATAGAAACCAGCTCTTAAACCATTTGACTATCGCTTAAAGCCTACCATATTCCCCTTGCATCTACAAGAAAATTAGCAATAAGTTTGACATCTCGATTAACATGAAGCATATGGAGAATAAGCGTTTGTAAAAATAGTTTGTACAAGAGTAGAGAAAGTCATGTGAGTGTAACACATCAGATTTTTTTTTGTAGTATTGATCATTTGTTTGAATTGTCAAATACCTCATACTTTTTCAACTGCAAAGTGTAGGAGTTGTTGCCCCATGTATTGCGGGAGATATGTTTCTAGGAGTATTCGCCCCACGTACGATACAAACTTTCTGGTGGCCTTCGCCCCACGTTTAAAAATCAACTTTGTATTTTAATGTTTATTTAAATATTATATATGTATGCCTTGGCTGCGTCAGTAGTAATTTGTAAAGCACATATCTCTTAGCAGGGCTGGTGTGGCTAAAGAACAAGGCTTATACAAATTATAATTGTAGTGTACTTTGTTAATTAATTCTTCTCACAATTAAATAACACTTCACTGGTGTATCCTACTGTAGAGCTGTGAGAGTATTGTTAATTGTACTTTTTAACACGTAAACTTTATGTTATTCTCACCGCAATAAATTTTCATGTCTTACACTGAACCCGAATCAAATCTAACTGCTCCAGTACGCAATCTTGCAGCGTCTCCTGCCTGAATCTGTACATTTCCTCTTTCAAGCCTCTGATTGGCTAACCCTACTCCAGTAGAATACTTTTATTTAACTTAAGCTGTTTCTAGTTTTTGATTGGCTATTTATAAACTGTTTTAAATATTACATTATTGTTCTAAGAATTATTAGTAGCCTTTATTAAACTTTCTAATTTATTGTTGCCTCAAGTTTACCTCATTGTTAGCAACTTTCGGCTTTTACTTTGTAATTCTGTTTGCTACGGAAAGCAGGTTGCTTCTATTCTCACAGCTCCTACATTGTTAAACTATGTAATACATTCACATAATATTATTATACATATACATAATAATATAAACATAATACAATAACTGTTACATACACTTTATATATTATATTATACACATATTGCTTTAAGGCAGGCTGTTATCCCATTTTTAAAAGATTTGACTATCGCTTATTCTCCTTGTACCCACATATGTAATAAATCCATTTCTGCAAATGTTTAGCCTAAGATTAAATTAAATAGATAGAAGAATAATAGCTTGTTGAAGAATGGGTAGAGAAAACCATGCAAATGCAACACAACAGACCTTTTTATGTACTTCGTGTTAATCAAGATAATATTGAAATGTTTAAAAAGCAGGTTGCTATGTGCTAGCCTTGAGAAACAAATGCCAACTTAGCACTTTGAAAATTCAAACCAATAACAAATATCCCAGAAATGGTTAATGCCATAAAACATTTTGACATAAATTGTGTGCTTTAACAAGATGTACAGTTTGTGAAGAACAACATATGTAACAGCTGGCAAAATGTACAACTCTTTAAAATAAAGATGATGTCAGTTCCAGATACTACGTGGTTGTTACTCCTGAGTATTAGAGAGAGAGAGACACACTCTCTCTCTCTTTTTTGTATTACAGTTATACAGAAATCATTCAGAATGAAGAGAACTTCACATGCTATTCCCAGTAAATTAGAGATTAACATTTCATTTGTCATGCAAAACTCTTAACCTCTTCATGCATGAAGGTATCACATGATTTGATTTCCTTTTATTCCACAAGTATGGCATTAGGACCACCAATGAATGCATGACGGTAGCGTTTGATACTAGAGCGTGTTACTACAAAAGTTCACAAGAGTGCAGCACTCCCTGGATGAAGCAATATATCTCGAAGGAAGGAGTGTGTAACACCTGATTGGAAGTACTAGTTTGCAGAAGTTTGGAATCATGTTTTACATAAAAATTCATATTATAAAAGAAAAGAAAAAAAAAAAAAAAAAATTGAAATGTACGTATCTATGCATAAATAATTTGATATTAATGATATTGGAAAATAATGATGTATACAAATGATAAAATTATGCATTTAGGTGTGCTGAAGATTTTGAGGTTATGTAACCATTCATAATTTTACACCATAGTATTTCGATCTAATAATCTTGTATTCTTGTTTATGAGAATTATTTGAGTATTTCAGGTACGTCATTACAAAATTTCAATTTAATAAAGAACAGAAATGTCAGTTACTAAAGGAGGAGATCGTGAAATTACTACTACTTCAGATTCTGAAAGGAAGCATCTTCTGAGAGCTGTTGTAAGGGAAATGGGAGAAGAAAGTTTGCTTTCTGATGAACAAGAAGTACCACCTACATTAGAAGCGGAAGAAAATGAAGCTAAAAGGTGGAATAGAAAAGCAAAATCCATGATTTCTATTTCTGGTCCATTTAGTCAACATGTACATGGGTAGAATGGACCTTCTGGATCCTATGGTTGATTGCACATTGGCCCCAGTGGTTCAAAAGTAAGAAATGGTACTTGAAGTGTTTTCCACGCGGTTAATATCATACTGGTAAATGTATAAATACTTAATAGATATATTAATGGCAATAGATGTTATTTTGTGAAATCCAGATTTATGTTTGGTAATGAACATGAAAAGAAGAGAGGGCGGCCTTGAAATGATGCTGTTGCCGATCCTTAGAAACACACAGCTGTTTAAATACAGCAATTGCTAACTTAAGATTCCATGGAAGAGGTTATTATCTTATGGAAGGTGACTAAGAAAAGGCAATGTGTTGTCATGATGACACATGTAAACGAAGAACGAGATGTAAGTGCAAGAAATGTAATATGCCCTGAATGTATTGAGAACTTCCACATGAAGTAACTAACATACATGCTGCTCAAATGTTTCACTTTTGTAAACTTGTTTCCATGTTTGTATTAGAGCCTCAAGTTCACAATGAACACATATGATACCATGTTCATAATTTGTTCAAAAATAGTAATATACATTGGTGAGCATAAAATCGTATTATTGAATGTAAATTTGACAATTTTAAAGTATTAAATTTGTTTTTCTCTTGTTCCTTGATAATTCATGCATGAAGAGGTTAAACATATGCTATCGATAAACACTGTTAGCCATGCTTTTTAAAAAAATAACGAAAAATTTTCAATGTAAGGAAAAGTTTGAGGTGGGGGCATCTTCTTGAAAATCTTTGTGTTGCATTTTTGGAAGATACTGAACTTAAATTACCAAGTTTGGTATTTAACTACTGGCGGCCAGTAGTAAAAAATGGAGGTCAAGTGATGGCATATTGCACAACAAAAATTATTATACTTTATTTTAATATTCATAACATTTATTATTATTATTATTATTATTATTATTATTATTATTATTATTATTATTATTATTAAAATGAATATTAAATGTTACAATAATCTACACTCATCCTATTTCCTGTAAATTAAATCTACCCTCCTGTCCTTCAGGCTGGCATATTTATCAATAACGTCCTCATAAAAAGGCTGGCTCTCTATGAGTTTGGACAACTCCTGGTGTATAGAAATGCTAGTCAATGAAGAAAGTTGCCACTGTGAGATTGTACTGTGCGAAAATGTTTTGTCTTTTCAGACAAGTGAAACTGTGTTCCTCAGAAGCACTTGTTGAAGGTATAGTCAACACCAAACTAAAAATGAAAATTCCCATGGTTTACAGATAAAACACTCTTGTCATGGCCTCTGAATAGAAGTTCTTGAACGGTTAAATATAGCATAGCTCTAACGACTAGTCTAAATATTTGTAATTTGAAGAAACATGTTTGTTAAATCAAAAGATGCACATTCTTGCGTTTCGCTGAGACTAGGTATCTGTGTTTCTACTATGGGCCCCCCCCCCTCAAAAGGTTTTAATTGCAATTGACACTTTTAAATCTTCCTCAGAATCTTTATGCTATTAAAAGCACGCAATCCTTGTATTCCAGACACCAAATTTATTACTGAGGTATGGCCAACAGAAGAGCTTTTATGTCACACTACTGCATACTTGCCTTCATCCTTCCACCTACTAAACGGTGTCTCTTCTATTAGCACTGTCCCAAACAGATACATATTTCACTTTCACAGCGCAAGAAAACTATACACCATCAAATCAAATTGACATCAACTTTTAATTTTGACGCCTGTTTTATAACATGTTAAGAAACCAAACATACAAAATACGCTAAATTACTTATGTTCTGCCAACTCTATCTGCTAAGGGAGCTGACGTGGTAAAGAGAAATCTTCATAGCAATTGTATTCTGTATATGCGAGAGTTTCTAAAAATAGAATCTCACTTGGCTACATCACTGTTGTCATAGCAACCATGAAGAGTTGGAAAGAATTTACCAGAGCAGTTCATTGCAAACTTAAGTGCTCTAGCGGACAGAAAGTCAACTCTTAGACAGGTGAATAGCACAAAGCTAAGGGATCGACAATAGCAAAATAGTCATAAAATTGTGGCGAACAAAAATGTTAATGACGATAACGCGTCTGATATTACACACAAGGAAGTGGTACTTCACACACTTTACCTTAATAGCCGCTACTGAATTTAACTGACATTTTGTTTTCGAGTTATGCTATTGAAACCAGGGAATCTCAAACATGTATTTTCAGTGAAGTGTTGATATTGAAATTTTTTGGTGGAATGGGATACTTTCCCTGCTCACTGTAGCACAGAAAGTAAGACCATCCTGTTCTTGTCAGGATACTGACAGTCTAGAAACAGTTGGCACAGGGGCGTCCTAAAGCTGTTCTACAAAAGAAAAGGTGATACTGTGGCAGGCACAAAATTTGATGGTGACTGGTAGCTGATGAAGCGTGATGTTGCCACACATTAAAGGGTGGAGTGAAGTTACATGCAGTAATAAGATGAAATGAAAACAATTTATAGAATATTATTACACAGAGTGAGGTATGACACATTTATTTCTTTGTTTCAAAACGAGTTATGTTAGCGACGACTTATTATACCTGAACTTCAGAGGAATTTTGGAAGATTATTTACCTCTATAGCAAATGTTGAAAATGTCCTCCATCCTGCATAAGGCACAACTCAACACATTCCACGTTACTGGCCACGCGTTGGAGGACTCTGTTGTCAATAGCTTGAATCTCATGTGTAATGTTGTCTTCAGATCATCCAATGTCTGGGGACATGTGGCATAAACCCTGTCTTTTAAGTAACCCCATAGAAAGAAGTCTGGCAATGTCAAACCTATAGATCTTGGTGGCCACAGGTTCTTGGAAATTATCCGGTCGTCAAAGAAGCTTGCAGTTAGTGCCATGGATTCATTTGATGTATGGCATGTAGCGCCATCCTGCTGAAAATATCCTTGACTCTGCTGTACATCGTCTAGTTGCTCAGCAAACTGCATGAAAATCCATCAGTACTCTGCAGTCTTCACATTGTTTAAAAAAAAAAATTGTCCCACTATTCTCTGTGCGGATATTGTGCACCAAACTCCGATTTTAACCGGGTGCATAGGTGCTTCATGAATAACATGTGGATTTTCGCTGGTCCAATAGCATGAGTTATTTGAGTTCACATAGCCGGATAAATGGAACTTTGCTTCATCTGTGAGCCATGTGATGGGCAATATGGCAGGATTTTGCACAATGAAGGCCTGAAATCAACGACAATAATTCAGTCGTCTATCCTTATCTGGTTCCCGTAACTGATGGACAGCCATAATACTATACATATTTGGCCTGCACTTTTCACAGCTCTCTGACACATTGAGTAGCTGTACCCTGTCTCCAAAAACAAACGTCTTAATGATTTTTTGGGTGACTGATCCAGTCATGCTCTTACATCAACAACCACCATGGGAAGCCTAGATGAAGGAGTTTTCCTTTTTCACTCACCAGAGATCCAGTTGTTTCCAATTTGTTTACAGTCCAGTATTGTGTTTCTTTGGGGAGGATTCTGAACACCAAATTCTCTCTGGTATGCCCTTTGAGTATGTGTAATTGAATTCGTAATTCAGCATTGCTTTACAACAAAGAATCGTTCATTTAATATGTACTCCATTTTCACGTTGACTAGAACAAAATCTCAAAAACAGTTGCCAACAGTAAAACTAACAATTACGAATAAAACATGAATATCTGCACATCTAGTGACAGGCAATCGAAACTCCAGAACATTCCACTTAATTTGGTGCTAAAATTGGGGCATTTAGTGAATTTCGAACAGAATAATTAAAGAAAGAAATGTGTCGGTTCTTCATAAATCATCCTGTAGTACTCAAGGAACTTGATATGCATTCCTACGTTAACAAGTGCAGTAATCAGAAATCCATACCTTAAAAACAGTAATAATCATCTTGTGCAGACCATACAAAAGGAGGAAAAATACATATTATAAATTATATTCCTGTTCTGGTGATGCAACACTTCTGGTTTATGTATTATTGATTGACTCTCATTACTCGTAGCTTGTTCGTTAAGTGACATTTCGACTAAACACCCATAAAATAACACAACACAATCACTATAATTCAACTATGGGAACTGAAATTACCACTGTTAATGTGAAAGCAAAAATCTCTACCGAAGCCATAACATCAACAAGATGCCTTTTCCTTCCTTATCGCTTACCTCGTGCTGGTTTTGGTATCTGTTTTGAATCACATGATAAACAACAGATGCATAGAGAACTTTAAAGCTTCTTAGCAGAATCTCTTGTTAAAAGACGAGTTCAATGCACATCTGTATCTCTGCAACCAGTTAACATAGCAAGTTGGTTTTTAGACTGTAAGCTTCAGAATAAAATGCTCTTCATGAACAGGTTAATCTCTTTCTTGGAGCACAAATAAATTTTGTGAGTGTAAATGATATTTGCATCACCAGCTTAACTATATAACGCTGCAAGGCAGGGCAATCAGCTCCTCCTGCCACCCGATCCCAGAGCCGGAGAATAAGTTTCTCTTCCAAAGGCTTGAGAGGCAGAACCAAAAGGTATATGCCTTGTGTTCAGTGTGGACACTGATATTATCCTGAAGAGAGAATCAAAACTCTTGTGTGGCTTGATCCAGGCCACCTTTTCGTTGATCAGGACTGCTGCTCAAGAAGGAAGGAAGCCGGCGGGAATCCAAATATGTGATATCCGGATGGACACACACTGGGAATCTTGGGAGAACCAGGGAAAATATTTAAGTGGGGTGGGTAAACCGAGATGATTCTCTTCATTAAGGCTAACCTGCAACACAGTATTACTTCCTCGCGAGTTCTCTCGAATAACATAACTAGATATGAAATAGATGTTGCCATGACTTCAACAGATCCATATTATGGGACTAAATATAAAAGGTTTTGCTATCTTCAGCACTTTGTCTGAACTAAAACCTAGAGCATGTGTCCTCAGTAATACTTGGGCCCTGCTAGGATTTCTTACTAAGGACCTGGCAGCAGTTCTAGTGAGGTATGAGGAGGACAGAGTGCCATGTCAGGTGGTAGTCTGCTCGGCCTATTTTCCCTATGACTCCAAGGAACTACCTTCAGGAGCTCAAAAGCCTTGTGATTTATTGCAAGGATAGAAGCCTCAATCTATTGATTAGTTGCACCTCTATCCACCATAGCATTTGGGGTAGTATGGTAGAGGAGAGAAATTGCTCAAGTATCTGAGTTCTAAAGATCTCAAGATTGTGAACCAAGGGGACGTTTTGACCTTTGTTAATTATCAAAGGGAGGAGGTCCTAGACCTGACACTAGTGTCCTTTGTGATACTAGAAGAGATTAAGGACTGGAGGGTTTGTTTGGAACCTTCCTTGTTCGACCATAGACACACATACTTTGTCTGGAGGGAAAAGGAATTGACCGCCTATACAGGAACCCTAGGAGGATCCATTGGGACTCCTTTAAAAGGGGCGGGCTGAGGAATGGACCCCAGATCATGATAAGAAATGCTGAGGACGTAGAGGGGTATGTGGGGTTTTTCATGAACACGGTGTCCTCATGTGAAACTCATATGAGAAAAAGACAGAATGCATATAGGGCCAATACGTGTCAGACAACTTGGAAGTCCTATAAGGGGTCCCAAAGGATTTATAAAAAAGAAATCAGGAGGGCCTCTAAGATAATGTACAGAAGCAGTTGAGCATTGCTCACCTGCAGAAACTGCTGGTCTCCGGAGCTAGGGCCAGGCTGGCCTCAACAGAGAATCCCTCTGGTGCTGTGAGGGGGGGGAGGCCTGCATTATAAATCAAGAACCAAACTCGGGTAGGGCACACTGGCCTTCAAGGGAAGTCTGGGCAGTGACCACCAAGAGTGTTACTTTTAAAAAATGGGCCATTTATACTTTTGAGCCCAGTAAAAGCACAGGCGTGGATGGGATCTTCCCGGTTCTCCTGTAGGACTGTGAGATTGTTTCATCCCACTTAGTTTGAATATTCAGGGCCTGTTTTTTGTCTTATAAATCAAGAACCAAGCTCGGGTAGGGCACGCTGGCCTTCAAGGGAAGCCTTTGCAGTGGCCACCAAGAGTGTTACTTTTAAAAGCGTAAATGGGCCGCTTATACTTTTGAGCCCTGTAAAAGCGCAGGTGTGGATGGGGTCTCCCCAGTTCTCCTGCAGGAGGACGGGGAGGTTGATTCATCCCACTTAGTTTGAATATTCAGGGCCAGGAATATTTGGCTATGAGGCATGTCTTTTGCCTCTGGAGGCAGGCGAAAGTAGTATTTATACCTAAACTGGGTAGGTATACTACTGCAAGCCTAGGGACTTTTGTCCAATCAGTCTAACATCTTTTCTGTTAAAGGCCTGGGAAGACTGGTAGATAAGACTTTTGAGGGATGGGAAGTCCTGCATGATCTCAGATTTGAGTTCAATACAATAAGAGAAAAATAATACTTGAAAGATCTGATATTGTAACCCAAGAACATTATTTTTAAGATATATACAAAATAAGTATTTGAGGAAAATAGTATGGTTGGCTGAAATGAAGTCAAATGCTGACGATACCATACCGTACCATATTAAAGAGTTGCATGAGGACAGAACTGAAAGCTCCATGAAGTCACCTGCAGATTTTATTATTGCCTTATGGAGCATCTCATTTTTTTATGGCCACCTACTGCTCTTCAGTTTGAGATGATCTTGAGGACATTATCCATGACCATTTCTAGAGTGGTTTAAGGATCAGTTATTCCTTAACATCCCATGTTGTTATTATTATGGACAATGCTACATATTACGCAGTCCAAATAGATTATTATTGTCACCAAAGTACAAATGGTAGAGTGACTCACTAGCAGTAATGTGCCATGTACCATTACAGTGAAATACGGGCAACTTCTCTTACTCATAAATGAAAACAAGCCCAAGTCCAAATGTGTTGTGCATTATTAACCAGTCCAGTCTACTGTGTTTAATCTCCTTATGAAGCAGTAGACCCAAAATACTGTGACTGCATCTTTTATCTTTCACTCGTTTCATCACATATATCTCTTCTTGAGTTTTATTATCATTTTACCCCTACATCTATTGTACAATTTGTCTGGTGCTGGTTTTCTTATTGGGCCACTCAGATTGCTTGGCTCACTGAGCGGCCCTTGCTTCTCTTACTTTTCTATACCATTTTTTTCCCTTTACCTTCCTTAATATTCTCCCATGTCTTTGATTTTGTTTCTTAGAACCTTTTATTGAGTATAAGTCATAACTTTAAGATTTCACCTTCCTTAATTTTCATACATCTAATCAAAATTTTTAAACGTCTTTCTACTATTGCCTTTTTCTCCTCATTCTACTAATGCAACCTCTCCTGGTGCTGCTCTTATTAGTCCAATTAATTCTTTATAAACCATTCTATACTTTTGGTCAATTTTTCTACTTCATCTCTAATTTCCCCACCATTACTCAACCTTACTCCTAAACAGTCATATTCTTTGACTATCTCCAGTTCTTGACCACCTAGAGACCATTTTTCTTCTTTCCTCCATTTATCACTTAGTACTTATTTATATTTACCTTAATCCCCCATTTTTCACACATTCTTGAATTTTAATTTATTGCTTTTGTAACCCTATTATCGATATGGAGCCTACCATAAAATTGTCTGCGTATAATGAACCTGTAATGTAATCTGTTATTACTAGACAATGCTAATTTCTTAGTTTTACACCTTTTAATATATCATCTATGAATAGGTTAATATTGGGTGGTATAAATAATAGCAAGCATTAGCTCATTTCTCACTAATTCCAAGCATTTGCTAGGTTTCGTATAAATAAAACTTTTCTGCTGAACCTCCTCGCGAGCAAAAACTTGCTGACCTTGATCGCTGAGCTATTGCTCGCGATATGGTATAAATAAAAACAAGACTTGCTCGCCTTTAGTAAGCTTTTGCTTGCTATTTCTTGAGGTACCTCTGTAGGTACCTCAGCTTGCTCAACTGCATTTTAATGCATTGGTGGAGTTCATGATCATGGTTCCAGAGAGGAAAATAAAAATCACACGACTTTCTCTATCCTCTTTTTTTACAAACAATTCTTACAAAACCTTATTCTTGGTAGCTACTTCTTGTTAATCAAGATAAACTATCATTGTAGGAATAGAAGAATGCAGTAAACTAAAGGGATAGTCAAATATTTTAAATGTGGGTCACTATTTGATGGATTTGAAATTCCGTTCTTTTCAGATAATCGCGGAAAAATGAAAACAAAATCCTGATGTTCTACATTCACATGGCTTTCTCTAATCATTCTTCTACAAACTATACTTACAAAAGCTTATTATTCCAGCTTCTTCTTGTTAATCCAGACAAACGTTCAATTTACATTTACAATTTTGTTATACGATACAGTAGGTAAAGTGAGTCAGCTTTTTAAAGAGCGCCTGACTATATGAGGGCTTTGAAATTCGATGCTCTTTGCATGATGACCACGAGAAAATATTGAATACCGACTTCCCATTTGAGAGAATTATAAGTAGTTATTTGAAAATTTAAACCAATAACAAGGAATATCTCAGGAACAATTAAGTTAAAAAAAGAAAGTAAAAAAGAAATGCTTTGACATAAATTATGTGTTTAACGAGAACAATTTTCTTTTTGTAGATAGATTTGCCTATCTTGTGGTTTACCAACTGTGCGAAAGTTACTGAGAAATAAGTGGATTTCGGAGGATATTCCCAGGAAATGCAATATATGCATTTGACATGAAAACATTTTAAACATGTCGTGTTTAATCAAAATCGTTAAGTCATTTTTGAGAAAATAAAGCTTTTGGAAAAAGTTTCCATGTTAAGGGCAGTTTGGGGGGGGGTAACTTTAATCTTCCTGACGCATGTTTGGAAGGTGCTGAACTTAAATACCAAACTTGTTATTTAACGACTTTGCCTTTCTGATGCTGTTCAGACACAGATGCGTAGTAGGATTCTTGTAGTAGAATCTCTTACAGTTTAGCTACATAAAAGTCATTCAGAATGAAGAGCACTTCACTGGCTATTCCCAGAAAATTCAAGATATACCTAATTATATTTGCCATGCAAATATCTTCAACAATAGCGGATTTTAATCAAAATTGTTGCAACTATTTTTGAGAAAAGGGATAGTTTTGGGGTAGAGGAATTTTCTTGAAAATCTTATCACATCTTGGAGAATACTAAGTTAGAACTATTTTTTTTATTTATGCTGTTCACACACACATTTGCTAAAGACACTCTCAAAACGTGTATCTCTGATGAAATCTCGGTATCAAAGTTTGCATAGAATGCAATACTTCCTCTACTTGCTATACTACGTGATAGTGAAATTAAAATTTGTTTCAAGACGCAAGGACTTGGATGTGTGGTGATATAAACAGCTATTTAAAAGAGAAAATGTAAAAGGTTGCGCAACATTTTCTTCCAGAGGCAATTGTAACACGAGGTGGACCTTCTAACAATGCTGAAAAGATCCTGGCGTGTTTTCATCTGGTTGCCAACACTTCCTCGGAAATAATGGTATCTTTATCTAGGCATTAACAAAAAATGGCTAGATATAATTGGCGTCTAAGAGTACCCATAATTTGTTTGCAGAAGTTAAGCCCCATAAAGACATTCTAAATATTATAATTGATTAGATAAATCCATAATATTTAAATATTGTAAAACAATAATTTATTTAATGTAAAACTGAAATGGAATAAGGTATATTTTTGCTAAGCACCAACACCGTACGTGTTATACAATTGAAATTCTTTGGGTAAAATATGTAAAAATTGATCAATTCTATGTGTCAAAAATCATACATTTTGGGCGCATACTCCAGAAAGTCGACCTTATGATCAGTACACATTTTGATGACATGCCATGATTCATGATGATTATAGTAATAATAATATTAATATAATGTTATTGTCATTAAGCAATAGACAAAGTCAGTACAATTGATGATTACCTTATGTCATTATTTACACAAATACAGTATATATATATATATAGTCTTTATCTATTTTACTAATTAGCCTATTTAGTGAATATGATTTTCAAAGAATTCACTTATATCATAAATAGGATGTTCTATTAAGTAGTCATACAGTTTGTGTTTAAAAATGTTAAGTGGTTTGTTAGATATATATTTCATAGGAAGGGGATTCACCCTAACCATTTATTCCTTTTGTATAGCTAAAGTGCAGATGAAAGTATGCTATTTAGGCTAGAGTTTGGCTAAGGCGTTTGTTAAATAGGTTGGATTTCAGGCTATAAGCATTTTACGATTTTATATGGCTAAACGCCACTGTAAAAATGCTAGATTTAGCCATAAAATAGCTAAGTTGGCAACACTGCTGGGTTACTATAATGCTAAACAGAATGTGAGTGAGGTCATAGCAAGCCGCTCTTATTACCGGAAGACAGACTGGTAATATAATCAAAGCGATATACAAATAAACGCCTAGAGCAGAATGTTCGCACAAATCAAAACCGGATTATAACTAAAGAATTTCAATTAAAACCAAACTTAAATTTAACTTTCAAATGAAACTCTTTAATCCAGTTTAACTTTAATTCATGATGACATCTTATAAACTCTATGAATTACGTAGTGATATTTTATATAGATGCAGAGGATATCAATATAAAGGTGCAAAAACAGAATTACAAATAATCTACTTTCAATATATCAGTTGGTGACACGTTTGTAATACTATCAAATAAGGAAATGAGGGATTTTCTTTAGAAAAGGGGATGAGCATTATCTGTTAAAAATTGGGTGAATCTCAATGTCTGTTTCATTTGCGAAATCTTTAATTATAATTGTGTTATTTAAAATTTGCATGTCTATTAGATTTCATAAATGAGAGTATGATTAACATGAATGAGTATATGGATATTTAGGTGCAGTAAAGATTTAAATCGCCTCCTGACAAAGAATGGGCGTGTTTGTTTACTCAGATGATGTTTCGTGGTGAAGGTCACTGAGCAAAAGCTTGGTAGGTGATAGCAATAGCTCATCGAAGAGGGGAAATTTTTATTTATACCAAACCACGACCTGATGCTCGTTTCTCAACTTGCTTGGAGCTACAGCTCACAAGCTTTTGCTTGTTTTTATTTATATCACCCATTGAACTCAATTTACATCCCTGTCTTAATCCTATTTTCTTATTGCGTGTCAATTTACTCCCTTTCCCTATTTGTTCTTTGTTTTATCCTGATATGTAAATTTCTCCATTGCTTTTCTAAGTCTAGTACGTCTGGATACTGGGTCGACACTTTCCTCCCCTTGTAGCAATACCCTCCCTTCTCTCAAATCTATTATTTTATACCCTCCCCTTCTTGCAATTTCTTCCGCTTCACTAACCACTCTCACTCGTATCACTCCCTCCTCCGCATATGCATTTCTTGCTGCACTGTTAATCATCTGCTCTCTCGGCTTCTCCTCCTTTGCATCTCTTCCCGCCCTGCCACTGCTCCTCTTCCCCCTCCATGGCTGCTGGTTCTTCCACCCTATTTTCTTCTGTTGTCCTTTCAGTTTGATTTGATCAGCTGTTTTCTGCTCCTTTCTCCAAACTACCGACTCAGCTATTCTCTCGGTTCCTTGACTTGTATGTGTCCTGGGTCATTGCTTCTGCTGATGTTCACACATTTTTTCTCATTCATTCCTCCATGTACCATACTCCATTCTTCTCCTTCCACGAATAATTTAAATCTTTCAAAGTTGCCTTTTTCCCAGCTGCTCTTGCTTCTTTCATCCTGGCAATTAGTTCTTTTTTCAAAATTTGTTCCTCTCTCGTATAGTCCTGCTCTATAAAAATTTTTGAGCCTCTTAACCTCTTGGTGTTCCTTAAAATTTCCCTCTTTTTTCCCATTGTTGCTATTCTTATAACAATGGGTTTAGACTTTCTTCCTCTTTTTCTGATTCGGTACACGTCCTCTGTCTCCCAACCAAACGTTTTTATATCTAGTCCTTCCATGATCCCCTACACCACTTCTTCTAGGTTTCTGTACTCTTCTGTCACTCCGAAAATTACGCAGTTCTTTTTCTCTGTCATGCTTTGAATCTTTTCTCTATATCTTCAATTTGTTTATTGGAATCCATTATCTGCTGTACCATCTCTTCTCTCTGCTTCTTCATAACCTCCTCGAGTCGTCTTGACTTTTCCTCGGATTCCATTAGCTGGTTCATTTCTGCCGTTCCTGTTTTCACCTCCACTCCACCAATTATTCAGCTCTCGCTCTGCACAACCTTCTCCTACCGCTGTCAGCACCAGACTCCTCGAGTTTTATTAATTGATTACTCCCACAAATATATATTTACTTTGTGTGAGAATGAGTAGTTGTGGAGGACTGACGTTGCAGATAAAAATTAGAACTAATGTCTGAAAGCGTGAAGCACTTGCAGTTATCGCATGGGACGACAAAACTGCTGGAGCCGGCCCTGCTCTAGGTATTAATAGTGCTGTCTTAAGAACTGCAGCACCAGTTCTCTTCTGTTTGGTTAGCAAACATAATACATGTCATTTTTGTACATTTATTGCACTCAACGTTTTACGCATTCCAAATTTCAATGTCAACACAAAATTATTAGCTTTACTGGCTTCAGCTTCAGGAAGCTGGCAAGTATGCAATTCACTTCAGACAAATGGAGACCCTCTGTGCCCACATCGCACACAAGTTGTTACCAATGACATGGTAACTAATTAGAATTTGAAGGACAGAGGAAAGTAACTCAAAATGGTGGAAGTTTGGAGAAGGGGGAACACAGCTACAAATGATAGAATTGCTTACAGGCTTCAATGTGCAAACAAATGTACATTTTTACATTACACAGTATGGAAAAGGTAACCTCTGCGATCATAGACGTTAACAGCATAGTAAACCTCAGCCAGACATTGATCTAAAAATAACAAGGGAGCACCTCAGCAGGGGAAACTTTAGAAATGGTGACCTGTTTCAAACCTCTTTTAATAAGTACTAAATAAAACCCTTAAGACATTTAAGAGTTTTTTTTTTTTTTTTGGACCAAATGTTTAGTTTGGCTAAAAAAAAAAAAAAAAGTTTGAAAACAATAATATTACAATGCACATGCACCATGGCTATTCTGCCATAAGATTACACAGGAAGACAAAAGATACGTATTTATATATTTTGTTTGATAACGGTGTCAATTGCCAGGATCATATCAGTGTTGCCAGTGCGCTGGAATTTCATCCTGCAAGAGTTCTTTTACATGACATAAATCTACTGACATGGGGCTCTCGCTTTTGAGCACATTAAAAGGCATCAGTCTAGGCGGGTTTGGAATGAGAAGACCATCACAGGGCAATGCATCAGAACTCACCTGAGGTTTCTCTGAAAACCAATTTGCCATTAAGATAACTTTGGCTGCTCAAAGTTGTATCAAGGTCAGTTCTGCTTCTTCACCGACAGATAATTACTAATGAAATGAATATCCTCTTGTTCACAGGTAACTGATTCTTTCAGAATGTTAAGACTGTAAATCTCTTCAGGGATGGATGTAAACTGTAAAGCTGAATTGCTTTGGAGGTGTAGGATTGCAACATGGCAAAACACAAGATGCTTGAGCACTGATCAGTGATGGTCTTCGCATCCCTCCAGGTCATATGAAAGTGCTTTTAAGATGACAAAGGTAAGCTGTAAATATGAGGATGAGAATATGGGCTAAGGGGAAGAGGGAGACAAATTGGAAGAAATGTAGATCGTTTAATGAGGTGCGAGGAACAAATGGGTTGCTATAAAATTTTTATCTCTTATTTTTTAATTTATTTCTGAAGCCAGGCTTTTGGCCCAAAGTATTTATTAAGCATGCTTTTAAAAAAAGTCAGCCACTGGGTGCTAAAATAAATAATTACCTACATTTAAAAGGCAGAAACACTGAAAGCAAATTCTTAAAAAACATGCAAACACGCATATTTCTGCCAACATATTCACCATCCAGACTGGCAAGAGAACAGTTCTTTATAGAAGATCTATGGCTGCAACTATTATTCTTCTACTGATGCCATGATCAAAAAGGAATGGATGTAAAGTGGCTGAGTGAATAGATTGACAACCTAAGCTTTTCAACATTGTAAATGCACAACAGAAGTCTTCCACCAAGTAAATCATGATTGTGAGCCAACTTCATGAAAACTATTGCGATACACTATATAGCCTCCTGTGTTAACAGAGCACACTTTTAGAATTGATACACTTATAAGGACTCACCCAATACTCGGGCATGTAAAGTAATGCTCACAATTGGTCCATGGTCAGCAGTGCCCAGATAAATATCTTCTTTTAGCAGCTTTTCCTTGTGGGCATCAAACACCACCCTCACGTTTGCATAATTATCTGTATATTTTACGTCAAGGAACGTACAGTGAATATTTGGAACCTTTTCATCTTTGTACTCTTCGAGGACTGAATTCTTGTCAATGTTCCAGAGTGTCAATGGAATAGGCAGAAATATTTCGTAGCGATGATACATCTGTAAAAAGCCCAGATGCGCCGATAGTTTGTGATCAGATAACTGTTGTATTAAAATTTCATTGTCCTTTCCGAATTTATCTGCTTCTTCTCCGAAATGAACATGATGGTCATTATCTGCAATGTAAACAGAGGTTGCATTAGGTTAGTTTGCAACTATAACGTATTTAAAATTTCTAGCTACATTGATACCCTTTTTATTTACCTTTAGCTGCCAGTTTTGTTTGTGCTGACATGGTTAATGTGATAAAATTAAATCCTGGCTTTAAAGCTAGTAGCAGTTGCATTCCTCACATTCTAAATTGACAAATTTACGTAACGCTTTCAATTAAATTAATCGCAATGAAAAATCATAATACAAACACTCAAACGCGTTATGGGAGGTATCTTAAATTTCCTTTCTGCTAAGTGAAAATTTCCCGAGACAATGGATATTTGTTGCCGCTAAAATTTAGTGCCGTTTAACATGAAATACAGTGTAATACAATCTAACTGCAACTCGTATAAGTAAAATATTCAAAACATAAAATTTTAACGTTCAGAAATTTAAGTTAAATCAAGCTGGTGGGGTGGAAATTTGAAATCGCCAATGACGTAAATCATGCCAGCCTCACTGTTCCTTACGCCATTAATATTGATTTTAGTTTCCACTTAACTAAGTTTCTGTGGGTGAAAATATGTTCACCGTCCTTGCCCAATTACTTTGAGCAATACATTAAATTCCTTTTTTTAGACTACACTGTGCAAATTGAGAGGGAAATGTCATAGAAAAAATGAACAGTTCTGAGAACTTCCTTGTTTAAATACCGGATTGTTGGCTGCCTGTACGATTGTGTTCTGTTTAGAAGGAATTTTAGCATCTCGTTAGTGATGTTAATACTGTGAATGTGAAAGTGAATACAAAAAATGCGTACGTTTCTGCGACTATAACTGTTTTGAGTAACATTTTCTAGTATTAATCTTTCAATTGCAAAAGTTTAAATATTAGAGTTCCTTACAGAATGTCGGTTGTAAAAGACGCTGTTGAAACATTGACGCCTGAATCTGCAGGGAAAGAAGGTAAGCATTGAAGACCTAATTTGAAGTTTTTAAAAGTAGACGTTAATTCAAGATGAATATTAAGCTGAGCTGAGTACTGCAGTATAGAGTACTGCCGAAATAGTAAATACTTATTCACAACTCATTAAATATATGTAGGAACTCAAAACGTATATTTGACTTGATTACATTTAATATAAAACCAATGCGTTTGCATTGTGACGCTCCAGCTATATTAAAAGTTTATTTAATTTGTTTATAATTAGCGTAATATTATTGAGGAATTATAATTATTTCAGCTTTTATACTTGAAAAAGTGTGTTTTAAATAGGTAGTAGCAACCGGCGAACCCCCCTTTTTTTTTATTAAACCAAGCCTGATGTATATTTAAAAATATTCTAATGAAGTTTTGGGATGTTGCTTTTGGGCAGAAACAAAATTTCGTAATACTGGACCTATCGGGACCTTACGGTTATCTGCCATATCCAGCGATTCCTCTTCCCAACAAGGTGTCTTCACCACTGTTTCCAGGGTGACCAACTTGGGAGCTTCAATTGTCGCCAGTTTGAGCATAAAAAATCTCCAGAAAGTCGCTAGATTCCTGACATTCAATAAACTACTTTACCATGTATATAATAAGCATACAAAAAAAAATTATGGCAAAAATATGTTACAAAATTATAAATGAATGTGTACTATACCAGCATACAATTATGTGTAATATGTCAATACAGAATTAAATACGCATATAGCTAAGGGCCTACTAAAACCTATTTAAGGACCAATAATTTGAAATTAAACAAGGTACCTCGATTAAATGTGTTCTTATTCTCTGCCGTCACCACCTCGTGCTCAATTATATTTCCTCGTCTTCACTGTCCACCTCCTCTTCAAAGAATAAAGTCAAAGTCAATGCTGATGCTGAAGTTGATGGTTGAGAGTAGCACTTCATGGTCCCTATCTTTTGCAACAACTCTTTCGGCAGTTCATATGAATGGCAACATTTGCCTTTTCTTTTTATTCCATATTTGACACACAATATTGAATGCAATGTCCTCACCTTCATTCTGTTCTTTTCTTTTAATTTTGTATTGTTTACAAAACTGAACACACGCTTGATCTGCATTAGAATGTGGGAGTGACAACACATTTAAGGCGATATTTGCCAGTTCATGAAAAGGATTTTCTTTTCCAGAGTCTCTATAACAGTGCACTTCTACCCAAAATTTAACACAGTCATTCACTACGTGCCACTGTACATTGCATAAATTTTTTCGCTGAAAGTCAGCAGCTGTTAATATTTATCGTCTGTAAACAGTTTTGCTATTTCAATTACAGACCGTTTTATAGGTCTGAGACATTTGTCAGGAGAAAAGGTTAATTTCCTGCAAAACTTCAATGTTCTCGGGAAGACGCTGACGTAGTTGATTTACTAGACCAACAGTGAATTTAAGGCACCTTTCGCGCATATCTTTCTCAACTTCCTGAGGGAATTTTTCAGTAGACATTACCGTCTCAAATTCATAGCCAAGGTACGGTTTTGGATCTAAATGATCTTTCCAGTTTGTCCCGTATGAAGTCTAATCTTTTGCCTGGAAGCACAATTTTCGTACATAGAGATTTAATAAGTAGCAATAAATCTTCCAGAAGTTTTGTGGGATCTTGATTTTCACTTTCAAAATGTTTACCGTATGAGCTAGCTTTAGCATCGGCTTGAGAAAAACAAGAAATGCACAATTACGACGGTCTGCGTACATCTGGTATAAAATCTCTGCAGAATAACAACGCTCATTGATTCTAGCTATACCGAAATGAGTTTTCAGTTCAAGCCACTGTTGAAGTATTCTGTTCACTGCTGCAGAAATAGACAGCCAACGAGTTTCACTTACATTTACAATTTTCAATGGCAGTTCTCCT
The DNA here is from genome assembly GCA_030765065.1 of Deroplatys truncata. NCBI lineage: Eukaryota > Metazoa > Arthropoda > Insecta > Mantodea > Mantidae > Deroplatys > Deroplatys truncata. Next base: position 203,385,792 of record CM060988.1, read on the forward strand.
TCATTAATTGCTCCATACACATGTTTGTATGCAACCTGCCTGACTGACGAATGGGAGAACCAGTTGTAGGTTTCTCTGATTAGAAAATCTAAGTTCCTAGGAAGGAATTCTGCAGTAGCATGGGAAATTGCTAGCTGTAGAGCTGCAAGTGAGGTAATTCAGATTTCAGCTTGGCGTACAAGCCTTTGTTGATACCAGTCATCACCGATGCATTGTCAGTACCAATTGGTATTAATTTTACAAAATTTAAACCTTTGTCCTTTATACAAGTGTTTAAGGCTGAGACAAGAGCATCAGCGGTACACTCACTTAGTTGTATTACTTGCAACTAGGTTGCAACAATACATTTCTTTGTTTATGAATAGTGCCTGATGGCTATACCTAATAATTTTGTAACCGAACAGTCATTGCTTTCATCAATCAGTAAGCTGTAACTCGTATCACCAATATCTTTTAACAACTGTTCCTCAAAATATGGTCCTATGACATTGCAAATTACAGCAGCACATTTTGTTCTGTGTAGCTTTAGTTCACTGGTGCCCCTGCTATCCGAAAAACACGATTTACAGAGTTTGCACATGTGATCAGTTACTCTGAAACAACAGTGTTTTGCAATGAATAATGCAATTCGTGCTTCCACTTGTTTTGTTTCAACGGTAACACATGTTGATGTGGACCACGAAAAGGTGCTTCCGCTTTTTTATGTTTGTTAGTGTTGATATGTTTTGTCAAATCACTTAATTTTGCTGATAACTGCACTTTACAATAGCACTTGTGTCGTCTCCCTCCACAACCAGCTTTTAAAGTGTTCACTTTTTAGCCACTCTGCTCGAAATCTTTGCAGTTTACCTATTTCAATAACTTTATTAAAATTCCTATCAATAACCAGCTTTTTAAAGAGACAGTTTATTCTGTTCCTGTATCGTATTACTTCGACTCCACACTAGAAACTGAGAAACTGAGTACAAATAAATAAAACATCAAGCTACTGGTGTCAAGTGGTGGTACGCCGGGTAAAAACCGTATGTCTTACTTCATAACGCAGGGCAACTCTTGTTTATTCGATTGACAAAAAGGGATGTCCACAGCAACTATGAACAGGTGCACAAAACTGTAATTGTAATCATTATGTTGGTTACCCCTAGAGGATATGATAAAAGCCACCTACCAGAGGACAGCTTATCATATTAAACTATTTCTCCCTTCTCAACAGAGCTGTCAGCACTCTAATCTGCTTTAAGTGTACTTTACGATTGGGTTACAGCGTGGATCAGCAAACCTGTATTAGCCTGCTTATAGTGGGCTGAAAATGTGCTCATAATCAGAAGAGTTCTACAGTAGTATTTTCACATTTCACTTATTCGCTTTATACACACATGCACTTCTGAATAAATTAATACAAAGGAAAGTGTTTCCTTGGTGTTTAAATGTGAATCTTAGTTTTACCGCATTTACTTTGATGGCTGCTAATACCTGGTTTTATCATGATCGCTGAAGCAGTATTTAGGAACACTTTTGAATAATATGCATATGTTTCAAAATATTTCTTTGTGTTTTTCATGGTAATACAATCTTTGAATAAACCCAACATAATATCCACGAGCTAAAACTTAAGGGGTCTGATGTTTCTACTTTCACAAAAAAAATTATTGAATCAAGTTCAGAGCCCTCAAAATATGAAAATTCGTGATTGAGGGAGGTATTCGCAGGGTAAATAAATTACATTTTCTTAGTTATAGTGTAATATCTGGGTACGAAATGCATACCATTAAAGAAACATAGACTATAGTCCTGCCTCATTTAGAGAAAACATACAGAAGTTAATGCCTTCTTGTTACTTACTATGCGTGAAATGCCTCCATTTAATTATCTGCTTCCTTAGAAACGATGGTGTTTATAATGGATTTATACTCCCCTCTATTAGGCCTACAGGTAATACTGTGTATAATCATTATGCGTCTTTCACGCCCAATATAGAATTGGACGCTAAGGACCATAGTAGTAAAGAGCGTTCATAAAAAAATAAATAAATAAATAAACTAAACCTTAGTGTGCTACTTCCACGATTTAATTACGATAGGTGGTGTTATTGTGCAACCTAATATAATATTTGTTCCAACTTTAGATTTGTTACTAAAAATGTTTTATGAAATAACAAATGCGTTTACAAACGATAACATGTATTCGCAAACAGTATAAATGAATAACGCACTAATTAATAGTTAATATATGTCTTCCAACGTATAAAGTAGCCCAAGGCCGTATTTAGAGAGGGGGGGGGGTTAGGGCTCAACCCCCTCCCCGAAACTTCTGACAGTTTTATTTATTTAAATCTATATCAAACCAATAGGTGTGGGAAAATTTCCTTAGATAACGATAGCAGCAGCACATTTACGAGGCAAAGGAAACTTTATATTGTCGCGTTATATAGGAAAGGTGAGCATACGTCCCGGTTTTCCAAGCAGTCTGAGAGTTTTGTGCTGTAAAGTGGAATATCTTCATTCTGGTGAGATTTTCCTGTCTATATATTATTTCCAAGCAATTTTCTTGCCCCTGTAATGTCTATGCACTACACAGTAGGTACATAGTAACTGTGTAGAGTAGTGTTAAGTTCAGATCTAGTTATGGAACCCCTCTCTGAAATTTGTTCTAGATTCGGGTATGAAGTAGGCTAGCAAAACACGTACACACACAAATAAATGATACTTGTGGGCTAGGTATGATTTCATGCAGTGTTGAAGTAATATCGCATTGCTTGGGACGGCAATGTTTGGTTTTTATTGGTTGCCTGCAGGAAGGACTCAAATAAACAAACAAACAAACCAGAGACTTCCCTGGTGGAGTGTTGACCGTGCATGAGTTGCTAACGAATAATAAAAAACAAAAGTTACATCCAATCATTCTGACAATCTTTTCACATTTTATGTAGAACTGAAACTTAAAATGTATTGCTACTCTTTAAAAAAACTCCAGATTAGTCACTAAAACTTATTTAAAATCTCCAGGAATGAGACATGTCGCAAAACGTAAAATCTTGTCTCCAGATTGGTTTAAAAAACCGCTAGATCTGGCGACAAAGTCGCTAAGTTGGTCACCCTGACTGTTTCATCTCCGACCACGGACTGCTTCCAGGATACCTAACTCGGTGATTACGTGATCGTCCCACCGTTATTTCCTTTCTACAACTCTCTGTAATCTTTACATGTGCAAACTATCCTCTTATCCCATTACTTTAAAATAAATTTACAATGTATTCTTTTAACATGAAAACTTTACTTTCTTTGTCCCATTGCTTTAAAATAAAATGAACTGTATTCCTTTCATATGCACACTATCCTTTCCTTGCCTGATAACCTTAGAAAAAAAAAAGTATTCCTCTCATGTACAAACTATCCTTTTCATGCCCCATTACTTTAAAATAAATAATGTATTCCTTTCATGTGCAAACTATCCTTCCCTTGCACCATTGCTTTAAAATAAATAAATTAAATATATTCCTTTTATGTGCAAAACTTTTCTTTCCTTGATCCATTCCTTTAAAACAAATACCTAACTTACAATGCATTTAATAACAAAAGAGAACAATGAGATCCATCCTTTCGATTCCAAAGGTCCCCCTCCCCCTACTTTGGCTAAGGTTCACTCCTCCATTACCTCTGACCACTTGGCCTACCCTACACCGGTCTACTTATTTCAGTGGTGGGGGAGCCATCTTGTATGGAGGGGAATCGGAAAATGGCAGGTAAGTGCAGGGTCCCGGTAGTTCCAGTATTGCCCAAAATGTCGGAAATAAATTTAAAAAATTCATATGACTATCTTACTCATCTACAAACTATTCTTACAAAAGCTTATTGTTCTATCTACTTCTTATTAATCGAGATAAAGTTTCATTACACATTTAATGATAAAATAATAATATAATAATATTGCTTGTTGTATTGTACTAATGTCCTTATTCTTTTAGGACATTTGCTGAAATGATAGCAATCACACTGTTTGCTGCACAGAATGCACACACAGTTTATGGAGAGTTCATGAAAACTTTTTCGAGTGCATATCTTGTGGTGGAATCTGTGGACTGCCATTCTGTTGAATGGGCTCCTCATGTCATTTGGTCCAGTTTGGCTCCTGTTGAGTAGAAGTCAAGATCAACTTCTCTTTTTCCGTGTATCATTCGAAGGAATTCTGTTTCCTGTTTGGCAGAAGGCAGCTGCAGTCTTAGTTGCTCCTGTGCCAATACATAGGCCATTCTGGTTGGCGAAATGCTTAAATGGCTTTCACATTCTCTTTGCAACTTAGATCACTTAATGTGAGATGGTCCCAAATTATTCCAGACCATAAGTAATCACTGGAACGACCTTTGCTTGGAAGAGTCAAGTTTAGTAGCCTCGTTTATATCATGTATACTTCTAAAGGCTCCTAATGTCCTTTACCTTATGTGGCTCTTCAATGACACTGTGTTTGAAGCCAAGGTATTTGAAAGAGCTCACCATTCTTAACTCCTCTCCTTAGTATTTTATTGTCACCTGCTGGAATTCATCCTCCCTTTTTGAGAAGCATTTTCACTGTTTTGTTCATGTTAATTTTGAACCTGTTGTCTTTGGCATATTTTTTTAGAGTGTCCATAGTTGCTTGGAGATCATCTTGGTTACACATTTCACTGTATACCTTTTTCACTATCAGCTGAAAGGAGAAGTAAACAAAACCACATGACGAGACAGCACCTCATTGGCTGGTGGACAATTTACGAGCTTTCCCGCTCAGCATGTTGTCTCTTCCTCAACAAAAAACAGTTCGGTTCACATCATAACATTTTGGGGTTATTCTTGTGCAGAGAAATTTAAAAAAAACTCACTATTATAACAGTTCAATTTATGAAACTAAATGTGTTTGTTCAGATTCACCTATAACTAAATAAACCATTATAGTAGAGGGTTAAAGGGGCTATGCGCAGGCACTGCAGTTCGTTTCCGGTTTCTGGCTAAGGGAATTCTCTGCCACTGTGGAAAACATAAATGCAGGAAATGGAAAGAAGACAATTGCGTTAAATGCTTTTAAAAAATTCTGTGAAAAGTACCCACTTTTAATCGACAATGAATATGGTTGGCCATTGTTTAGCAATAATTGAACTACTTTGTTAGTGATGCGTTAGCTTGGGTTGCAGTTGTTTTCTGTTGTGCTTTAACCTATAGTGTTAATCGTTTTTTTTAACTTGTTGATCTCATAAAAGGTTAAAGCAAAAGTGGTATATTGATGTTAGTCATTAAATGAATGTTTTCTAAAGCCTGAAGTTAAGAAAAGTTTCATCCAGTACCTTTAATCAATCACAGATGCCGAACTGTTAAAGTACAACTTTTATTTATCTTAGTATTATGTGTTAGAAGTTTAGAATTCAAGGCAAAATATGGGAATAAGACATGCAATGTTTAAAAGCTAATGCACAGTACACTGTATTTGCATTCTGTTTAAAGCAATTTCCTCTCACGGGTGTTAGTTCCCGATCCTCCACATGGTGCTGCCATGTGCTCGGTGGAGTGATACATTTAAGTTTTGTTTACTTCTCCTTTCAGCTTATAGTGATAAAAGTATAGGTATAAGAAGGAAACAGTAGGCTACTTATTTTTAAAATGTGGGTCGCTGTGCGATGGTTTTGAAATGCTATGCTTGTTGAATGACCATGAGAAAAAAAGTCCAAGTACTTGAAAATTCAAACCAATAATAAACAATAATGTAAAAAATGGTTAACAGCGCATAAATTATGTGCTTTAAAGAGCTTACATTCTTTATTGTGGGAATATTTCATCTTATCTTTTAGAATTTACCAATTATACTAAAGTTGTTCAGAATGAAGAGTTCTTCACAGGTTATTGAGGGAAAATTCAAGAGATACATTTTATTTTCATGCAGATATGCTAATCAAAATCCTTAGAGGCATTTTTGAGAAAATTAAAAATAATGAAAATGTTTGAATGTAAAGGGTAGTTTGGTTTGGAGAGATTTTCTTGAAAATGTTTGTGTCAATCCTTGGAAGACTATCAACTACCAAGTTTGATATTTAATTGACATTTTGTTTTTGAGTTATGGTATTCACACACACACGTGTGCATACAGACCTTTTTCTAAAAATATCTTGTTTTGGACTCGGGGAGTCTCAAAACGTGTATTTCCAGTGAAATCTCAGTATCAAACTTTTTGATGGAAACTTACTATAGGAAAGTAAACATTTAGAAGTCGTATACCAGCACACTTCTCCTTGCACTTCATACTCCATCCTATACTTGAATTAACATAACTTGCTCTCCTGCCATGTGCGTTTCAGCTACGCCACGCGTAAAACATGCAGTGTTGTGGAAGAGGAGAGGAGAGCTAAACAGATAAAGGTTCTTCATTGTACCTAGCGAATTTACGTAATTTTGAAATAATATACTACACTAAACATCTCTATACACTTCTAAGGATACAGTGTACAACACGCTTGTCAACTATTGCATTATGTTCATGTTCGTGCTATGTGAGAATAAGCGCGCATTAAATATTAATAGTTTTAATACCTTTTCACCCTGTGTTATTTTATTCTAGTGCTTGTCTTCCATTTTGTATGTTTTAAATTCCTTTGCTTGATGCTTTATATGTCTGTATGCAATATTATATTACCTATATAGAACAGAGCTTTAAAGCTGATTTTTCCGATTTCATTATATTTCTAAAATTCCAAAATGCGGTACTCGACAAATGCTTTTAATACTATTGCGAAACTTTCAGATAGATTATTCAAGTTAGTACCATATTTACTCTGAAGTAAATATGATAATTAAATAAACTTTGTGTTTAAAAGTGTGAAGTAATTGTGTTCTTCATAATAATAATCCTTTCATAATAACACTACATATGCCGACGATGTCAGGTTTTTCCTGAGGTTTCTAATATTACTTTTGAAGATCCACACTGCGATTTCTCAGCTTATTCCTCCTTTCTTTCTTGTTCTTTCCCTATATTGACAACAGTCCGTTCACTTTTTTAAGTGCAACAGCTGTCCTGTCTATGACTTTATTTACATCAGTCATTGGTCCACTGTTTTCTCTTTCCAGTTCAAAATATACCCTTAAAGCACATCTATCTCACGAGCTTGGCTGCAAATTGTAGTACCCTGTCCAAGCTTAGCATATTTTTTCTTTGAGGAATGAGTTCGTGGTCTTCCCCCAACGCTTTTGCCGGATCACATTGTCAATCACACAGAAATTTCAGCACAGGTTGTATATTTTAAAATATAATCACCACAATACTGGTCATTTGCTACACTACGTTTAGAACTTGAAAAATAACATTAATATGCAATTGCACAGTTCACTGATTTAAAATAGTTGTATGCTTAAACTTTAAAATATCGTGCTCTACTACAACGATACACGAATCACGCAAGTATGTGATAAATCAAACAAAACAATGTTTGCCATGTGGCAACACTTCCTCTCAGCTCCGGTGAAGGGTGTGGAGGGGACTTAAACGGCAATTGGCTACTTCAAGGTCAACCCTGGTAGTCATGACAACAGACTCACATACAAGTGCGGAAAGCACGCTGAGCTAGCTGTCAGAATTGAGAAGTTACGTTAATTCAAGTATAGTTTCTACCATTCTGCTTCCCCTAACACACATTCTCAGTTACAGTTTACCATTGTCTTCTTAAAGCCATCATTGTAGGATACAAAGATTGTTGTTGATTGTTCCCCTATTGATCTCAGCATTGTTTCATTACATAGGATTGTGTATTCTTCTAATTGGATTTTATATTCTCTTTTGTGGTTCAAATCCATCTATGAAAACACATTTTTGCTTTCCCTGCCAACTACCAATATTAGGTAAGAAAGGTATTGCATTCCATCCACAAATTTTATACTAAGATTTCATTGCAAATACATGTTTTGAGGCCCCCTGAAATAAAGAAAAGAGCCTTTTTAGAAAACGTATCTGTGCGTGCGTGTGTGAACAGCATGACTCAAAAACGAATAGTCAAATCAACACGAAACTTGTTTTTAAGTTCAGTATCTTCCAAAGACACGACACAAAGATTTTCAAGAAAATCCCCCATCCCAAACTACTGTTTACATTGAGCATTTTGATTTCCTAAAAACTGGCTCTAACGTTTTTAATTAAAATATCATATATTTAAGATATTTTCATGACAAAATGCATATCTTGAATTTTCTGGGAATGTCCCCCAAAAGTCCTCTTCTTTCTGAATGGCTTTTCCATAACTGGTAAACCATAAGAGAGAGACATAATTTTTCTACTCAAAAAATGTAGATCTTGTTAAAACACACAATTTATATACATTTTTTTGTCGAGTGAACCATTTCGGAGATATTCCTTGTTATTTGTTTGAATTTTCCAATACTTATAGTTCTTCTCAAATGGGAATTTGTTATTCGGTTTTTGTGTTCTGGACATGCAAAGAGAATAGAATGCTCCACATAGCAACCAGCTCTTAAAAGATTTGACTATCGCTTCTAGTTCTAGTTTGAGAAGGGGTGGGTTTTATGCCCAAGCACTGTGACCTTAAGATCTATTGCGCATCCCCCCTTTCATCAGTTAAGTAGTCTGTTGCTCGATATGAACTTAACCAGACTGCTAACTGAGGCTTTCGATAGTTCATCTATCTTTGGAAAGTGATTGCCAAAAGTACTTGCTCTTTGATTCGCAAGAGCAGGGCAATCACTTAGCAGATGAGTAACAGTCTCATCTCCTTCTAGACATCTACTACAGATAGGGTTGTTAAACAATCCCATTCTGTATAGATTAAACTTTAGGGCACAGTGTCCTGTGACTATCGCTTAAAGCCGACCATATTCCCCTTGCACCTACAAGAAAATTACGAATAAGATTAACATCTCAATATCTCGATTAACATGAAGTAGATGGAGAGTAAGTGTTTGTAAAAATAGTTTGTACAAGAGTAGAGAAAGTCATGTAAGTGTAACACATCAGATATTTTATTTTTACTTTCTCTACTACGTATAGTAAGTAGGGGAAGTATTGTATTCCACCGAAAAATTTGATACCGAGATTTCACCGGAAATACATGTTTTGAGACCCCCTGAATCCAAAAAAAGCATTTTTGGAAACATGTCCGTGTGTGTGTCTGTCTGTGAACAGCATAACTCAGAAACGAAGTCGGATAAACACGAAACTTGGTATTTAGGTTCAGTATCTTCCAGAGATGCGACACAAAGGTTTTCAAGAAAATCCCCCCACCCCAGATTACCCTTTACATGGAAGATTTTTCGAAAATTTTAATTTTCTCAAAAATGGCTCTAACAATTTTGATTAAAATATCATATGTTTAAGATATTTTCATGTCAAATAAAATGTTTATCTTGAATTTTCTGGGAATGTCTCCAAAAGTATTCTTCATTGTGAACGACTTTTGCATAACTGGTAAACCATAAGAGATAGACAAAATTTTACTACACAAAAAATGTAGTTCGCATTAAAATACACAATTTATGTCATATACACTTTTTTTGTTGAGTGAACCATTTTCGAGATATTGCTTGTTATTCCCTTAAATTTTTCAATACTTATTTTCTCAAATGGGAATTCGTTATTAATTTTTTTTTGTCTTTTATATGCAAAGAGTATTAATCTGTGGCAAAGGGAATGGTGCTGCACCTAGCAACCAACTATTAAGAGATATGTATATGCTTAAAGGCTACTGTATTTCTATATTGCCCTTGTAAATATATATTCCCCTTACATGTACAAGAAACTTAGCAATAAGATAGAGTCTGCAAATGTTTATCTCGATTAACATGAAGTAGATGGATAATAAGCGTTTGTAAAAATAGTTTATACAAGAGTAGAGAAAGTCATGTGAGTGTAACACATCAGATTTTTTTTAATGGCTTAAGCCATTTTTGAAATGTCCGTTATTAATGCTTTGAATTGTTAATTTCTTGGCCATTCTCTTAATGTTCTGTCAACATTCAGCTTTTTCTGATGATTGCATGGTAAGAGTATGTGGAATTTTAAGGCTAGCATATAGCATCCAGTTTTTAAGCATTTAACTATCGCTGTTCTGTTTGTATCTATAACGAAATGTAGCTATTTCTGCAAAGGTTTATTTGGTTTAAAACATAGTAGATAGAAAAATAAGCTTAGTAAGAATAGTTTGTATACCCACTAATAAGCAATAGAGCATAGAGAAAGGCGTGTGAATGTATCACATTAGATTTTTACTTTCTCTGCCACCTACAAACTAGGTAAGAGAAGATATTGTATTCCACATAAACATTTGATGTCAAGGTTTCACTGGAATTACATGTTTTGAGGACACCTGAATACAAAGAGAGCATTTTTAGGAAAAGGTGCTTTGAATGGGTGTGCGTATGAATGGCACAACTCTAAAACAAAATGTTGATAAATGCCAGACTTGGTATTTAAGTTCAATATGTTCCAAGATGAGATACAAAGATTTTCAAGCAAATCCCCCACCCTAAACTATGCTTTACATGAAAAAATGTTTGATATTTTTTATTTTCTCAAAAATGGCTCTTAACGATTTTGATTAAAACACTGTATATTTTAGATATTTAGATGACGTAAAATGTGTGTCTTGAATTTCTTGGGATTAATTTGTGAAGTACTTCATTTGGAAAGAGTTTTATAGAATTTTTTATAATGGGTAAACCATAAAAAATAGACAAAAACCTACTGCACAAAAAATGTAGAGCTCTTTAAAACACAGTTTATTTGGCATCACTTTTCTTTAGCATCACCATTTTTGAGATGTCCATTATTATTGGATTGAAGTTTTCATTACTTTTATCATTTTTGAAGTGATGTTGCTATTCAGTTGTTTCTCTCTATATTATGGAAAGACTGGAATTTCAAGGCAAGCATATAGCGTTATCAGACTACCTTTTGTTTTGTGTTTCTCCCTTATATCTGTGATGGAATCGGTAATGAAACTATTTTTTCAAAGCTTTATTTCTATTAATATGAAGTAGTTACAAAAATAGGAATAGTTTGTAGTAGATTTAAAAATAAACAATAATGGGAAGAGAAAGTGATATGAATGTAATGCATCGGATTATTTGGTGCTAGGTGCAGAGCTTTTTAAGAAAGCCATAAAAGGTAACTGAAGTCTTTTTGGTAACAGTTCCATATTTACCTTATAGTTAAGATTCAGTAGTTGTGATTTTTGTAGATGATACCAGTGTACTTCTGAAAAGTCACAGCAGCAATTAAGAGATTCTGTCAGTAAAGCATTCAAACAACTCAACATTTGCTCTCATTAAACTATGATAAAACAAACTTTATTCAATTGCAAACAAAGCATAAACAAGTGGATGAATGAACATTCAGCTTCAACAATTACACCGTAAATAAAGTATTTGATACAAAATTTCTTGGGCTTCAAGTAGATGGAGAGCCCAGCTGGAGAAAACAGTTAAAAATCATGATACCAAAACTTAGCTCAGCAGTTAATAAATCTGCTTAACCAAAATGCCTTAAGAATGCATATTTTGCCTACCCTGTCTTCCTGTTACATATAGAACAAACTTCTGAGGTAATTTGGCACACAGCAAGCAAGTATTTGTATTTAAAAAAATCTGATGTGTTACACTCACATGACTTTCTCTACTCTTGTACAAACTATTTTTACAAATGCTTATTCTCCATATGCTTCATGTTAATCGAGATGTTAATCTTATTGCTAATTTTCTTGTAGATGCAAGGGGAATATGGTAGGTTTTAAGCGATAGTCAAATCTTTTAAGCGCTGGTTGCTATGTGGCACATTGCATTCTCTTTGCATGTCCAGGACATAAAAAAAAAATGAATAACGAATTTGAGAAAAAGTATAAGTATTGAAAATTTAAGGGAATAACAAGCAATATCTTGAAAATGGTTTACTCAGCAAAAAAAATGTATATGACATAAATTGTGTATTATAACATGATCTACATTTTTTGTGTAGTAAAATTTTGTCTATCTCTTATGGTTTACGAGTTATGCAAAAGTCGTTCACAATGAAGAATACTTTTGGAGACATTCCCAGAAAATTTGAGATATACATTTCATTTGTCATGAAAATATCTTAAACATATGGTATTTTAATCAAAATCGTTAGAGCCATTTTTGAGAAAATTAAAATTTTCGAAAAATGTTCCATGTAAAGGGTAGTCTGGGGTGGGGGGATTTTCATGAAAACATTTCGTGTTGCATCTCTGGAAGATAATGAACCTAAATATCAAGTTTGGTGTTTATCCGACTGTTCGTTTCTGAGTTATGCTGTTCACAGACACACACACGGACATGTTTCCAAAAATGCTTTTTTTGGATTCAGGGGGTCTCAAAACATGTATTTCTGGTGAAATCTCGATATCAAATTTTTGGGTGGAATACAATACTTCCCCTACTTAATATACATAGTAGAGAAAGTAAAAAGGCATTATGACGATGTTGGGGCCCCATCAATCTTGTAGGCTCTTATTCAAAACCAAAATAATTCTTACTCTTATTGGTGATCACATATATTCTCTCTTGAGCTACCTTGCAGACAATTATGATAACTTCACAACAATGCAAGGCATGCAGGCGATTTGCATAGACCAGCAAATAGCTTAAAACTGTTTCAAAAAGATGTTACTATTGTTCAATAACAATTTATAGTAACCTTCCATGCTACCTAAAACTATTAGGCATCTTAATGTGAGAGACAGAGTAAAGGAACAGTTTGACAGTGCTCTGAAAATCATAGAAAATATTACGGCAGTTGGTGGATATATGAAAAGAGAAATGAAAGAAGGGTTGCAGCAAGTGGTAAGTGAAATTAAACCTGTTTTATAGCAATGAAAACTCTCCTAGATGATGAGAAAAGGAAGAAACCTCAAAAGGAGGTTAGCGATTAAAAACCAGAAGTAAAGATTGTAGAAGACAGTAACCCGGAGGGACAGGTGCTGCCATCTATTGCTCTTACTCAAGCAGTGGTGGGGGGGCAGCCAGCGACTGCAGACATCTACTGATCAGAAGACAGCTAGCAGCCAAACATTGGAAGCTACACTCAACGAGGTTGCACGGGTAGTGACATTCAGTGAACAGAAAAAGAAACATCTCCAAGATGAAGGGAACAAACTTACGAATGCGGAAGAGAACAAACAAAACAAACCCAATGCAATACTAGAGCATGGATTATATAAAGTACGAGCTGCGGAACCTAATAGAATCCCAAATAAAGAAAGTAGTGAATAAAGAAGGGTCACAAAAAAGTAAAATAGAGAAAAGAAAAGAATTGGTACACCAAGAAGATGAAAGTAACAACTACACAAATAACAAAATTGAAGAAAGACACAGCAAAAACCACGAGACAATCTTTCAAAAAGAAGATAGTGAACTACAAGCAGGTGATAGAATGGCATGGATCTACATAGGTCAACTGAAACAGTCCACCAGAGAGCACAGCACAATATAATATAATACGTAACTCATATACAAGTTGACAAGGAAAGGTAACAGTGTTTCCCATAGCTAGTGGTAGCTTTTATTACTGAAAGAGAAGAAGTTTTGTTAGCTCTAATTCTTGCAGTTGCATATTTATGGAGGTGAGTCATTGCTTTAGCAGGTGTTCTAGTTTGGGGGTGCAGATACTCATCACTACATCAAATTGTACTAAAAGATTATCTTCAGCAATTGTCATGTCTTGTAATTTAAATTAACATTACTCACCATAGTCTATTTTTACTTTCCTATAACATATAGTAAGTAGGGGAAGTATTGCATTCCACTCAAAAATTCGATATCAAGCTTTCACCAGAAATACATGTGTGGAGGCCCCCTGAATCCAAAAAAAGCATTTTTACAAAAAGGTCTGTGTGCGTGCGTGCGTGCGTGCATGCGTGCGTGCGTGCGTGTGTGTGTGCATAACAAAAATGAAAATTCCAATAAATAGCAAACATGATGGCTAAGTTCAGTATCTTTCAAGAATATGAGATGAAGGTTTTCAAGAAAGTTCTCCCACCCTAAACTACTGTTAAAATGCAATTTTTTCAATAGTTTTGATTTTCTCAAAAATGGCTCAACGAACTTGATTAAATTACCATATGTTGAAGAAATTTATTTGATAAATAAAATACATATCTTCAATTTATTGTGAATAGCCTGTGAAGTCTTCTTTATTCAGAAGGTATTTAATATATCTGGTCAATGTTAAGAGACAGCCATATACTACAAACAAATGTAGATCTCTTTAAAATATACACTTTATTTCAAACAACTTTTTAGTGGCATCAGCCATTTTTGACATTCGTTATTATTTTATTAAATTTTTCAATACTTTGTCATTTGTTTAAAGTGCTATTGCTGTTAACTTGTTTCTTCTGATGTCATGGAAAGAGTATGGGGTTTCAAGGCCAGCAACTAGCTTTTATACATCTGACTGTCGATTCAAGTTTCCTCTATCCCTATTATACCAACAATGAAATGTCTTTAATGAAACTATATCTGCAAAGGTTTATTCTGGTTAACATGAAGCGAGTAGAAGGATAAGGTTTTTCAGGTATTGTGGGTAGAGAAAGTCATGTGAATGTAACACAGATATTTTTTTTCTTTCCTGTACCTACCATAGTCAAGTGTTAACAGTGTTACCAAAAGCCACATGTATTGTACATTTTGGAAATTTGTTAGCAAGCCTTCACTGGAAATACATGTTTTAAGGTGCCCTGAATATAAAAAAACTGATATGTTCACATGACTCTCTACCCACCATTGTTTATCTTTATATAGCTTCTACTGACTATTCTTATGTAAGTTTATTTTTCAGGTTAATTAAAATAAATCTTTGTAGCTACAAAGTGTTGAAAATTCAAACCAATGCAATTGGGCCGGCCAGCTAGTAATTTATAACCCCGCCCCCTTAAAAAAGCTAATTTATTAATTATAAAATAGCACGGTTAGCATTTTTAACTTGAATGACGAATTAAGTTAATTTACCTCTGTTCTTTATGAAATTATTGTATGGTGTTCTAAAGGATTTTTATTGTGAATCCTCCCCTTGACTGCTTATAATTGTAATTTTGTACAGCCCCGGCTATTCCTAATAACAGTCCCCCAATATTCATACAAAAGGATGTGAAACATCGGTGGAATATCTGACTTCCTTAACCTGACCCCCAACAGACAGTCTTCCAGGTTCTGGAAATGCTGCATAGTGTATAAGTACCCTTTGGTAGAGGAATAATCTTCGTTTGGAATGGTTGAGTAATTTTTTTTTTTTTTTTTTTTTTTGTGGTGGAGGTAGATAATCATAGTAGGCAAAATTTTAAACCCTTTTACTTTCTCGCCATAGTTATTTAATAGCATAAAAGCTGCATAGTTTTCACATAATGCAGAAATCCTTTAACATATACAATGAAATAGAGGTGAGGCTGGTGATTCCATAGTTTCAGGTCATTAAGTTGGAAAATGTGACCATCAGGAATCAGTTTGCTGATTTGTAATGTTAGCAGTTTTCTCTGTTTATTCAGTTCTTTAGCATACCCTGCTAATGAACTGGATTACAACACAACTACAAGCGAAATAAAGGAAAACTTTCTTACATGAGGGTTATTTAAATATTTTGCATTGGTATCACACTTGTATTTGGCATTATAAGCAGATTCAGTTCCCTTCTGTTTTTCTGTGTCTTGTTTGCTAAATCCAGGAGCAAGAACAGGTCGCCATAGTTTTCAAGGTTGATCGCCACAGTACCCATCCGTTTATTTACGGATTTACCTGTGCAGTAATATAGATTTATGTCTATTAGCAAGCATATTTGTTGTGGTTACCTTGATGATGGCGGTTATTGGCTCCTCGTGTTGCTATTGGCGCGGGTCGGTGATACCACCTGCTCGGACAAGTGTCCAGGTCGGTGACCGAGCTCGATGCTGCTTAACTTGGCCAGCCGCTTTCTGGACCGTCAAGTAAAGCAGTGCCATCTAGCGGAGGAGCCGGAAGGAGTGGATACTGAGGTGAATAAGTGGCAAGGAAAGCAGTGTGGGGGGTGCAGCTGAGTGGTCACCCAACCAGCCATGACCCGGCCCAATGCTGCTTAACTTGGGGGTTGTGTGATAGAATGGATAAACTGACAGTTTTTACCAGCCAAGGGCATCCTTGGGAAGGCGGTAGCTTTTGCGACATCTCGATGGTGATGGTTGTATTAGCTAAGTATATTAACCAGTCGATTAGGATGGGGCATAAGCTTAGTGTAAATTGTACGAGCTGTCTCTCGTACAACATCCACTATGTATGGGTGTAAAGTATGTGTGATGGGAACCTGCGGTCTGTGCCATAGATCATCCAAAGTGCCTGGTTCTGCATGACCTGCAGTCTGCGGATAGTAGATGGAGTCACTGAGCCCCAGACCTCGCAGCCGTACAGAATCAGTCGTGGAATGATCGCCTGGTACAGGTGCAGTTTAAGGTAGGTAGGCATGGTGGAGTGGAACACGGGATACAACTGCCGAAGGGCAGCGTGTCCCAGGCTGACCTTAGCCTTGACATGGAGAGTGAATGTGAGGCCGCAGTCGAGCAGAACCCTAAGGTACTTGGCGGAGTGAACCCAGGGGATCCTCCTCTGCCTCAACCTTAGGGGCCCTTCCGGCCGCCAGCGACAAACTTTAGCGAGCAGCAGATCTGAGCTCTTCTGCGGGCTAATGGCCATCTTTATGTATATATATATATATTGCCTGGAATGAAATATTAGCAGCATTTGTCATATTTTACATTTTCTGTGGAGGAACAAACTATTTTCTACTCCATGGCATTCTCAATGAAAGGTCCAAACCTTCGCAATTATGCTCTTTTGTAACTCCAGTGAGCTCGTATTCTAATACATAGGCTTTGTAAATCCTTTTTAGTCTTTTAGTAATCCATGAATTGAGATTAGGGGGTGTTTTATAGCCCATATCGGTTAGGAAGAATAGGGAACTATCAAAACCGGTTGAATGGGTTTTGAAATTGTTCTAAAGTGGTTTCACTTTTAAGTTCAAGGAGCTGTAAACAAACCCATGTGACCAGAGAGCACCTATTGTCTGTTGAGCAAACTACAATTTTCCCACTTAGCATGTTGTTTCTTCTTCTGCATAAAACAGTTGGGTTAAGATTGTGACATTTTGTGGTTATTTTTGTGTAGAGCCCCATTGTTGTAACAGTTCAATTTATAAAACAAAATGTGTTTGTTCAGATTCACCTATAACTAACTGAAGCATTATAAGAAGAGGGTTTAAGAAACTAAGCACAGGTGCTGCAGCTTGTTTCCAGTTTCCGGGTAAGCCGTCAGTGTACTCTTTACCACGTGTTAACAAAATATTACTTTCAAGAGGGTCATGGCTGACAATGTGGAAAGGATAAATGCGGAAAATGGAAAGAATACAATTGTGTTAAATGTTTTTAACGAATTCTGTGAAAAGTACCCAACTTTAATCAACTATGAAAGAGTTGGCTGTTGTTTAGCAATAGTTGAATTTCTTTGTTAGTGATGCAGAGTTGTTCCTTGGATCATGTTTGTTTTCTAACCAATAGCGCTAATCGTTTTCTTAACTCTTTGACTCATAAAAGGTTAAAGCAGAAGTGGCTTACTGATAGTCTTGTCTTGTTTGATACAGGTGGCCATTATTGCTCCGCATGCACTTCAGCCTAGGGCTTATGGTGTTACCTGTATTTTTTTAAAGCCAATTCATTAAGGAATACAGTCTCTTAACACTTAAATTCTTCTGGTTCAAAACATTTTCCCCAAAAGCAATATACCTCCTGTGAGCCAAGTCCTCACACTGATATTAGTCATTAAGTGAAAGATTTCCAAAACCTGAAGTTAAAAACAGTTTAATCCAGTATCTTTAATTACAATTCCCAAACTGTTAAGGTGCCACTTTTATTTATTTGTCTACTCTTAGTATTATGTGTTAGAAATTTAGAATGTAAGGCAAGATAAAGTAATAAGCAGGGTTAGGATTTTTAGGTGCGCACATTTTTTCTTAGGGTAAGTTAAAGCTGTGCGGAATGATATCACAGTGTGAAATTTTGTTTCTAGTTGCGAAAAGAGGCATTTTTTCTCGCACCTTTTTCCATTTTTTGGGACCTTTACCCCTTTTTGGCACCTTTATCCCATTTTCTCCCAACCATGCCCATAATCCCCTTTTTCCCCCTTTTTTCTTTTAAGTTTCATTCCAGTTTATTCTTTAACTCTCAATTAACGTCTCCTCAGCTTGCTGTGTACATGCGAATAGTAAGCCTACCTCTTTCAGTAAACGCCGGGCGGGAATTGAAAGCACACCCACAACAATGGAAAATAATTGTGTGTTCAACGAAAACCTGTTTCTCTCGCTTTGCCGCTATAAAGTAGCTCGCAATAATGCAATTAACAATGAATGATTCTATCCCACCAGAATCAGTAGCCTGCTGTTCTGAATGTGAGTTTGTTACTGTGAAAGACATCATCTGTTTGCGTGGAGGCGAAGGCTGGGCACTCAGAGACGGCAGTAACCTCACCCGTGGAGTTCCGAGAATTATTAAGACTGGGTTCTGCTCGAAACTACTAGAAATCGCTGAGACTGAAGCTCCAGCATGAATGAGAACATTCTGCTAATTGTCGCGGTGTTATAAGAGAATTTGGACAGCAAATGGGCACAAGAGTGAAGTTGCATTGCGTTAGCAAGTGAACTAGTGTTAGCTCTCCAAACGAGTGCACTAGTGCTAGATTTTACCATGTCAAAGGTGTCCAGTGCTCGATTTTGTTCTGGCTGAGGAATTCAAACAAGATTTCATAGACACTGATGGAACTGTTATGCGATGTACTATTTGTGATTCAGGAATTTGTAAGATGAAAAGCACCAGCAAGATCACATCAAATGAACAAGACTCTTCAAGCAAACAAATCATGGCAACCTCTATTACGAAATGCTTTTCAACAGAGTTCTTCAAAAAGGCAAAATTTGAAGGAATTAAACATTGGTTTGTGTGCAGCTCATACACAAGCAGGAATTCCACTCAATAAGGTGAACCATCCAGCCTTCAAGGGATTTCTTGTAAAATACACAAAGATGTCAATGACTGATGAGAGTACTTTAAGAAAAAACTACATGGAGCCTGTTTACTAAGAAACCATAGAAAGAATAAAGTCTGATTGCGATGCGGGAATAATTGTGGATGAAACCATAGACTCAATGGAACGATGTGTTTTGAACATTTTAGTTTTTCCCTTAGCAGGGGAGAAAGTTAAGCCCATGTTGTTAAAAATGTACGAGCTGCAGAAAGCCAATGCCAGTACAGTAATGCAATCCATTATGGACTTCTGCCAAAAACTCTGGCCTACTGGTATCAAGTTTGAGAAACTTCTTCTTGTGGTTACGGATCAGGCTCCATACATGGTTTCAGCTGTTAACCAATTGAAACCTTTATTTCCTAGCTTGAAGCATGTGACATGCTTGGCTCATGCCCTTCACAGGGTTTGTGAATCCATAAGGAACGAATACGACATCGCAAATCAATTCATCTCTGCCCTGAAGAAGATTCTACTGAAAGCTCCGCGCCGTGTGATTTACTACAGGGAAATCACTGGTCTGCCCCTTCCAAATTTCCCGGTCATTACTCGCTGGGGATCTTGGATTGAGTTTGCTGCTAGGTTGTGTGAGAATTTTGACAAAATTAAAGAGTTTGTGCTTTCTTTGGATCCATCCGACGCAGGTGCAATTTCCAAGGCACAGCAACTTCTGTTACTGGAGAAAATACATAATTTGCAGACAGAACTATATTGTGTCCATGGTTACGAGTACCTGCCTGCAGCTATTAAACGATTGGAAGAACAAGGTCTGGAGAAGGAAAAAAAATGGGATATTTTTACTTCCATGAGGGAGCAGTTAGATGGCTTTGCCAAAGACAAACTTGAATCTAGTCTTCAGAAGAATCCAGACATTGAGGAATTTGTCACATCTGTAGAGTTGCTATTCCGAGTGAATACAAGGTTTGCCCCACTGGTTTCTGTGGATATTGAAAGAAGCTTTAGCATCTACAAATACATTCTATCTCCTAATGGAAACAGACTTACTTTTAAAAATGTGGAGATGTTTAATGTCTTGAAGTACAACTGCTTCATGTTTTTTCCTTCTTTTGATAAGGGATAATTTGATGTACTTGTTTGTAGTTCAATAAATTAGAATAGAGGAAAGAGAAATCGTTGAATTAGTTAAGGGAATGCACAACTGAAATTAACTCAAAATCTCAAAAAATCTAAAAATCTTTATAAAAAAATCAAGTTCCCAAACAATTCTCCATTGCTTGTAGTTTTAGAATCCACTTTTAATTTTGACCTAGCAAAGGCTTTAGGATCATTACAAGACTTTTTAAATACCTTTGTGCATTTGGTTGCTAGCTGCTTCTATTTTTAAAATTTAATTTTAAGGTGTTTCTTATTTTCAGCATTTCTGGATATTCAAAATGTTCCACACAATGTAGTTTTCATCCATTCATATTGACATTTTTATGCTTATTTAAAAAATCCAAATAAATAAAACTATCATTTAATTTTTCTGTGCAATGAATAGTTTTTGCGATACTAATTTTTGAAGATAACAATGTATACAAAAAAAAAATGCAAATACAAAATTGCAAAACTTTTTTGTCTCTTAAACTCAGAATGGTGGAAAAAAAAATTATATGACAGATTTGTAGTTCCTTGATATAGAAGCAACATAAGATTTTTGTTTTTAATGCATCATGTGTTGCATTTTGCATATAGCCATAATTTTATATTTTAAAAATTAATAGCTTGAAAACTAATTAAGATTTTGGATTGAAATTCACAAAACAATTATATCTAAAGAGGACTAATATGTGGTTAAAATTTCAGCCCAATTGAATGGATAGTTTGGAAAATAGCAATTTCAGTTGTGCATTCCCTTAAATAAAGCAGCACCTTATTTGTCCCATTTTTCACTTTATTTGAGCACCTTTTCCCTTCCTTTTTTCATCTGAAATTTGCACCTAACCCAGGTAATAAGACATAGAATGTTTAAAAGCTAAAGATTCCCAAGCTGCGCAATGTACTGTATTAGCATTCTGTTAGAAGCAATTTCCTCTCATGGGTTGTTAGTTCCCATCGTGCTCTACGTGGTGCTGCCATGTGCTTGGCGGAGTGCTACATTAAGTTTTATTTATTTCTATTTTAAACTTAAAGTCAAAATGGTATAGAAATACACGCGCACACGCACACACACACACACACACAAACTTTCTCTCATAATATTAATATAGAGTATAAGTCCAAAACGTTGCATTTGTTGTTTGGGGAAAGGGGCAGTATGGAAGGAATCTTAATGTTTGCCAGTTTCTCCTCTATTTAATTGAATATTAATATAATGGTATTAAACGTTTCCCCAATGTGAAAACTTTGTATGGCCTGCACATTTTTAAATAACTATGGGACCAAAGAGAAGGAACACAAGTTGAAAATTACATCTATTATGCTTATCTAACAATTATTTGTCTTGGGCCAGTGTCGTTAATTAGCTAAATGTATCCTTTGGACTAGAGGTATACAGTTTTTTATCTATCTGCCCACTTAGCAACCATATGAGATCTCGTCTTGACGTGAGGGGAAGTAGTATTTTATCTTTTCCAACCCTTCCATCCACACTGCAGTGAGTTAGGACCTACTGGTTGCTTGGGTATGCCCAGAAGCTGAAACCTTGTTAGACACATGCAGTAACTGGGGTTTGTCTTCCACATCTACACTGGATGCTGAATGAAACAATGCTTACTTTGGGGATTCATTAGAAGTTAGTGAAGTGCAAACATTCCTATTATATTTTCATCCTAGTTTCTCTGTACATTATGCCCAAATTTCAGGGGGAGATTTCTTCCACCAAATTATCAAATAAGACTGCAGTTGATGCTTACTTTTAGTAGGTTTATCCATATTAATTACAATTATATTAAATTAAATTTTATTTATGGACACTCTTTATTGCTGTGGTTCTTAGTGTCCCATTCTATATTGGGCGTGAAAGATCAGTAGTTTTGCTCAGAGGCCTCTTTATCAGGCTTGAGGTTCTTTTACGTGCCGTGAATCTACTACACAGGACCACCGGCTTTACTTCCCTTCCGAAGGAAGCCATGCTAAGTATTTTTACGCCCGAAAAAATCCATCGCCCTCCGCCGGGTTTGAACCCAGGACCTCGGGAACTAGAGGCTAGCATGGTAACCGCTACACCACGGAGGACAACACAATTATATTAAGTTTAGTGCTTTTTGTTTCATTCAGATATCTTAAACAGTATTTTAACCAACTTATATAAAATTAAATTGCTGACTGGGATTTAAACCAATATTGGCTGATGTGCAGCGGTCTGGCTTGCTTTAAATGGCTGATGGTGAATGGGTTTCTTGTCTTGTCTTATTATATCGCCATTGCTGTTCACTCACTTCAGTCTTGGACTGTTGTGCTACCTGTATCGTTTTAAAGCCAATTCATTACGCCTGTTTCCTTTACCATGGAATACAGTCTCATAACATATGGTTTCAATTTTTTCTTGTTCTAAAAACATATTCTGCAATCTAAGTTACCCTGAAACACTCCCAGGAGCATGCTCTTGTTGAGAAATGCATTAATTGTTCTCAGCTGAAGTCTTATTACATTTACATAAGCTTTCATTCTTTTCTTACATGGTTTTCTAATAAATGGTTTACCACGTTTGTTTCCTACAGTTTAAGCCAGGTTTTATGATGTTCTACTATAGACCAGTTCTTAATAGCCTCTCTTACTAAACATTGAGATGTTTCTAGACCAGCTCTGACTCAATAAATTGTGAAGCTGCTCCTTGTCTTGCAAGTTCATCAACTTTTTCATTTCCGTCTATGCCACTGTGACCCGGCATCCAGATGAGGACAGTGAATGGGTTAATGCAATCATTTGGAAGACAGGTGACATTTGCATGAAAATGATTATGTAAACATTAATACAATAATTATTCTTTATATCTTTTCTTTCTTTTTTTCAGATATTAATATGGACAAAATGGAAGAAACTGAGAAGAAAATGGAAGGAGATGCTAATCAAATGGAGGAAAATGCAAACATAATGGAAGAAAATGCAAACAAAATGGAAGAAAATGCAGACAAAATGGAAGAAAATGCAAACATAATGATAGAAAATGCAAACAAAGTGGAAGAAAATGCAAACAAAGTGGAGGTGAATGAAAACAAAATGGAAGGAAATGCAAATGAAGTAGTAAGTATTACTTAGTTCATATTCTCCACAGTTCAAGGCATTATTTTCTCATGTGAACAGGATCTGTATTTGAGACCTGGATAATGAAAATAGCAGTCGTATTACATAGGAACTTAACTCTTATTGTTATTAGAGGAGTGCGGAACTTTTTTCAGAATATTTAAATTTCTACAAAAAATAAATTAGTTATTTGCTTTCATTAAATCAGAGTATAATCTTTATTTAATGTAATTGGAACCTAATGAGCTCCGCCTAACTTTAACAAATATTTATGGAAATCAATGTACTATTTTGTATTGCATATTGTCTGTTCCTCCTACAGAGTAGAAGAATGGAACAGTTTGTACTAACAGGGTCAGTTTCACAATTTAAGCTTAAGCCAGGAAAAATTGCAATTCACACGAAGAGTGGATTTAGAATGGCATGAAACAATTTTGACAGCTCTGCTTGTAGGATGGAAGAAAAGTCTCCAGTTAGAATTAGCATGCTTCCACTTGCATAAATCATGAATATCAGGTGAAGCATTGCTTTTGACGACAGGGCTGAAATATAAAGCAATACATTTTAGATGTGACAACGTATACAAAAGTATGAAGTATAAATTTAATATTAAGTTTTGCTTACCATTTGGTTTTATGTTTAATCATCAGTAATTTCTAGTACTATCATTGCTGACTGTTTAACTTATACCATACATGAAAATGATTTGGATGCATTCTAAACATTTTAGATTGTCTTCTGTTATAAATATGGGTTAAAATAATTTGCGTTTCTTCATCACTATGTTGTCTTCAGATAACATGGCAGTTCCTTAGCTTAAGCCACAATTCACAGTTTAAGCCAAGCAACACCTTATCGCTTGAACTGTGTGTTATGAAACTCCACTGCAGCTTAAGCCTGATTCCATCCTTAAGCTTAAACCTTAATGGACATTGATAAACATCTTGAAACTAACTCTAAATAACTATATCAAATATTTGAACACATCTGATAGATATAAAGTATTTACTGTTCCAATTTCTCTTCAGAAATTTCATTACCAAATCTCCATTTCTTTTTACTTCTTCAACTCTATCTACATAATGAACAAGTGACTTTTTACCCTTAAAATTTAATTAGCTTAAAATGTTTTTTTTTCAAAATCTTTGTTGTTCTGTACTTCAAAGAAGTCGTCATCAGGTGAGTCAACACATTTTACTTGTTCAGAGCATCTTGAATGAGTGTCAAACTTCACAGATTTTATGTAAGTGTTGTTAGTAATTTACTTTTATGCTTCTTTAGGCCTGCCAGTTCTTCAGTGCATTTCTTCATGGGTTCGTCAGTTCTTGCAGTTTTTCTTCGACGAGTCAGGTTTTCTTTTCTGACTTGTGCCTTAGGATATGGACAAACATCTGAAGGCATTAGTGTCTAAAATTACATAAATTAGGAAAGTTCAGTAAAAATTAAATTCCAATAATTAGATTTCAAAAAAATCACATAGATCTAATAATAAACCTACCTTTGTAGATGGCATATCCAAATTATTATTCTTGTTTGTAGAGAAACCTCTGTTGATTGGGGAGTTTAAGGTTGGACGGATGAAGTAAAAAAATCATCTGCAGAAAAGACTTGTAGATTGAAAGGCCAGATCTGAATTTTAAGGAAGCCTTTCAATATGTTAGCTTTGCACATCGCACTATCAAATGCAGTAGTGTGAAGTTGTATATTTTCCTGCATACCATGTCACATACCTTCGACAATGAGGTGCTTGTAGGACCACAAAATATGAAAATGCACATATTAGCAAGTTGTGTGCTCTACCATACAGCATAAAAGAGGAAGTTGTCTTGAGTGCCAGGTTCAAAATGAAGCTTGTGTCACTAGCCCACCTTAACTGAATCATGCTATTAGTGCTGGCCACTTGGGGATTTTATCAACAGAATGTGCTTACCTCATCTTTTAGTGCAGCTTTGTCCATTCATACACTTGAAATAACTCGCCAACCTCCACAAATATGGAGTTGAAATTTCACATACAGGAGTTTTCAACGAAGTTTTTGACACATTTCAAATTGGTTTAAATTGATACAACATTTAGAGTAACTTTGAGTTTAGGTGTTGATGGCATTGTTCATAATCAAAACTGCTTTTAGATAGTGCCATGTTAATTTTGTTTATAATTAAAATGCGTTAAAATAGATGACTTGGCTTTTAAACTTTTAAAGCATCACTTACATTTTATTTTAATGGCAGAACATGTTTTGTTCACATCATTTAGGTGTATGTGGACGGATTGTGCTTTACTTCACAGGCTACTTCACAGGCTATCTTGTGGTCTTTGGGACCTCTGGCGGTAGAAGTGATGAACTAGAAATCAGCTAGCATCCACTCCCATATCAAAATTCTTAAGCTTATGCCAGAGATGTAAATTTTTTCCCACATAAATTCTGTTGCTCTCCTAGTTGTTTTTAATAAATATACTTTGTCTGTGTCGTGGCCTTCATCGCAAAAGAAAACTGTAGCTACCACTGAGCTAATCTTTCTGCTTATACTAAATATTTCTGATGTGTTCTTTAAAGTTGGTACCAATGTTTCTCTTTGTCTTTTACATTGATGTTGATGATGAGCCTGCACGGAGGCTCTTAAAGCCCTTTGTGTCTTTTATCCTGGCCATCAATCAAGTCGAATGGTTTGGATAAAATGGATCGTCCTTGATACTGTGCTGTTTATATCCTCAGATTCCAAAAAGGACCCTAGGGATACATATCTATCCTTCGCATTCACATAATATATGCTGTGAGGTTTCAATATCCGTTGCTAAGGAACTTGAGTAAGTCCCAATATGTATCTGTCTGCACATAGTGTTGTGATATGTAAGATAGCCAAACAACTCCTCTGATCGTAGATCTAGTTAAATTAAGAAACTCAGCCAATTTCCCACCAGGCCCCAGTATAAAATCATTGTCTTGCCTGGTGGTAGTTTGTTTACTCCACATCTCAAGATGAGCCCTCACTGTAAGCGGGTTATCTCATACTTGATACACCACAGAAGGGGTAGGGACCAAGAAAATCAAGCCCCGATCTCCTCTTTGCAAGAGTGGCTACCATCATTTCTTCCAATACCAGCACAAAGAAGAGTAGCTGGCACAAAGTCTATCCAACATTCTTTGGCATTGTTGCACCAATCTGGATGAAGTTTTGACCACTATAAGGGTTTACAAAGCTGCCTGAGCAGATAAACGCCTCTGCCCTTCTCCCTGGCAAAGTAAGAATATACATTTACACAGACTAAGATTGCACATATCTCAGTCTGCAACACTTTCAAGGAGAATGATAAGCCTGGTCCTATGGTCCCAGCCCCTGAAGCAGGATCTGTGTTAATTTGGTAATAAAAAACTCAAGCTTTTCTCCTTTGGGATGCTGTCTAGATAATTATTCTGTAATACTCATAGATTTTTAATATTATAAACATTCTTAGGCACCAATTGTATTTAACAAGAACTTCATTAATCCGGATTGATTTTTGCTTACTTCTTGACCACAAAAATGTATACCTCTTTGGTAAATGTACAGGAATGTATACAGTTGTAATATTGGCACTACAGGTAGCATGGAGATTAGAGGTCTGCATTTCACTGAAAACAACTGACCGTACCGGCCATGGCTCAGTGATAGTTTGTTATGCTCGACTGTCGAAATGAATGTGCAGATGATTGCATACCTATCAGGCTCCCTTGTTTCTCTGCCCAAAGCACTTCTCTTGACCGAGAGCTCACGGTCGACTTGGTAAAATGGTTAATGGTTATTCAGAGCAATAATGGTGTTTGGGCTGTATAGGTGAATGAAGCATGTTATGGTTAAGTACCTCTTTACTAATTCAGTAGAAATGCATAACATTATTTAGCTAGTCTTCATTACTTTTGACATCTTTTTTTTGGGTGGGAGCTGACAATATATTTCATTATTGCTTTATCTACAGCCTATCTATGATGGATAGAGGAAGTACTACATTGCATCCAAAAATTCAATATCAAAAGTTTTACTGGAAGTAAATATAGAAAAAATTATATCTATAAAAGAATACACAATTTGTTTGAAATACATTTCTATTTTCACGACATCAACAGTTCCTTTTAAATATTTCATGCTGTATGCTTGCATTTTCCCAAGTGCAAGTAAATGTGACAAAGAAAGTTTAAAGTTTTGTGATATTCTGTTTTTTCTTTTGACAAGCTTAAAATAAATAAATTAAGTTTTATATATGGATGCTCTTTAAGTATGGTTCTAGCATACCATTCTATACTGGGCGTGAAAAATCGGAAATTTTACTCAGATGCCCCTGTATCAGGCTTGAGGTTGTTTTTCATGCCATAAATCTACGATACATAACAACCGGCTTTACTTTCCTTCTGAAGGAAGCCATGCTAAGGATTTTTACCACAGAAGTTTGATGACAAAAACAACTTATATCAGTTGAGTGTCTGTTCTGCACTTTGCATCTAGGTGGTGGTAGTTGAAGTTGTATGGGTAGTAGTGGCAGTGGCTAGCTGCAATATATTAGTATTTTTATTCCCATTGATGCTTATGGTTAGGGATATCATCTGTGTATATGCAAAACACACAAGAACCCCTTGCTTCTGCACTAACTTACATAGAATGTGCATCATAAAACATGTCTGGAGAAATGCATAAGAATGTCGTCTCAACATTGTAAATAATTAATGTCAGTGCCAGAAGTGATCCACTACTACGCTTCTCAGTACCAATGCATCTCCAGCCTTAATTGAGCTTGCTCGCTGGAAAATGCAGCTATATGATTACTGACAAATGACAGCAGACCAGCTCTGTTCCCACTCTCCAACCTTACCTGCTTTTGTAAACAAAGCTGTGTGTCTTTTGTCTCTAGTATTACAGCGGTGTTTTATGTGTTTGGATTCCCTGAGCGCAATTCAGAGCCTCCAGCCGTTGTACACTTTCCATCATATTGTGCAGCGTATTCAGGATTGCCTTCATACTCCCGTGTCGTTTGTGTGGGTTCCTGGTCATGTAGGCCTGCCAGGGAACCAGTCCGCTGATACTGCTGCTAAGGCTGCTATTTTATTGCCCACACGTTTTAGCTCCTCTGTTCCTTTGCGCGATTTGCTATTGTTTTTACGCCGCGCCATTTATTTGCGTTGGGGAGCGGAATGGTCCTTGCCTCAGGGGAACAAACTCCGAGAGGTTACGCCAATCCCTATCCCCTGGGTTACCTCTACGTGCTGCTCTCATCGCGAGGAGGTTATTTTAACCAGACTGCGAATTGGACATTGCCGTTTTAGCCATAGTTATTTATTAAATGGTGACCCCACACCAGTTTGCGTGCACTGTGGCGTACCTTTGACGGTCTGTCACATTATACTCCAGTGTCACTTTTTAGCTACTTACGCCGGCATCTGTCTCTGCCAGGCCGTATTTCTGATCTGCTTGCAGATGATTTTACTGTTGTAGGACGTCTTTTAGACTTTATCTCTCAAAGTGGCTGGATATAGATTGTCCTATGAGGTTTTTATCTGACTCAGAGATTTCTGCAGCTTATTTTTAACCGTTTTATTCCTGTTTTAATGCTCTAGGACTTAAACTTGATGTTCTACCGCAAGTGGCGCTGTTTGTTTTTACTCTTTTACTTCTATGTTTTAACTGCTCCTTTAGACTCTCTTTTATCATGCTTTTATTTTAACTGTTGACGCTTTTAGCTTAGTGAGGGCGCTTATAACCTGGGCTGTTGTGTGCCCTTAAACCTCATTGCTCTCTTTGTCTCTAGTATCATGAAAAGGTTGTTAAAGCCATAGTGATCATTTGTGATTCATAAATATAGTTTAATTATAAGAATGACACTTAAGTATCGGGGAGTCCATTTTATTTATAATTAACTTAAAACACCTATCAATTGTATTACATTCCACAAAAAGAAGTATTAATTTTTGTTCTGCAGAATTCTTCCATAATAATTAATATTACAATTAATATTACCTGAGTAAAGCTTGTGTCTCAGCCTTTTCTGTTACGTTTTCCTTGTTTCTTTTTTTTGTGCACATAGACAGGTAGTAATAAATATATCACATTTTGTTCTATTATGCTCATTGGCTTCATTCTTAATATTATTCTAAAGTTGTGTATGATGTAATAACATATTCTTTCTTTATTTTTATAACTAATGCCATAGCACTACCATCGCTCAGTAGTATCGAAAACCATAATCATATAGATACCATGTTTATTTAAAATCTAGTAAATACAGACTGTATTACTGAAAACAATAAGGATTATTTCATATAATTACATTGTTTAATGATGGACACTTATTTTAAAACCATCCTTTCTGCATTACCTGATGTGGTAAGACTTTGTTCAAGCCAATTTATTTGTTTATTTCAACCAGTAAAGTGATACGAGAAATTTGCTCAGACATTGAATCCCCTAAATATCTTCATTATAGACATGATTTCTGTAAATTTCTTTTTTTATAGAAACAACTAATTTTTTAAAGTGTTCAAAACTGCGACCGATCCAAAAATAAATAATTATAATGTAGAATGTCAGATAATAGAGTATGTATGAGCGATAAATTGGGTATGCAAGAACCAATGATTTGGGTATATAATAATAATTAAATGAATTGCTGCAGTTTATTAAAGGATGCAATTGTTTTATAATTCATCACTCCAAAATTTTGCTCCTTCCAATAAACTCTAGTTTTACTGGACATATCTGCTCTTGAATGTAGTATTGTATTAGTGCCCTGTTCTACTGAGCTACAACTCACCGGCAGTTGTATTACAACTGGGATACACCAGAGAGCAACAGCATTACGGTTGCTTGCAAATGACTGAGACTACCATAATTGACCAACCAACTCTACTTGGTTGCACGTGCTTGGCTAAACCTGTCTCGGCTGCTGTACCTGGCAGCTGAAGGTGGCCCGGATAGTCATGGTCATTCGTTTTGATGAGAATGCAGACGTCACGCCCTTCAAACTAACAAGTACTGTCACCATGGTCAGTGTCACAGAACAACAAAACTAAAGTATGAGATTATGTTTCATTAGTTTTCATGAAAGACCTGACAGCAGTTGTAGACATCTTATCTGGATGGCTTTCAATTGTTTTCTCTTCTGCTTTTGTAGCGATCCAAATTTCACTATCATACATCATAGTTTGTATTAATTTAATAGCTTCTTTCTGGGTTATCCAGATTGCCTTCGTCCCACCTAGTCTGGATAAACAAGGTTCTCGTGTAATGTTTTTTTAACATCTTCTGGAATTTATATGCCCATAAATTTTTACTTTCTTTAACTTACAGCAAATGAAATGTAAGCAGAGCTGTAAGACAGTTAAAATGTACTTATGTATTTTAATGGAGTCTCACTGTGTTAATTTGTGGTGATTTTAACAAATTTATTTATAATCTTAATTTTCAAAGAAAACATGCCATTAAATGTTACATCAAAGAGCACATCGTTGGAGCTGAGAAAGCTGGCAATTTTTAATCCGCTGCTGCAGAATCTACAAATTCGAGACATCATGACAACACATGTCATTGCAACTGTTGACCAATACAGAAAGATTCCACAGTAGTAGAAATAATAAAAATCTCAAATAACATGAGCAGAGGAGAGGGCTTAGGTGGGAACTGAATCTATGGCAAAGAATTAATGTTATGTAATTATGCAAAATAGCAAGGAGAAAAATTAATTATCTAGTGAAAGGAAATGTAAACAGTGAAAATGGAATGGATATTTATTTTCTATATATAAAATAAATTTAGTTTTATTTATGGATGCTCTTTAACTACTGTGGTTCTTTGCATCCCATTCTATATTGGGTGTGAAATACTGGTAATTTTGCTCAGAGGACTCTTTATCAGGCTTGAGGTTGTTTTATGTGCCGTAAATGTATGACATGGTACCACCAGCTTTACTTCCCTTCCGAAGGAAGCCATGCTAAGGATTTTTATGCCCGAAAAAATATCCACTGCCCTCCACCGGGTTTGAACCTGCAACCTTGAGAGCTAGAGGCTAGCATGGTATCCCTAGACCACGGAGGACAACTTATATATAGTGTCACATTAACAAGCCTCAAGACAAAAGTAACATAATGCTCAAAGTTGTTGTTGTTGACTAATGGCACTGGGGATTAATTGATCTCTGGCTTCTTCCCAATATAAAGTCTGTAACTTATCACTTTTAAGGCCTTTGCATTTGTTCAGGATGACATCTTCTTCACAGAGAGTGCACTTGGGTGTAGGTAGGCATCCTATCTTGTAGAGATGTTCTGCGAGGCAATCGTGGCCAGTTGCCATCCTAAATAAGACCACTGCAGTCTTCCTTGTCATTTTTTGTATATCAACTCTATCTTTATAATTCTTATAATCTTTATCCTTTAATTTATCTTCTTCATCAAGTCTCTGCTGTCTTTTGAAATGTTGTTTAATGTTATTTAATTCTTTATTTATTGGGAAGCATGCCTGTGTTGTAGTCCATTTAGTGTTACCCAGGGAACACCACATGGAGGCAGACTACGTTGTTCCCCATAATGCTCAAAGTAAGAAATTGTATATTGTTGTACTTTATAATTCAAAATGGCAGGAAAGCGTAAGTTGTGGTTCAGAAGGAAATAGGCGAAATAGGAATGGAAGTTAAGTGAAAAGGTGAAACACAGAAACGAAAGATAATTGTTACGGAAGAAAAGAAGTTCCATGATAGATCAAAACTATGTAACCAAGCAATGAGACAAATGAACAAATAAAGAGTAGGAATGAGTTAATACGTGCCGGGACCGGTAGTGAAAGGATGTACATAATTGACTGCAATCCAATGGGAGAAAATAAGTACACAGGGTTTTAATTTTATTTAACTGCTACAACAGTATAATATAAACCTTCTCTGTGTTACATCATGGAGTTTCTGTGTTTCTACGCATGAGAGAAAACCCCACATTTTCAAGCATAACAATTACAGCAAGCTCTATCACTGTTGGAGCTGTGTGGGGTTCCATATGTTAGAGTGGAGCGAAGTTAAAAGCGGAAATTAGGAAGAAGAAATAAACAATTTATAGACATCTCAGCGATTGCTGGCCCGTGATCTTACACAGAGAGATCATGCGATGAGGTGTATGGATAATTGCTCTCTTATGTTTGTCGTAAACATAAACTTATAAGCCTGGAGCTTGCAAACTCCTATGTTTATGTCAACGTCAGCTAAAGTTAACGCATGTATTGAGATAATGTGAAGCAAGCTCCTATGCTTCCATTATACTTATGTCTAAATTATTTTGTGCATGACCCCTAACACACAGAATAATCCATGCAGTGCTAGGTAAGGCAGCAAATCAATTTATAGAGCTAGAATTGCACGTTTTGTAGCACATACACACACTAGGGTCAAATTCATAGTCGATTATTTCCGAAGCACATGTGGCAACATGGTTCACCTGTTTAACAGCTACTGGATGCACAAAGGAACGTGTAAATGAACAAGCAGGTACCACATAGCCAGCTGCTATTTCCATATTTTTTGTTTTGTTTTGTTCACAACAGTTGTTCAGCATGTATTAAAACTTTGCAAGTTTTGAAAGTACATTTATTATTTACTTTATTTCAAAATAAGTAGGTTGTAAATTTGGTTAGAGCTTATAGCATTAGTTATAATTGCGAGGTGCCCCTATTCTTTTTAGCCAAATTCTGATGTAAATGCGAAGTCAACGTATCCATTCCCAGCGGTGGATCTTTCTTGGACCGGCCCGGCCAGTAGCTCTGCAGCATGGCGTTGCTGTCAGTTGTTGAAGATGGGAGTTGTGCTTCATGTGTCCATGATGCACGAGCAATGAAGTGTGATTCATTTTCTATGGAGCAAGGGACGAACGCCCGTTGAGATCCACAGGGAAATGCAGCTCACATATGGGGAAAACTGTCTCGCTTTCGGAAGTTTGAGGTGGTGCTGTGAGTTCGCAAAAGGTTGTGAAGTCTTGCATGACAATGAGCATTTGGGGAGACAACATTTCCCGGGTGGATGTAATGGTGAAAGTGGATCAACATGTGCACCTCAAGGTCATTTTCCAGGAGCTTGGCATTTGGGAGTATTTATGACATTGTTCACGGATCCTTGGGGTACCGGAAGGTGTCTAAGCAGTTGGATGACATGGTGAAAGCAAGCGAATGATTGCTTCACTGAATCATCTGCAACAGTACGCCAAGGAGGGTGATGGTTTCCAGGACCACATTCTTACTGGCGATGAAAGGTAGATACTGTATTTCATGCTGGAATCGAAGCAGCAGAGCATGGTGTGGAAACATCTGGGTTCACCTGTAACAAATAAATTCCGTTCAGTGTCATCTGTTGGGAAATGATGTTAACAGCCTTCTGGGATCGCTGTGGACCACTCCTGCTGGAGTTCATGCCACAAGGTGCAACCATCAATGCCGACAGTTATTGTTCCACATTGTCATGTCTGCGGGCTGTCATCAGATGAAAGTGCCAAGGGATTCTTGATGTGGGCAATGTAACTCTTGTCCATGATAATGCAAGGCCAAATGTGGCAATCAGAACCACTGACAAACTCTGGGCATTTCACTAGGAGAATCTGAACCATCTACCATACAGTCCAGACCTCGTCCCTAGTGACTTCCACGTTTTCAAATCACTGAAGAAGTTCCTGGCAGCACAGTGATTCACATGCAATGATGAAACCAAGACAGCAGTTCAATGGTGGTTCCACAGTCAGCTGGACAAATTCTATCACAGGGGCATCTCAAATTTAGTGCTGCGATGGGACAAATGTGTGAACTGGTGTGGGGACTATGTGGAAAAATAGTGTAAGATACATAGAATAGTAGATGTATTTGTAATTACCTGTATCTACCTTATTTTGGCTAATAAAAAATAGGGTCAAAGACTTTCTGATTCACCCTTGTAAATAGTGAGGTTGAAAATATGAAAAAAGAAAAATATTTCAGCGAGCAGGAAAGAAATCAACTAAAAGAGCTGGTGCTGAGATAAAAAGACATCGTAGAATGCAGGCAATCAGATGCTGTGTGATGTACTAATCTTAAATAGTATTCATTTGTGGGCTGTTTTAAAACTGAAAACCTTACTTTCTAGGCTGAAGTGTTAGAAGTATTTATAACAAAGTGTGCACTGTGCATGGAAGCAAACCACAAATACAATCACTACACAATCTAGTAGGAACAGAAAAGTAAGTTACAATGTTTGGCTTGGATAGTGCTTTTACTTGCAAAATTGGTAAACCTTTTCCAAGATTCTAATAACCCAATATATATTTGCGAACTAGTGGCAAAGAAATATGACTTGTTAAGTGATCCATTGCAGTCATAGTGATTAGGGAAATAGGCAAGTTGATGGAGAAAAGCGCTGCAGAGATGTAGTTTGTTTGTTGCAGAAATATTCTTAGGAATTTAGTAACTTATTCTAAGTAAATGCAACGGAATCTTGTTTTCTAGGGACCAACAGATTTTGTACATCATAAATGGGAAACCATTTGAACAGGAAATATTATAGTGTTATAGCACTTAGGTTGTATGCATCATCGTCTTTTTGACTAAGTCTGTCTCACGTTGTGACTTCATAACCTCTGTTAAAGTTACATTGTTTACCAGAAGCATTAAATTACAACAGTGGTTTTGGTAAACGATATTGATTCTTAAATTCAGCATCACTGTACGTATCAAGTGGATTCTGCAAATGACGCAAATACTGCACAGTACAATTTTGTTATGAAACTCCATATATTCCACAAAATTGCTGTTATCGTTAACGTGTGTTGTAGGCAGTTGATTCAAGATGACATCTGCTCTTCTTATTGCATATAACTGGAGGTCGGAGCTTCCTTATATGAATAAGCATTTCTTTGCTCACCTGAAAGAGTAACGTCTATGAATTAAAAAATAGTTGCTTAAGGACTTCCTTAAATAAGCGATGACATTTGTTATATAAGTATTATATGTATTTGTTGGTGATTAATTACTTTGTTCACATGGAATATCTTTTGTGTTTGTTACAGATGATTGTGGAAGAACATGTTGCTGGACAGAAACGACCTCTTCCATTGGAAGCTGACAGTAAGTAACTCATCTTGGAATTGACTTAATATCAATACAGATTACATAACAAAACATAAACAATACGGTACACAAGGAGATATAGAATTTTTACACTTAACAATAGTAGAAAATAAACCAAACTGAATAGATCTTTTTGCAGGATAGTTCTGTTTCAATGCTTCTGCTTGAGTTGCATATTTAATTAATCTGACCCCAGTATATTCTAAACAGCCTGGTACTTGGTATACTGGAGCTTTATAAATACAACAAAGGTAAGGTTTCAAGTACATAAGAGTTTGAACAAATTTGTTGACACATTGGTGTAAGGGTTGCAACTTACTAGCTAGAAGAAATACAGTGGAATCTCGTTAGCACGTTCCTCATTAACACGTTTTCCCGTGTATTACGTTGAATTATAAAAGTCCCGGCACCAAATATAATAAATAATGTTTGCTTAGTGCGTTTTCCTGGTCCTGCTTACTACGTTTGAAGTTTGACGTCCTCATTCGCTGTTTTGACCAATCTTTGATCGGTACAGTGGGAGTAGGCATTTAATCGGTTCATAGTTTGACGTCCTCATTTGCTACTTTGGTCAATCCTTGGTCACGGGGTGGATATCGGCAGCCAATCACATACATGCATTTAAATATTTGTGTGACACGATTTCTGTGGGCAGGATAGAGAATGCTTTACCTTGGCGTGGTAAACGCGGTAAACGCTAACGATAGTTTCTAATGTTGAGTGATGACCAAACAACCGTAGATTGTATTTTAACTTTTCATTTACAATGAAAAAAAGAAAGTGTAGTAGGTAAATAACCAACAGTGAAAAACTGAAAATCCTTGATGTAATACAATCCAAATATAAAACATGTCGATATAGTGCGGAAGTTAAACATTCCTCTGTCAAGCTTAAACACGATTGTTAGCAAACCTAAATTGATTGAAACTGTTTTTAAAGAAGGGAAAAATACTAAAACAAAACTTTTCTCTTGGAAAATAGGATCAGAAGAGGACCGAAACGAAATTTGTATCATGGAAACACCTCCGTATTCAAATCGTCTTGTATACACCAAAGATAATATCGTCTATTGTACTCGTAACACGATGCACGCTCATAATTTTTTCTTTTTTAGCAGAAATTGTTATCACGTGTGTAATAAAACACACAGCAAAACCACTATTGCCGCTTCCACAATTCGCAATTTATTTTCTCAAAAACATTCATAACCTAAAAAATCCAAGTTGACCAAAATAAAAGCTTCAATTATTTATTCTCAGGCTTTGTGTAACCAAATCCATTTAAACATATTGAATTTAACATGGAAACGCGGATCGTATTCAGTATGAAATTGCCCATGGAGACGTAGTAATTACTAGATTTTTATTACCTATGTTCTTAAATTGCAGATTTTGCATTTTCGTTAACACGTTTTCCTGCCTATGACGTCCAAATCCTTAAGTCCCTGCAAAAACATACTAACGAGATTCTACTGTACTACTTGTACTACAATGAAATATACAGATAATTGACTGTAAATCGATGGGAGGAAGTAAATACATAGTTAAGTTTTATTTAATTATTACAAGCGGATTATTAGAATTGCTGTTTAAGATGTTATACACTACTATTTGAAACAGAGGAGAATAGATTAAAAACAGAAGCGCTATTAACAGTGAAGTATTTTTCATGATGGTAGATTGAATCACACTTTTTGACACTCACCTTCACTAATTAAATGTTGTATAAAGCAGAAACGTTTTCGAGGGCATTCGTCCTCATCGTCAGCGACTGGCTGACTAAAGGTCTCTTTCTCCCGTATGCTCTTCTTCCTCTTCCTGCGGATTCTGAACCTGTTGCCATCTGGTGTTGGGGGCACAAAGTTTTACCACATTGTTCACAGGCAGGATTTCAAAATTAATGACGTGGTTGCCGTTTTTGGTGATGTGTATTTTTACTTTCTCTACTATGTATAGTAAGTAGGGGAAGTATTGTATTCCACCCAAAAGTTTGATACCGAGATTTCAACAGAAATACATGTTTTGAGACCCCCTGAATCCAAAAAAAGCATTTTTGGAATTTCCGTGTGTGTGTCTGTCTGTGAACAGCATAACTCAGAAACGAACAGTCAGATAAACACCAAACTTGGTATTTAGGTTCAGCATCTTCCAGAGATGCGACACAAAGGTTTTCAAGAAAATCCCCCACCCCAGATTACCCTTTACATGGAACATTTTTCGAAAATTTTAATTTTCTCAAAAATGGCTAACGATTTTGATTAAAATATCCTATGTTTAAGATATTTTCATGACAAATAAAATGTATATCTTGAATTTTCTGGGAATGTCTCCAAAAGTATTTTTCATTGTGAACGACTTTTGCATAACTGGTAAACCATAAGAGATAGACAAAAGTTTACTTCACAAAAAATGTAGATCACGTTAAAATACACAATTTATGTCATATACATTTTTTTTGTTTAGTGAACTGTTTTCGAGATTTGCTTGTTATTCCCATAAATTTTTCAATACTTATTTTCTCAAATGGGAATTCGTTATTCATTTTTTTGTCTTGGATAAGCAAAGAGTATTAATCTGTGGCAAAGGGAATGGTGCTGCACATAGCAACCAGCTATTAAGAGATATGTATGTGCTTAAAGGCTACTGTATTTCTATATTGCCCTTGTAAATATATATTACCCTTACATCTACAAGAAAATTAGCAATAAGATAGAGTCTGCAAATGTTTATCTGGAATAACATGAAGTAGATGGAGAATAAGCGTTTGTAAAAATAGTTTGTACAAGAGTAGAGAAAGTCATGTGAGTGTAACACATCAGATTTTTTTCCCCAGATGTTCAATTCTATTGGTGTGGTGAGGGGTTTTAATAAGTTTATACTTTGGCCAATGTTGTGGTTTTCTGTCCAAAAATGGTATGATACAGTGGATTTCTCTATTTGTTTTAGTTTTATGATCCTTTGGTGTTCTGTAAGTCTGGTTTCCAAGTTTCTTTTTGTTTTTCCTATGTGGTATGTATCACATTCATCGCAATTAATCTGGCAAATTCCGGATTTTAATGTGTTTGGGATGGTATTTTTGAGAGGTGTGTTTAGCAAGCTCTTCGTGTTGAATTTGTTTTGTGGAGCTAGTCTTATGTTAAATTTGTTGAAGATTCGTTCAAATTTTCTAAAGGCCCAAGGGTGGTATGTGAATTTCCTGTATTTCCAGTTTGTGTTTGAGAGAGGTGTTAGAGTGGTAGATTGTGAAATTGCCCTGAGTTTCTTCTTCTTGTTTATCATGTTCCTTTTGAGATCTGAGGTGAATCCATTAGTTACTGGATAAACATACGGTTACATAGAAAAAACAAAAAGAAACTTGGAAACCAGAATTAAGGAACACCAAAGGAACATAAAACTAAAACAAATTGAGAAATCTGCTGTATCACACCATTTTTGGACAAAACCACAACATTAGCCAAAGTATAAAATTGTTAAAACCGCTCACCTCACCAATAGAATTGAACATCTGGGAAAAAATACAGATCATCAAAAACAGCAACAACGTCATTAATTTTGAAATCCCGCCTGTGAACAATGTGTTAAAACTTTGTGCCCCCAACACCATATGGCAACAGGTTCAGAATCTGCAGGAAGAGGAAGAAGAGCATACGGGAGAAAGAGACCTTTAGTCAGCCAGTCGCTGACAATGAGGACGAATGCCCTCAAAAACGTTTCTGTTTTATACAACATTTAATTAGTGAAGGTGAGTGTCAATAAGTGTGACTCAATCTACCATCAAGAGTAGAATAGCTTTGTTGCTAAATCCTTAAATCATGAGCATTAGATACACACACTATTGGAAACAGTTGGCTGTGTGGTCTAATGTTTTAAGGCTGGTTCACATCAATCAAGAACGACAAAGCTGAAATACATGTACGAGGGTAATCCCAAAAGTAAGGTCTCCAATTTTTTTTAAAATACAAAGAAAGTTTTATTGACAACAAATGAAACATAGTTTTGAAGCTTTAACATTTGTCTATTTTTCCACATAATCGCCATTTTGGTCGATGCATTTCTGTAGACACTGTGGCAGTTTTTGTATGCCCATGTCATACCAGCTTGCCGCCTTGCTCTTGAAAAAGTGATGGACCTCATTTTTCACTTCATCGTCGTCACTGAAGCGCCTTCCAGCTAAGTGTTCTTTCAACTTGGGAAACAAGTGGTAGTCACTGGGTGCTAAGTCCGGACTATAGGGTGGATGGGTGATGGTTTCCCATCCAAACTGTTGCAGAAGATTCATGGTTTGACGGGCGGTGTGGGGGCGAGCATTGTCATGGAGAAGGCTTATGCCCTTGCTCAGCATTCCTCTTCTACGGTTCTGAATTGCCTGTCTGAGTTTTTTTAATGTCTGACAATACCTGTCAGCATTTATTGTTGTCCCAGGATCCATAAAGTCGACCAACAATATCCCCTTTCGATCCCATAACACAGTTGCCATGACTTTACCGGCAGACTGTGTTCTCTTGAATTTTCGTGGCTTGGGTGAACCGGAATGCCGCCACTCACATGATTGTTGTTTGGTCTCAGGTATGAAGTGGAAAGCCCAGGTTTCATCACCCGTGACTATTGAATCCAAAATGTTGTCCTTTTCATCTGCATAGCGTTGAAGAAATTGGTGGGAAGTTTCAGCGCGTTGCCTTTTGTGATCTGTCAGCATTCTTGGGACCCATCTTGCGCACACCTTCCGAAATTTCAACTCTTCAATCAAAGTCCGATGAATAGTGCTTTGAGAAATCTCAGGAACAACAATGCAGAGCTCATCGAGAGTGATCCACCTATCTTGAAGCAGGATTTTTTCAACCTTTGCGATTGTTTCGTCAGAAATGGACGGTCTCCCGCATCTTTCCTTGTCATGAATTTCCGTGCGACCATTTGCAAATTCTCTACACCACTTGAGAACATTTTTGACATCCATACAAGACTCTCTATACACTTCCATTAACTGTCAATGAATTTCGACTGATTTAACACCTTTTGCACTCAAAAAACGAATAACTGTGCGAACTTTGCACCTGGCGGTAGTGGCTAACGGGAGCTCCATTATAACTGGCTGCCAAGCCAAGACTGAGGACGCTAAGGGATGTGCGGTGGTTTTGGAAGAGAGTGGGGGGGAGGAAGGAAAAAAGCAGTATGGCCAACATCCACACAAACAGTTTCCCTGCGATCCCAGCACTTCGGAGACCTTACTTTTGGGATTACCCTCATATTTTAATGGGAGCAATCACAATTGATGGAAGGTTTCCTGGGCCCCAGGGATGGAAAAGAAGACTTGGCCAAGTTTTAATGTCCTTGTTCCCAGGCACAGCATATTAGACTCTTCACTTTTGAGACTATTCTAGGTGGCTGTAACATGAACCAGCTGCTAGTCGTTAGTTACAAGCTGAAAACATTAAACTGGAAGAAATGTGCGTTCTAACCTCATCTGTAGTTGTTTATATGCAACTCAAAATTAGCTATTGCCTCAAAAACTGAAAGAACAACACATGTTTAATGTACGTCATTAATAAAGGAATGGAAGCTTGGTACGACTAGAGGAATCTTCATTTAGATTATGCTTACTCTATCAAATTTTGTCGTTGGCTAACCTATATTATGTTGGCTGAATTGAAAAAGGTGAAAAAATATCATTGGTCAGTTAAAAATAAATGAAATCCAAATGCGCACAATTGACTTTTCACTTTGTGATTGTTATGCATTCCTGTTCTTGTAAATGGGTTATTGTGAACCAGCCTTTATTCTCTCACTTGTCACATGGGAGGCTGGGTTTGATTTAGCACTGGACATAAAAAGTTTAACCTTCCTTATTAAGCGTTAAATGTGTTAAGCATATTTTTAATTAGCTGCAACTGAGCATAACATTGCTTTTTATTTTAAATTTAATGCAATTAATTGAGGACCTTTTAATCTGAGTTCTATCAGCAGCTTCTGCTGTGGTCCTTAGCGTCCGGTTCTATATTGGGCATGAAAGACTGGTAATTTTGCTCAGAGGCCTCATTATCAGGCTTGAAGTTCTTTTACGTGTCGTAAATCTATGACATGCGACCACCAGCTTTACTTCCATTCCAAAGGAAGCCATGCTAAACATTTTTACGCCTGAAAAAAATCTATGGAACTAGAGGCTAGCATGGTCTAGGTTTGCTTGGTCACCCCTTATGGTATCTTCACAAATTAGAGCAATACGAAAGCTATTGTTAATAGTATTAAAACCTTGGGGAATCCCATAGATTTAAATGCCCTATCACATAAATTAATGGTAAACCATGTAGGTAGACTTGCAAACTCACACACCAATGTATGTATTAACAAACGTTATATCAGTTATGTTGGAATTATTTAAATGGTGAGGAAACAAATAAAGGTGATGGGTGAAATTTCTATTTTCCACAATTTTAAAGCTAGATATTTAATTTTTTGTACACATATTTGGAGTGTTATGTGGAACTATTTGGCAGAGTTTCATTTTGTATGTCAATTAGTTTTTCAATTATTAAAAATTTTCTTTCAAAACGTTTTCAAATTTTAAAATGAAATTCACTCCACACTTTCTTGAAAAAAAGTTTGAAATTTTTTTTACAAAACCAGAAACTCATTTAGAAAAACTTGATACCTGGGTTTTCTAATATCTTAGCTGTAAGAGAAATTAAAAAAATATATACATCCTGCATAGCAAAAATTTCAAACTTTTTGCAATCACTACACACATTTTATTTTTTATCTCAAAAAGTACTAAGCTAATCCTGAATTCCATGTGTCAGTTTTTTTGTTATGCTTTATAGAATGTACAGTAAAACTTCCAGCCCTCTGACACTTAATTTGTGGATGTAATTTTGTTTTGAATGATTAAAAGTGAGGAAAGATGAGTTTAAAAATTTGCATGCAGTTAACAGAAATAATGACTTGCAGACCTTCCTAGAAGTGTCCAGCTTACATGTGTAATTTGTACTCTTGTTTCATTACAACACTGCAACTCAGCCAAGCCCTATATACAAACACTTCAGGTCACTCGCCAATAATGACAGTAAAACTGGTGTCCAGCAATATACGTTCACAATCTTCATTATTTACAGCGGGTATATGTTCACAATTATCCTTCAGCTATTTCTACACCACATTCTTGTCATCTAACCTTTCATCATGGTATTATATTCAGTAATTTACACTTGTTTCTGGCTTATGTAAATGAAACAACATTTAATTTGATTTTACATGACATCTACCAGCAGAGCTGCTGTTACAATGTTATACTAATCACAGTGGCTTAGCAACAAACCAGAAACTAAGCTTCACGGAAAAAAGAGTGGAATTTTTGCTTCATGCAGCGATTTCATCACCTGCTATGCCTTCTCAGGGACATTTAAATATGATGTAATTAGAGCAACTTCCAGGTACTGTAGTGCTTTAAAACTGTGTATATACATTTCAAACAACCCAGTAGTTTTTGATACAAAAGACACATAGTGTGAAATTTTGTCATTTTTGGTCACATTTTCATCCGTTTCCCCCCTTAAATAAAGAATATTAACAGATGCTAAATGAATATGGGCGAGAGAGAGAGAGAACAGCTTAACAAAAAGTCATATAAATACCAAACTTGGTATTTTAAGTTCAGTACCTTCCAAA
Organism: Deroplatys truncata; assembly: GCA_030765065.1. Lineage (NCBI taxonomy): Eukaryota > Metazoa > Arthropoda > Insecta > Mantodea > Mantidae > Deroplatys > Deroplatys truncata. The sequence continues at coordinate 203,428,797 of CM060988.1, forward strand.
GATGTGACATGAAGTTTTTCAAGAAATTACCGCAAACTACCCTTCACCATAAATTACCCTTTACATGGAAGGTTTTTATAAAATTTTTGATTTTCTAAAATAATGGCTAATGATTTTTTGATTAAAACACCATGTATTAAAGATATTTACATGACAAATAAAATGTATATCTTGAATTTTTTGGGAATAGCCTGTGAAGTCCTGATTTGGAAGGAATTTTTATAATATGTTTTAACTGTTAAACATTTAGTGATGCATGAAAATGTATTACACAAAAATTAGATCTCTTTAAAACACAATTTATTTCCAATATATTTTTTTTTGTGGCATTAGCCATTTCTGAGATATCCGTTATTAATGGTTTAAATTGTTCAGCATTCTTTAAAAGTCCTATCAGTTTTCAAGCATGATGTCATGGAAAGAGTATGGAATTTTAAGGCAAGTGTATAGTGTCTAGTTTTAAAACATTTGACTATATGTATAACACAGCAATTTCTGAAAAGAATTATATAAATTAAAATGAAATAGATAGCAAAATACACCCAGTATAAACAATAGAGGGTAGAGAAAGTCATGTGAATGTTAATGAATTTGATAAGCATCTGGATCTTTTCGTGTCTGATGTTTATAAAGTACTATATGTCTTCAGTTTTTACATTGGTTGGAGGGTTGCGCATCATTAGAAATTGGTGGAACTCAGTTTGTGTCAAATTAAATGTGATGAAGAGAGATAGGTTTTAGGTAATGTGGTCAGACAAGTTTGCATTCATTTTGCCTGGTATATATGAGGTTCTTTAAGGGGAGTTTTCCTGCTAAAACCCCCCTTCACTGCATAATAAGTAAGAGAACACTGGTTAATATATATAACGATCTTTGTTTTCATTAGGTATTTCACCGTCAAAGAAGAAGAGAAAGAGAAGTCCAGCACAGTCACAACCCAAGAATGCTGTGTGTGCTCTGAACGAGTTGCGTCCGGGGCTTGTGTACAATACAGTTGACATGAGCGGGCCAGTCCATGCGCCAACTTTCACTATATCAGTTGAGGTAAGTGCCAGTGACTGAAGGGGTACTTTGTCATCTACCTATCTCACCTTAGTTCATACTTGCCAACTTTTATGGTATACCCTTAAAATGTATGGGAGCGGAGGCATTTTTATGGCAAAGTGTTAGAGATTTTCCCACAGACATGACATTAAATTCTATTGCATTATACTGCAGCTTAAGATTACAGGCTGAATGTACCACATTAATTGGTATACAGTGCTTATTTGTGTGTCTATCCATCATAGTCATGGTGTACCCCTTCATTGGGCTGCAACAAAATGTATAGCATGCAGATTTGCATCACTAGTGACCAGGGCACGAACATTCAGTAATGGACGGCATGAATTGTAAAGCCATCTCCCTCATCTAAAATGTTTATCTTATTCATGTTCTATGGCTGTGGGATATAAGTTTCACATTTTTGTGACAATTTTTGTTTATAATTGATGTTATAAAACTTAAATTATGGACCAGAAATGTGTGTAAAACCTAGGAAGTGGTGTTTTTGCTTTAATATGTGTTTATTGTGGTACCAGGAAGAATTTCAGCATGTGACATAAAGATCAGGTCTTTATTTACATGTCATTTTGGTACATTTACTGCCTTCTAAATTTCATGGCATTGCAAAATGATTACGTTTTACTGGACAAGGAAAAGTTTTACTGTTACAATTTTAGGAAATTGGCAAGTATGTTTGATGTTGTAGCAGTAACATACAATTTAAGAAGAAAGTATTTATCTGCAGGATGCTGCACATGCTCTCCTATATATGATACTGCTTGCTTCATTATCAAGCTCTCCATAATTACAAGAGCAATTGTAAGATATACTAATATTATAAAGAGAAATGTAATGTAACCTCTGAAACTGCTAAACCAACAGACATAGGCTAGAAGACACGTTTCAATTCTGATAAAGATATGCTGTGGCAAAACTACTACTGTGTAAAGACATAAAATCTTTGCACCATTGCTGTTCCTTGGTTTGAATACTGCGGTTTTGTAATGACTGTATTTCTTGTAATTTTTCTCCTCTGCAGCAATTCAAAGTAGTATTCAGAAGGCAATGATTAATTTTGATGCTGAAGATGATATGGGGGGCCTCTTTTGAAGCATGCATGTAGGCTCTTAAAAGAGTTCTTTGTGCCTCTTAAACAGTTACTTGTGCTTATGCATGGAGTGTAGGCAGTGGCTGGTATTACTAGCCTACATTTTACTCATATTTCATCAATTTAGAGACAGTTTTGTCTTGAAATACATTTGCAGTGGACCCAATGAACAACATGTCCAAGAATGCTGAATTTTAATGCCTGAAAATTGCGTATTACTGACATTAGTAGATAAATACGAAGCCACAATCGAAAACAAAAAGATGGTTGGTGTTGCATTTTAGATAAAGCGGAAATTTAGCAAAAAGAGTTTGTCATGAATGTAGTGCTGTTGTGAGTTTAGCCTGGCCATCTTGCTACTACATCTCTCGTTGAATTACTTGGTTTTCTATTCCTAAATACAAGGGCATGTCAGAAAAAAACCACAATTATTTTTTTGCTGGAAAATACTGCTCATCTGTATTCAAATTCTTTTACAAACCTTCAGACACAAAACAACGGTTCCAGTATTCTGTCCACTGCTCAAAACACTCACTAAAGCCCCTTTTGGATAATAGTCTGTTGGGCATAGCCAAAATTGTATGGTTTAACTCATGATCACTATTAAAATGACAACCCCAAAGCTTTTTTCATTGTAGGAAATAGGTCCGATAAATAAGGTGGATGTGGCATACTTCTGGTGTGATGAGTGGGTGCACATCCTGATGAAGGACTATTCCATTTGAGCAAGGTTTGGTCTTTTCCTCCTTAATGGTCCCTTCAGTACTTCACAATAGTAATCAGCAGTAACAATACATTGTTTATCCTCTATTTGATTATTGCGATGGTATTACTTATAATGTTTGTGTATGTGTGTTTACTCAACGTGTTGAAGCCATCTTGTGACGTGATTCATTTGTTAGGCTTGTTAGCTCCATCTGGTGTTAGCAATTTGCGGCAATATTAATGTTCGTTTGAAAGAATGCTACTGTTATTTTATTTAAATTTGGTTCTCTGTCCTCCGGCTAGCTATTATCTTTTTCTTGGGTCGAGCACTTCTCTTTATGCAGGTTGTGTAAACGGAAAGGAATCTTTTATCCAAAGATAACACTGATGAAGAAATTTGTTTTACACTTTTATTGTCAAACACGTTAACTATCACATTTACACATTGATCTTGACACTCGCCAAACTGAAACTGTTATAATAACTTCATTACTGATCACTTTTAATTCGCGTACTTCAACTTTTTGTATAATTAACTTTACCATACTTTAGAATTTTCATAACTCTATTACGCGTAACCTGCAAATTGATATACGAAGTGTGCCGTACAAATACTTTCGACGAACTGACGGGAATGCGACGTGTAGTGTACAAAGAATTCTGATGAACTGACGGACCGAAGGACTTTACCTCTAACCTAGCTTCTATTTATACTCCTACACACCGATATGCCTAAAGATTATAACTGAACTGCAATTGGCTAATAAAACGCGCCAACATTAGCGTCTATTTTTATATCCAATGAAAATTATGAATACATATGCTCTAGGGAAACGTTCCAGAAGATTCTCAAGGAAAAACGCGCCAACATTACGTAACTTCCTCGTTTCCAATAATGATAAACAGCCACCCCCTCGCTGCATTATTGCGCGCTATTATTGTCAGTTTCAGTAAGGCAGTATAAACTTACTTCCCAACAATAATTACAATCAATAAACATCTCAAATCAATGTCACATAAAAATGCGTATTCTATTACAATCATTATTTACATTTAAGTAATTTGTGATACAAATTACTGCATCATATGCCCCACTAGAAACATAATTATAAATATTTACAACTTGTTTGGAAATTTTATAATTGGGTTTTTAGTCTCCTAAATCTTGGAACACACGCTATCACTTTCACTTAACACTTCACACGTATTTAACACACGACATATGTTTTTCCTTTATCTTGCCACTACTTACTGGCTCTGGTTTAATGTGTTTAGACATTAATCTGACATTACAATGTTTTTTATAGCCAATACTGTACCCTGAATTATTTAATTACTGTTACAAAATTGCTTACTTTCTTAAGTTGTTAACAAAAATTTGTGCATTTAAGAATTTTTGTAATTACTATACATATTTACCAAAAATATTCACCCTTTATACAAATATATTTACATCTCTTAAATCTAGGCACCGTTTCACATTTTTCTGTTTGTTACATAAGTATTTGTTTTAATTATTTTTACCCCATTTTTGTTGTTTTGTACTGTATATTCACAATACTCTTGGAATTATATCTACGTACTTTTACTTTAATATCATATTAAGTTTCAATTTTTACATTCTTAATTTCAAATACTGTTACAGTTACAAAAAAAATGTTATTTTCCTTTTAAAAAATTTAGTTATGTCCAGAATTTATTTCTCCATTATCATGACGTACATATTTATTTAACCCTCTTACAATCCAATACGTTGCTCTGCATTTCATCTTTAACTATCCAGCATTTACTTTACATCTCATTGCTATTTACCCTCCTGGATCAAATTGTCTGTAGCTGTATCCTAACCTTCAAATTTTTGTTCATGAATAACCTCTTGTATTCATATGAAATTTCATCCCATGATACCATTTGAAAACAATCTAAAGTTTCTTGAACAACACATCTTTTAACAACTGTCATTTTCAATTCTTCTACTATCTCTTTAATCTGAGAGTACTCTGACAAATCTGTACTAAACTGTACTGGACTGGAGTTTTCATTCTGAACAGCTTGGTACTTGTTAATTTCAGAAGTTAGCTTTTGATTATTTACAGGCAAAACTTTAACTTCTTCGTACAATTTATTTCTTTGCATTACTGACTCATTCTGTGTTTCTGATATCTCCCCTCTGAAATTAACTTGCGCCTGACTCACATCTACATTCATAACCTGTTTCATCTCTCTTATCTCACTTGAAATGTTACTCATTCTACTACCTAACTCTGTACATTTTACATCAACATGTTCACTTTTAGTATTAACCTCACTTTTTTTGTTACCTATTTCCCTGCTCATGTCTAGCATTTTCTTCGAAACTTCTCCTATCTCATTTGCTATTACTTCCTGATTTTCATCTCTCATTTTTGGCATACTACTATCTAGCTTCATAACTTTCTTTTCAATTTCTTCCCTGCTTTGATCTACTTTTTGCTCTAATTTCTCATTACTCCTACCAATATCTTCCCTTAATTCCCTATTATTCTTTTCCATATCTTCCAATATTTCCCTGCTTTTTTTTATATCTTCCCTTTCTTGATCTAATTTCTCATTAATCTTTCTCAGCATTTCCATAATTTCCATCATCATACCAGCATCAATATTAATATTTCCTGCTATTCTATTCTTACTTTCTTTACTAGTATTTTCTCGCTCAAATCCTACATTGTTTGAGCTATTTTCTGTAATCTGTAATGAATTACAGCTAACTGTTACACTATCTCCTTACACTATCTCCTTCCATCATTGTTTCTTCAATATTATTAGTAGCCATTGTTTTCTTTATCATACCGCTCCTAAGGTGCATTTAAATTTTTACACCTTTTTTTTTTTTAGAATAAAAATCACACGTTTCTAACCTTTCTGATGGTATCTGCTGATGTTGCTTTGATGTCCAGCTTTCTGCCCCTCTCTCCTAGATGTATATGTCGCCTCTGCGTTGTATTATGATGAATCTGCGTTGTCTCGATGTTTTTGTGTCCACTCATCCGCATCGTCTGTCGTTCCTCTAGTTGTTTCTGGAATCTGCGTCTTGTAGTTCAGTTTACTACTCCATTCACTTCACGTCCTGGTTCCTTCGCCCCTTCCTGGTTATTTCACTCCTTTCCTGATCACTCTGCCCCACGTTCTGGGCGCCAATTTGCGGTAGTATTACTTATTGTTTGTATTTAACATTTTTGGAGCCGCACATTGTGGTAGCCAATTTGAAGTGGTATACTTGTAATATTATTTAATTTGTTGTAGCCCCACGTTTGGGAGCCAATTTGCGGTTGTTACATTTTTTTGTTTATTTATTGAGCCCTACGTTTGGGAGCCAATTTGCGATGGTAAATTTATAATATTATTTGTGTATGTGTGTTTACTTCACACGGTGAAACCATTTTGTGACGTGATTCATTTGTTAGGCTTGTTAGCTCCATCTGGTGTTAGCAATTTGCTGCAATATTAATGTTCGTTTGAAAGAATGCTACTGTTATTTTATTTAAATTTGGTTCTCTGTCCTCTGGCTAGCTATTATCTTTTTCTTGGGTCGAGCACTTCTCTTTATGCAGGTTGTGTAAACGGAAAGGAATCTTTTATCCAAAGATAACACTGATGAAGAAATTTGTTTTACACTTTTATTGTCAAACACGTTAACTATCACATTTACACATTGATCTTGACACTCGCCAAACTGAAACTGTTATAATAACTTCATTACTGATCACTTTTAATTCGCGTACTTCAACTTTTTGTATAATTAACTTTACCATACTTTAGAATTTTCATAACTCTATTACGCGTAACCTGCAAATTGATATACGAAGTGTGCCGTACAAATACTTTCGACGAACTGACGGGAATGCGACGTGTAGTGTACAAAGAATTCTGATGAACTGACGGACCGAAGGACTTTACCTCTAACCTAGCTTCTATTTATACTCCTACACACCGATATGCCTAAAGATTATAACTGAACTGCAATTGGCTAATAAAACGCGCCAACATTAGCGTCTATTTTTATATCCAATGAAAATTATGAATACATATGCTCTAGGGAAACGTTCCAGAAGATTCTCAAGGAAAAACGCGCCAACATTACGTAACTTCCTCATTTCCAATAATGATAAACAGCTCACCCCCTCGCTGCATTATTGTGCGCTATTATTGTCAGTTTCAGTAAGGCAGTATAAACTTACTTCCCAACAATAATTACAATCAATAAACATCTCAAATCAATGTCACATAAAAATGCGTATTCATATTACAATCATTATTTACATTTAAGTAATTTGTGATACAAATTACTGCATCATTATACAGAATGCCTTGCTTATTGGGGCGGGGGAACAAGGTGCACGAATTTTCCTGCATTTGGTTGGACTTTGACCTTTTTGGATCTTGGACTTGAAGGATGTTTCCATTGGGCACTTTACTGTTTTGTCTCTGGGTCACAATGATGAAACCAGGCTTTGTTGCATGTGATAACTCTGTCCAAAAAATCTGGTTCTTGCTGAAGTCTTCCTTTCCATTGTTGACATGGCCTCACATGGTGAGTCTTTTGTTCATCATTGATCACACGGGGCACCCACTTTGGTGCAACTTTCCTATAGCCTAGAACATTTCCTACAATGTCTTCAGCTGATCCATAGGATATATTCATAATTTCTGCAATCTTTGGTAACGATAAACGATGGTCTTCATGCAATATGACATTAGTTGTGTTGACATAGATGTCAGTTTTCGAAATTGAGGGTCTTCCGGGGCATGTAGCATCCTCAAGGTCATTTTTACCTTCCCAAAATCTCTTATGCCATTCGAAAACCTGTACTTTTCCTATGGCTTGCTCTCTGTAGACTTGCTGCAACATTTGCACTGTTTGTGATGGAGTTTTATCAAGAAGAATTTAAAGCTGCTGCAACTTAAGATCTATGTTCTATGCATTCCCATTTTTATTTAAAAGATGGTTCAGATATGTTGACGAAGATACCTTGAAGCTACTTAATTTGTTAGATAGCTCGGTAAAATTCAGAATGGAAATAGATTCAGACTACAAACTCCCGTTCTTGGATATAATAGTCATCAGAACTAACAAAAAATTAGAATTCAGAATTTTCAGAAAACCTACACATATGGATAATTACATAAAGAACAAAGGATATAACCCAAGACCACATAAACATGCAATTTTCAACAGTTTGGTCTTTAGATTAGTAAACATACCTTTGAAAGATGAGGAATATAAGAAAGAGCTCCAAAATATCATATATGTAGCCTACAAAAACTGCTTTGAAAAAGAATTAGTATACAAGAAAATCCAAAAATTTAAAAAAGATAAAGAAAGAAAGGAAATTACCACACTGCAAAAATTAACAGAAGACAATAGTTTTAAAAAGTTCACAATTCATCCTTGGACACATAAAAGATTCCAAAAGATATTCAAGCAGTGGAACATCAAACTAACACCCATCAATAAACATAGTTTAAATAACATATTAAGGACAAACACTAAAATTCCTAGAACTAAAATGCCAGGCATTTACCAGATAAATTGTAGTGATTGCAAACTTAAATATATAGGCAAAACAAAAAGGAACATGGGGGTGAGACTGAAAGAACATTTTAGAAATATAAGACACAAACAAACTGAAAAATCTGCCATCGCATATCATTTCTGGAATTCACACCACAACATCTATAATGAAATAAATCTAATTAAGTCGATCCAAAATCCAATAGAATTGACGATATGGGAAAAACTCCTCTTACAAAAAAGCAAAAGCCAGCTAATGAATTTCAATTTCCCTCCGGAAAAGGATCTCATCTTTAAATACATCAAGCCGAAAATGACGTCAACGTCAGGAAGCTCAACAGTGACCTCTACACCTGAACCGACAGACTCGTTAGTGGCTCTTAGCTTATGAAGACAAGGTGTCTTCGAAATGTGTACAAGGTAATTATCTTGAAAGAGTGAAGTTAGAGCATGTTTAAGAAATTTAAACTTGGAACAATGATGGCATGAAGAACTTCAACAATAGTTGTCAAATTCATTCTTGTAACAAGGAGATATTGCATAAAAATACGAATGCTACATTAAACATATAGGGTTGTATTCATAGATTTCATATTGGCTTGGACTATCTCCAGACTCATTTGGTCCGGACCAAAGGCCAACCAAGTTTTTGATATTCATAGACGATAAAAGGTCTCAGAGCAAGAAAGGCCGTGGATCAGCAAGGAGAAAATGTTACACGACAAAGAAAGGTAGTTCAGCACATGCGCGATTTCCGTAGAGTAGTAAACTAACCACTGTTACTCCCTAGTTTTTAACTTTCTGTGGTCGTTTCATAGCTTCTTTTTCATTGGTTCAGTGCTCACTCCTCGCCCTTGGCAAAAAATGGAGATAACCAAGAAGTGTGCATTAAAATGGTTGGAGAAAAATGCCTGTTTTCCTGAATAGAAAAAATGATGGATATTTTTGAAAACAAATCGGTTTCGGCAAATGCAAAAAAACAAGGAGGAATGGAGGGAGATAATACATATATAGGCAGTTTTGTGCATGATACTAACATATTGCCACCCCTCCCTTTTTGGAAACATTCTTATCCACCAGATACACAGTTTTGTGGCATTCTTAATCGTTTCAATAAGAATTTAACTTGCTGGAATATTAACTTTTAACCTTAAAATTACAGAATTGAATGGTGTTTAAATAGGAAGGAACATTTACTTTTACTAAAATCTCACCCTGGATCTTAACCAAATAATTAAATAAGTTCTGTGTGAGAGTAATTATACAGAAATAATTGCCTGAGAAAATTTATATATAATAAACCTTCCAAGAGTTGTATTCCTCCTCTCCTCGCTGGGAAAACGTAAGTAAAGCCTGAATTACTTCGAACTTAACCCAAGTGAATTAACTCAACACGACATAATGTGAAGGTCTTATACATTGTATTAAATTGAGCTATTTAGGGTTGTCTTAACGTGGCTTACTATAATGACGTAACTTAAAGAATTTGATGGTGTCAAACTTTTCTTCCCGTTACATCAAGTTTAATGTGGCATGGCAATTAGAACTAATCGGCGTGAAGCAGTAGCATGAAGTAATAAAAGGACAACCAATTAAGATTCTTTCCCGTTACATTAAGTGTATCCTAATTAGACGTTTACTTTAGCAGAATTTCTTAACTTCGCATTACATCCCGTCATGTTACGTAAAGCGCATCGTAATCCCACTTTAATGAAGGTAAATCTATCAACGGCACATGAGATATTAGTTATAATGCCAGAAATGATGTTCGTGGGCATAAAAAAGGATGTTAGAATATGAGATGTTAAGAGTATTAAAGAACATAGTTATGAAGATGGGTACTCATGCTGCTGTGGTCAGCAGCTTGCATCCCTTAGGTGTAACATTGGTTTCTGTGGCTCACTGATACTACCAGTCCTCAGTGTTTTTAAAACAAAAAAATGTGCACCTGCATTGTTGGGAATTGAAGAACTGCGAATGAAAATATTCAATCATGGTTGTAATTTGGTTTCTAGCATAATGTCAATACTTGCAAGCTTACAACCTAATTGTTTTCTTTCCTCCTCCATTAATCAGGTTAGTTGTGTGAGTTTTCCTAAATATAAATATCATAGCTACAGTGATAAAAGAAAACACCTTTTTGTATTATCTATTAGCGCTGGTTCACAAAAACTGAAGAATCCAAATGAGAACAGAAAGGATAGCAGCATGTAACATTTTGGATCAAAATACTCTAGGAACGAGAAGAGGAACGCATATCGATGACTATATTGGTAGCAAAGTGGAAAGTCGATTTGGCAACTTTAATATCATTTTTTGTAACTGATCAGTCATATTTTTTCACCTCCTTCCAGTTCAGCAAGCATAACAAGTTATTCCAATGTCAAAATTTGATAGAGTAAACATATTTTGTGTGCAGTTCCATTACTATTTCTGATTCCTCTTAGCCTTACCAAGCTTCATCTTTTATTAACGTGTACATTAAAGTTATTTGTTAATTTCTACCCACTTTTTGTATTGTTTTTATGAGGCAATTTTGAATTACATATAAAACAAACTACAGATGATGCTTCTGCCAGAAGAACCAATGCTCAATAGATTTGACATAGTCAGGATACACATTTGCTGGAATTCCTTTTGGTTTCATTTCCTCAGCTTGCGACTAGAGAGAGCTCTAGTGACTGTTTCATGTCACGGCCACCTTAAATAATTTCTAAAGAGTGTAGTATATACAGTATGGACTTAATGTGCCTTGCCCGGGAATGAGAACGAGAAAGTTAAAATTTGACCAAATCTTCTTTTCTGTTCCCGGAATCTAGGAGGCTTCTTGCTAATTGAAAACTCTCACATTATAATGTATTTTAGCGTTCTTGTTCTGGTTTCCATTCTTGGTTATTGTGAACCATCCGTTAGTTTAAAAGCCCCTAATTCATGCTAGGTAGGGTAAAATATTTTTTGCTGCGAGCCTAATAGCTAAAACATATAGCAATAAATTGGCAACTCTGTGGGCAAGTGTTGGATGGACAAGGTTACTTGGCACATCAACAGGATATTAAACTGTGAAACATGTTGATTATTTCAGGTGAATGGACAGGTGTTTGAAGGACAAGGTCGCTCAAAGAAGCTGGCCAAGCATGCCGCAGCCGAAGCAGCGCTGCGTTCTTTTGTGCAATTCAAGAATGCACCAGAAGCTCAGCAGGCCATGAACATGCACATAACAGACTTGGACTTCACAAGTGATGTGACAGAATCGGAAGGTTCCTTGTTCAATGCTTTCCAGCCTTTAGGAAACAACGTGAACCAAGGTTCTGGAGACGCAAATAATGCAGAACCTGGTGCGCCAGGTCAGGTGCCTGCTGTACAGAATGGAAATGGTGCGGCCATTCATCCAATGCTTCCTCCTGCCCGACGTAACAGCACCCCTCGCCTTCCCATCCATCCTGGGGATAAGAGTCCCGTCATGTTGCTAAACGAGTTGCGTCCAGGCATCAAGTTTGAGTGTGTGTCCGAGGATGGTGAGCCGTACGCCAAGTTTACAATGTCAGTCACCATTGATGACGAGACATTCGAAGGCACAGGTAGATACAAATAAAATATATATTTATAATGAATTCCGTTATTTTTAATATTAATTTCTTAAACGTCTACATTAATGCAGAGCATATGTTAGCATTGCTTTGTCTGTCTATTCATATGTACATGTCCAGAATTGGGATTTTATACAGGGTTGTTCGTAAGTCCGGAAGCATTTTAAAAGTTTAATGACAAATAAGGTTTAAAACAGATCATGGTAATTTATAACCCAATAAAGAAAGAAACTCACAAGTTGTTTTTAATACAGAAAGCCTGCGCTTAGTTGCCATGATTTACCACTAGTTTACAGCTGCCATGGCTTGGTTGACCATCATATGCGTAATGCTACAGGTGAGTTGGATTTCCACATGGATGTCCACTGTGTCAGCAAAGGTGGACACATTGAGCATCTGTGAGATATGTAACAAAATTTGGAGAGTTTCTCTTTAGTTTAGTATAAAAATACGTGTTAACCATTGTGTAGTTTGGTAGTTATGAATTTTTAAATGTTTTACAGACCTGAATAATCCTGTATGTAGGAGTTTGAAGAAAATTTGTCAACAACTTTCAATATAGATAAAAAGTGCCTAAGAAATCTGCCATAATTTGTTAGTAGAGACAGTCAAAATATGATAATATTAAGAAAAAAATCCCAAAGTATTATAAAATATATATTTTAAAGCATCTTATACTTTAATGGTTTGGAGTAGGTTCACTTTTTTAGTTTAAAAATATGGCATATTAGATTTTTGTGCATATTTAGTATCGAATAGTAATTTTATTATTAACCCAGTTACTAAAAATAACAATAAAATATAATATAAAATAAAACTAACCTCTTAACTACTGGTATCCAGCATTCCTCCTAATCTAAAAGTACAATTATCAATTTATTTAATCTCCAACACTAACTCTAACTCTACCTGGAGTTCCTTTACCTTGGACCCCAACAAACTCAAACCTTGAGGTTGTCGAGTTGTTGGGTCCTACTTGCAACATATCAAATAAAAACTACTGTAATTTAATACCCATTTACCTCTTCCTTGCTAATTTTCCTCATCCATTTTGCTCTTACTCTTCCCAAAAAATTTCCTACTTCTATTATATTTTCCCTAGATTTTACATTTACTAACTTTTTAGCTTGAATTTCTATTGTTAAATTTAACCATTCTCTCTTCTCTATCCTCTTTCTAAGCAACTTCGTTTCTTCACACTTTAAAACTATATGCCACTCTTTGACTTTCTGGTGGCATAGTGGGCATTTCTCCAAATCAATCTCTTTTCTCAAACTTTTCAAATTCACCACCCCTGTCCTAGCCCATGCTCTTGCTGTTTTATCACATATATCAACATACTGTTCCCTGCTCCATACTACTTTCATTTCTCTGTATAATCTCAGTGAGCTCTTAAAAGTAAAACTCGCTAATAAATCTTGTTTTTCCGTATCCTCTATTCTTGTCCTAATTTCATTCCAGAAACCTATTTGTAGTAATTCTTTAGCTCTCCCCAAAATCTCCCCAAAACTTATCTTCATCAAGGTTTCCTTTATCTTACTTAGCCAAGACTCTTTATGATTAAGTCTTTCCTGCACTATCAAACATTGATGTAAAATGCTCTGATCATTGAAATTTGCAATTGTAATCCAATATTTTAGCACTCTTTTCACAATTATATTTAGTAATGAAACATCAAATGAAATACAACAAAGATGGAGTTCAATCACTGTGAAACCATTAAACTTAATACAAAGAAAAAGAAGTTACTGGTTGCTTTGTGCTTGCTCAATTCTAATTCTGAAGCCCTGGTGTGCAAAATTAAAATCTCTTCAAGAATAGAAGGCATTTAATTTCGCACTTGATGTCGTATAGAAGAAATGCTACATTTTCTCAGATGTACCTTTTTTTACTTTCTCTTCTATGTATAATATGCAGGGGAAGTATTGTATTCTACTAAAAAATGCACTGTCAAGATTTCACCTGAAATACATGTTTTAAAGCCCCCTGAACTCAAAAAAAGTCTGTGCGTGTGAACGGTACAACTCAAAAGCGAAAAGTCAGACAAACTTGGTATTTAAGTTCACTGTCTTCCAAAGATGCGACATGAAGATTTTCAAGAAAATTCCCCTTGCCCCAACTACCCTTTACATGGAACATTTTTTGAAATTTGTTTTATTTTCTAAAAAAATTGCTCTGATGGTTTTGATTAAAATGCCATATATTAAAGATATTTGCATGTCAAATAAAATGTATATCTTGAATTTTCTGGGAATAGCCTGTGAAGTCCTGTTGATTTGGAAGGAATTTTGTATAATCTTCTATTACTGGTAAATGTTAAGTAAAAGACAAAAACATATTACTCAAAAAATATAGATCTGTTTAAAACACACAATTTATTTCAAATAACTTTTTTGTTGTATCAGCCATTTCTGAGATATAGGTTATTAATGTTCAAATTCTTCAATACTTAGCTATTCTTTTGAAGTCCTGTCGATTGTTTCTCGCGATGTCATGGAAAGAGTATGGAATTTTAAGGCCAGTTTATAACTTCCTATCCTAAAACTCAATTCTCTTTGTATCTTTAACAAAGTGTGTAATGCAGCGATTTTCGGAAAGGTTTATCTCGATTAAAATGAAGTACCTTTAGATAGGTAAATAAACTTTCATAAGAATAATTTGTATACCCTTTAATAAGCAATAGAGGGTAGACAAAGTTACATGAATTGCAGCACATCAGAGTTTTTTGTTTCATTTGTATAGTCCTCTTTAACTTCTCTGGTCATATTGGGGCTTTGACTGAGAAACAACTCAGGTTCTTTAACATCGGAATCTATTTTTACTTTCTCTACTACGTATAGTAAGTAGGGGAAGTATTGTATTCCACCCAAAATTTCGATACCGAGATTTCACCGGAAATACATGTTTTGAGACCCCCTGAATCCAAAAAAAGCATTTTTGGAAACATGTCCATGTGTGTGTCTGTGAACAGCATAACTCAGAAACGAACAGTCGGATAAACACCAAACTTGGTATTTGGGTTCAGTATCTTCCCAGGATGCGACACGAAGGTTTTCAAGAAAATCCCCTCACCCCAGAGTACCCTTTACATGGAAGATTTTTCGAGAATTTTAATTTTCTCAAAAATGGCTCTAACGATTTTGATTAAAATATCATATGTTTAAGATATTTTTATGACAAATAAAATGTATATCTTGAATTTCCTGGGAATGTCTCCAAAAGTATTCTTTATTGTGAAAGACTTTTGCATAACTGGTAAACCATAAGAGATAGACAAAATTTTACTACACAAAAAATGTAGATCGCGTTAAAATACACAATTTATGTCATATACATTTTTTTAGTTGAGTGAGCCATTTTCGAGATATTGCTTGTTATTCCCTTAAATTTTCCAATACTTATACTTTTTCTCAAATTCGTTATTCAATTTTTTATGTCCTGGATATGCAAACAGAATAGAATGCGCCACATAGCAACTAGCGCTTAAAAGATTTGACTATCGCTTATAACCTACCATGTTCCCCTTGCATCTACAAGAAAATTAGCAATAAGATTGACATCTCGATATCTCGAGTAACATGAAGCATATGGAGAATAAACGTTTGTAAAAATAGTTTGTACAAGAGTAGAGAAAGTCATGTGAGTGTAACACATCAGATTTTTAATCAATTAGCATGCTTTCACTTGCATATGACCTCAATGTTAAGAGAAGCATTGTTTCTGATGAGAGGACTTTGTTACTGAAATAAAAAGCAATACATTATATGAAGATGTGACGGCAATGAGTGCAACAGTGTGTACGATAAAGGTATGAAGTATAAATTTAAAGTTATGTTTTATTTTAACTAGTTGGTTTTATGTTTAATTGCAGCATCAATAATTTCTGGTACCAAGATTGTCGACTGTTAACTTAATCAAAATCTCTTGTAGAATTCTCAGTCATTCCATGCATGAAAATGGTTTGGATGCATTCTAAACATTCTAGATCATCATCTGTTGTGCATATGGGTTAAAATATTGTGCATTTCATCATCACTAATATCGTCTTCTTCAGTGATTCCTTAGCTTACACCACAGTTCAGTACGGTTTAAGCCAAGGCATGTATAAGCTCAGCATATTGCTTGAAGTACGCATTGTCAACTCCATTGCAGCTTAAGTCTCTTCTTAAGCCTAATTTATAGCTTAAGTTTAAACTGTGAAACTGGGCCTTAAGGAACTTGGACAAGTTTTCAAGTCCCTAAAACCACCAGGGACTGTACTCAAAGTTCCCGACAATCAACAAACAGCTGCTGATATGTAAAAACGCATGTGAGTGAAGCAAGCAAGGAAGAGTGTATAAGTTGACACTTTTGATGGTACCATTCCATTACAATAAGGGAATTTCTGTTACAGGTCCAAGCAAGAAACTGGGGAAAGCTGCAGCTGCCAAAGCAGCACTTGCCAAGTTGTATAATGTGACATTCTCACCTTTCACAACACCACTGCAGCCCAGTCGGAACTTGGGCTCACCAGGGGCACCTCCAATTTCCTTTGAGCAAATGGCTCTGCCTCAAGTGCTAGCTGATCATATAGCCAGGTACGGTATTATGCACACAATACTGTTTTTAATTAATTACATTGTGATTGCAGCAAATGCAGTTTAAATTTTGCGGGTGTGTACAGGATGCATTAGTTTGTGATTAAATATTTATTGCTTAGTTTGTACAGTATATGTTACACAATTGTTAATATTGTCGCATCCCCCTAAAAATACCATTACACTTGATTTGCTGCAATAGCCTTCAAACCGAAGCCCAACACTACCGATTTAATTCTATGGGGAGGACATATTAAGCAGTTAACCCTAAATCCTATTGCAACTTCGGGAATGAAAGGTGAAGGAGCAAGGCATAACACACAAGAATAACCAAGCTTTACATTATCTACTTTCATAATATTTAAATATAATAGTACATTACCTTGTATAATGGAGCCGGAGGGATCGGCCGGAACACTTCCTTCTTCTTGGGCTACAAACCCGGTTCTCACCCCACGCTAATGGCTATACAAATTACCCTGGCAAGTCACTGTTTACCCCCACCCCAACTTCTATTAACGCACCACTCAAAACTTGTTTATAGGCTTCTAGAACAATTTATTTGCAATCACGCACCCTTTTCCAACTGCGTCACATCCAACCAGCTCGTAGTGAGTAATGTAAAATATACTTGTGCCACAATATCTCCTGGACCTTTAACCCTGCATTAGTTGCACCATGTTTTGTATCATTAGGTCACTACAACCAAATAACAACAAAGTACAATTTATTATGTCTGAATTTTAATTTACTCAATACATGCCCTCCCATTCTACTGAAATTGTATCTTAATACGTTACGTGTGCTTCAAATTCACAAACAAATGCTGTATAGTGTAAACAGGATGAAATACATGCATTGGCTACTGCAGGGCATTGTCCTCCGTGGTGTAGTGGTTACCATGCTAGCCTCTAGTTCCCGAGGTTGCGGGTTCAAACCCAGTGGAGAGTGATGGATTTTTTTAGGCGTAAAAACCTTGCTTGGCTTCTTTCACAAGGGAAGTAAAGCCGGTGGTCCCGTGTCATAGATTTATGGTACGTAAATGAAGCTCAAGCCTGATAAAGAGGCCTTTGAGCAAAATTATTGGTCTTTCATGCCCAATATAGAATAGAAGCCAAGAACCACAGCAGTTAAAGAGCATACGTAAATAAAACTCAACTTAATTTTTACTGTAGGGCTTCAGATTATGCATTTCAGTCACAAGTCTTCAAACTTTCATGTTTGCGTGCTGCCAAAATATCAACAACAATATTTCTGATTCTTTCAGATTCTTATTTTATAAGGATCTATAATATAAACATTCACAAACGTAGCAAAACAACATGCCTAATAGACAGGAAACTTTAATAAGAAACCCTTTGAGAATAAACTATTGTATAGTTTATTAGATTACAATAGCTTATCTTTACTATTTCTGTTAACGGCAACAACACAGTTAATTTCTAACATTGTTGCTTGCGCATGGCTATCGGTTTGCAATAACTGCTGCACAAGTTCAAGCAAAATGAAGTAATAACATAATACTGCTGATTACAGGAAGGTATTCAGCTCTGATTCATAGTTGAAAAGGGAGTGTAAAAAAAACAGTTTCGTGAGGACGTGAATCCATGTGCGACTACTTGAAAATTAAGGATGGTTCATAAAAACCCAAGAATGGAAACCAGAACAGAATGCAAACAGGAAGTAAAACAGCATACAAAATTTTGGTTCACAATAGCCTGGTAATGAATGCATATTGATGACCATATCAATAACAAAGTGGAAAGCCGATTTTGTGCATTGGGATTTCATTTGTTTCTAACGGAACCAGTGATATTTTTACACCTGCTTCCAATTCGGGCAAAATAATGTGGGTTAGCCACTGTCAAAATTGGATAGAGTAAACATTTTGTAGATGCATTATCATTTGAGATTCCTTTAGCCACACCAAGCTTTCATTGCATTCTTAAGTAGCGTACATTAAACTTTCTTGTTTGTTCTTTGTTAATTTAATTTGTACTGGTTTGTGATGTTCTTTGTAGTTTCTTCTATTTGTTTTTGAGGCATTAGCCAGTTTTGAGGTGCATATATACATACTACAAATGACATTTTTGCCAGAAGAATCAATGCTGAATGGATTGCAGGTGTCAGGTTTTGAGTTTAGGATGCACATATGCTAGAATTTCTTCCATTTCATTTTCCCAGCTTGCAACTAGAGAAAGCTCTAGCGGCTGTTTCATGTCACATAATTTTTTTGGTGAAGAGACTAATATGCACAATATGGATGAATATACCATGCCTGGTAATGAGAACAAGAAAGTTAAAACTTGGCCGATGCTTTCTTCGCAGGACGTGGGAAAGCTTACTGATAATTTGAATGCTTACATTACAACACATGTGTTTTAACCTTGTCATTCTCGTTCTGTGTAATTGTGAACCAGCTGTTAGGAATTTTTACATGTACTCAGGTGTAAGGAATTAACCATCATAACGCAACAAAAACAAACGAATTTTAGGTATCCAATTATGCAATTTTACAAAGAAGTTATGGTACAAAAAGTAAACATTTAATTGGTCTGAAACTTAATACCATCACCGTCAATATAACTTTGTGCATTAAGTGTTTGATGTATAAGTGATAATTAATTGTTCCTCCACACATGCCATGTGTAGTCTAAAGTTGGAAAGGTAGAATGAGACTGAAAAATTCAATGCCATTGCCAGAATTTGAAACACTTGGACTTATAATATTGTAATTTGCCATTGATATTATCCCAAAATGAATTTGAGAACGCATTGTGGTTTCTGGGGAAAATGCGAGTCAACTGGTAATTTAGTGTCATATCACCATGGTACCACATCATATGGTAGCTCAGTTGATTAGAGCAGTAGCATGGAGAGTCAAACATCCGTGGTTCACATCCCTGCTATGGCATTGAATTTTTCATCCTTATTTTTTCTAACTTTGACATATAATTAATAAATTGAAATGATTTAGAAAACACAGTTGTCTATATTATTCATTTACATGGACAGATGAACCCGTTAACAGAAGTAGATGTAGAAGGAATGCCTTGCTATCTTCTAAATGTAGCATTAGTATAAAGTGCATTTAAAAGCACAGATGTACTCTTCCTCCAGCACACACTAAAACTGTCATACTTTTCATTAATGCAATCCACCTCAAGCAACTTTGAAAACTAGTATATTCCTGGCACTGGCAGCAGCTTCTTTAGCTTTAATTATCAGCTAACTTTGTTTATGAAATACAGAGTCTCTAGATAGGGTTTCCTATGTCAGATAAACTCATGAATCTAATTTTGATTTTACAGCTTTTCTCTAAATTAATTACTTATTCAGTATCAAACTACTGTCCATTCCAAACCAGAGTGCCTTTCACTGAAAACAAACTCTTTGTATTATCCGCACAAAAGTAGTTCGCAGTCCCCGCCCATAATGGCTGCTTGTTCCCCTCTCATGTGCTTGTTGAACACTGTTTAAATCTATAAAAACGCGCCCTGCATGGGAATCATAGTTCAAAATGCAACCTGAGGTAACAATCGATTTTATAAGTATGCGGCAATGAACATTTTACTTGTGTTAATCACAATCCTTGGGAAAAAGTGCAACACCCAAATCCGAATCCTCCAAAGGTGACTCAGCTGCCAATATCGGAATCAGAACTACTCTCCAAAATAATGACAAGCTTATCCACAGCACTGTCGCACTTAAAACAAGTTCCCACATTTTATCCTCTTTTATGTTCTATTATGTCTGTTTATATTCCCTGCTCACTTTGGTTACACTTCTCACTGAAACGCATGTAAAATCTGATATTAGTTTTGTAATATGCACTAATGCAAGTGTCTGGTATTTTTCTAATAGTGAGTTAAATATATGAAGAGCTGTTTGTTTTTAGCCACTTTTTAACTGTTTCCCGCTTTTGTGTTTCAACAGTTTATTTGCATTACATGCGTCTTCCTGTCATGTGAACTCAAATACCAACTGACTAAATCGCAAGATTTGACCTGAGCTGAGTATACGTGTGCTAGTGTATTATGAATGACTGTTCGCTTATCATATATCCTGTGTTACGCAAAGTGTTTATTCGGTACTCAGATAGCACCTCTGGGAATTCATTGCCGCATTTCTTGTATATGTAAGAGAGTGGCAGTCATGCATACCAACTCATGTTGGTATTAATAAGCAAGATGCTCTCGGCATCAGCGCAATAACAGACGAAAATAATATTTTGTAATCTCTTAACAGCTAGTATATATCCATTACCTTTAACAATAAGTTCTTATAATAACCGCAATAAAATATGCAGTTCTATACCTTTCCTGCTGTAATATTTCATAATACAATACATGTATTAAGGAACTATTTACGTTGGCGTAAGAGAGTGTTCTTGGGCTCGTGACAAGCAGAAGCACGTGTTTCTGTTTACATCAGAGGGAACTCTGGTTTGGAATGGACAGTGGTATTAATGTTTTTGTGACTGAACAACTTAAAAACACCATTTCCTTAGGGTATAATCATTAATATATGGGGGCTATTTTTTTTTCCAACCTGTGATGGGGCATAACAGACCGACATGTGAATTACAAAATGGTTTATTACCAGGAATCAAGTTCAGTCACTGTTACTTTTCCACATAGTCACCATGAAGACAAAGAAGACATTTGTCAATAGATGAGTTTTCCAATAGGTTGCTGCCAGCGTATGGAAATAGGTCTTCATGGCGTCTTGGTGTGGAAGCACTGTCCTCCCAGACCTTTCTTCAGCTGCCAAAAGAGATGAAAGTCACTCGGTGCTAGATCTGGGCTGAATGCCGGGTGATCGATCACCTCCCAATGAAACTGAGTAAGCAGTTGTTGGGTTACTGCATCAGTATGCGGTTTTGCATTGTCATGCATCGAAACAATTCCAGCTGACAGCATACCTCTTTCTTTTTTTTGAATGGCTCTTCACAGGCGCCATAATGCCTGACAGTACATGTTTGCAATAATAACAGTAGTAATAATTGAGTTTTATTCATGAATGCTGTTTAACTACTGTGGTCCTTAGCATCCTATTCTATGTTGGGCGTGAAAGACCGAAAATTTTGCTCAGAAGCCTCTTTATTAGGCTTGAGTTTCTTTTACATGCTGTAAATCTATGACAAGGTACCACCAGCTTTACTTCCCTTCTAAAGGAAGTCATACTAAGGATGTTTATACCCAAAAATAATCCATTGCCCTGGGTTTGAACCCATGACCTTGGGAACTAAAGGCTAGCATAGTAGCACTAGATCACGGAGGACGACTATTTTTGCAGTGATTATAGACTCTGGCTCCATAAACTCCACAAGCAACATACCTTTCTGAACCCAGAAAATGTTAACCATGGTCTTCCTGTTGCTGAAAGTTTGTTTGAACTTTTTGGGTTTTTTTCAGGGAGAGAGTGCATCCATTGTTTTGATTCTGGGTTGCCGTAAAGAATCCACATTTCATCTCCTGTCATAATGGAGTTAACTCTTCTCCCATCATCAGCATAACATGTGAGAAAGGAAGGCTGATGCCATGCTTTGTGCTCCTCAGACAGCTTTTTGGGAATCCAGCACGCACAAAGTTTTTGATAGCCTAGTAGTGATCTGTAACAATCCTGTACAGAGCTGATGGTAAACCTCTGTCTCTCTCGAACCACTTGATCAATTCACGCACAGACTTATGTCCTTGTCCACCTTCATCTGTACTTCAGTTCGGCCTTCTTTAAATTTCCTACACCATTCACACCAATACCATCTTTCATACAGTCTACACCATATACACGGCTCGTTTTACAATGAATTTCTGCTGCACTGTTCCCTCCTGCCTGTAGAAAACGAATGACGCTTTGCAGCTTGCTCTTGCTGGGAGAAACAATGATACCGGCCATGTTGAAATGTCTGTAGCTCAGCTCCAACTGATGTATTGAACTTGGCCTCGGTGAGGTAATTGTGCAGATCTGCCTTCTTATGCTTGTCTGGTCAGATAACAGAACGATCGGAGGTTAAAAACAAAATAGCCCTTGTAAATACCCTTTTTGCATGACTAACTTGTTGCTCAAGCACGTAGCTCAACAATTTCTAATTGGTTTAATGTTAATTCATGTGAATCACTACAGGTTAATGAGGTTATTTGACCACTGGTTTCAGATTGGTTATAAACAAGTTTACCACACTAATAGAAGGTCAGCCGATGCACTCCAGAAGAAAGGTATTGGCTGGGATAGTAATGACAACTGGTCCACAGATGGAAGATGCTAAAGTCATATCCGTGGCTACAGGAACTAAGTGTATTAATGGAGAACATATGAGTGTGCGAGGGGCATCCCTCAATGATACACATGCTGAAATCATTGCCCGCCGCTGCCTTTGTGATTTCATTTATGCACAGTTAGAACTACACACAAGCCCAGGTAAAACAACTGCTCAAATATGTTGATTTTTATCTGAATTTGTAAAGGATTGCATCTAAGAAATATTAACTTCTCGCTACAGATGCTGTTGATCAGTCAATATTCATTGCTCGACCCAACGGGAAGGGCTACCAACTGAGGGAAAACATCAAGTTCCATTTGTATATAAACACAGCTCCATGTGGTGATGCAAGGTAATGTATTTACATTGTTATTTAGGTCTGACATCAGCAAGGCCTGTATTCCGATGACAAGTCACTTTGTAATTGTTGCATCATAGGCATTGCTGATCATGGATCCCAAGGTTATGAAAATCAACATTTACTAGGTCATTTTTTGGTCATGTTATGTACGCCATTTCCGTTTTTACATCATTTTTTGACATTTTCTTGCCCTTTGCATCTTAAGTAATTTTTTTTTACATATACACCTATATTAATATTAAAAAGAGAAAGTGAGTGAGTGAGTGAGTGTGTGTGTGTGTGTGTTTGTTTGCGTGTGTGCATGCATGTTTGAATATAATTTAACTACCCTTTATATTCTATAACAATTGTAAAACAAATTGTACAATAAATTCATTCATGTCAGCTTTTTAAAAATTTTAGTCTCTTAAAAGAGCATTTTTCAAACAACTTTAGGTCATCAAAATCGGGCTCAAAATTAGGACCCTGAAATTTTGTAAATGGTTTTTGCATAATAATTTTTAAAAAGAAAAGAAGGAAAACAACTTTTTACTTTTTCTATGAACTTTAGGAAGTATTCCATTCTCCCAAATTGGATGTCAGATTTCACTGGAAATACATGTTTTGAGATTCTCTGAAACCAAAAAAAAAAGCATCTTTAGAAAAAAGAAAGTGTGTGTGCACAGCATAATTAAAAAAGAAAATGTTGGTTAGATATCAAAATTGATATTTGAAGTTCAGCAATGCTGCTCCCTCCTCCCTAAACTACCACTTCATGGAAAATGTTTTTTAATTGTTATCTTCTCAAAAAACAGCTCTAATGATTTTAATTGAAATGTCATTATTTTAATGTATTGACATGAGAAATAAAATGTGTATGTTGAACATTCTGTGAACTTCCCTTTATTTGATCAAATTTTGTATAATTTGGTATAACAAAGAAATCTTAAGAGAGAAAAATGTAGAGCTTATTAAAATACACAATTTATGTCAAATGTTTTAGTACTTCTAGCAGTTTTGGAAGTGCTCTATGCTGCAAGTTTAGACCTAATGGACATGTTTGAAAGTTTAGGATTCTTGCTTTTCTTTCCATTGCAAGAGCTCACTACCATGACTAAACATTTGAATGTTGTTTGCACATTTTGAAACCTTATTGTTTAATTTCAAACATTTCTTATGTAAAAATATGTTGCCAGTAATGTAGCAAGGATAGAAGATTCACTTTTTATAAATCTAGGTTCAAAAAGTTCCTCGTATTGGTAAAAATACAGAACTCAGTTATAATGCAAATTACACAACAATTCCTTCAAAATAATTCCCTTCTGCAATGATACACTTCTCCCAGCACATGTCAAGTGATCGGATGCATTGCTGGAAGCCATTTTGTGAAACAAGTGGTAGTGCTCTCATCGCAGTTACAGTAATTTCATCAACATTCATGAACCTTGACCTTTTATATGAGTTTTCAGCAACGTAAAGAGAAAGAACTCGGATGGTGATAGATCTGGTGGGTATGGAGGATGCTCCAAAGCAGTGATGTCCCTGATAAGGTATTTTTTTTAACAGTACTGATCGATGTGATGGAGTATTGTTGTGCAAAAGAAACCAGGTGTTTTGTGCCCATATTTCCTTATTACTGCATCCCTGAGGCGACAAAGGATTTCTGTTTTGTTACGGTATGGTGTGGAATAAACTCAAAGTGGGAGAGATATCTCATACACTTTCAATGCTTGGCTCATTTGTTGCAGTTGTTGGTTTTCTTTGGTGCTATCACATTATTGTCTGGTATAGGCCTAAGGCTGCTTCTGTGAGCAGTTTTAATGCTTCTGAAGGAGATTTGTGTAAGAAAACAAAACTTAACATTGCTCTCTAACTACATTATTAAAGTTATAAACAATAAAAACTGATTGCTGTGCAAAGACAATCGTAATGATCTATGGAAGAGACATCATGAAAGTTACAAAAAAATAACAAAATAATACGCTTTACTATTGTATGCATTAAAAAGAAAATATATTCCAGGAACTTTTTGAAGCTAGTATATATGAATACTATATGTGTAATGAATATATTATGTGATTTGTTTTACTCTTATTAGTTTATGTCGCTTTAACTACAGGGCCATATCGCAACAGATCTGTTAGTGGATAACTCTTAAATCAAGGTGTGGCAGATAGTTGGCCTTCTAGGTCTAATCCCTGTAACCACCCCCTTCGTCGTGTCCACGTGCCGTCCAGTCAAACTGCTGCTTTTCATACAGAAAGCTGGACAGTCAGCCTTTTACGTCTCATCCCTGTAACCATGCCATCTTGCTTCGTCATGTGTCCGCAGAGAGCCTAGCCAATAGCAGCCATGCTTCGTGCCATCCAGTCTAACTACTTATATTGTCTGTGGATAGATGGCACAGCATTCGCTATTACCACCTATTTTTCATTTTTACTATTGTTTTAGACTGAAGATGGAATTTTGGGTCATGGTATTAAATATCCAATCCAGTATTTACCTTGGCGGCTGAGGGAAACCACAAAAAAACCTCAGTCGGATTGGTCGACCCACGGGATTTCAACCCGGAACCTCCCAAATGCAGGCCACAGATGTTACCACCAGAGCCATCCCACTCAATTATGTGAATTTGTTATTGGTAGAGATAGACATGTGAATGCATCACATCAGGTTCTTTATTTATCACTCGGAAATAGTTTGTAGTTTTTGAAGCCACCGAGAGTTATATTTTCTGTTGAATTTATTTGCCACTTTTCAGGGTCGCTACTAATCAGGTGATATCTAATGCCATACTATAGTGGACGAAAGATAGCAAGTTGCTGAATGGAAATACTTTTAAATGATATTATTTATTTTGTTTTTTTACACAGGATTTTCTCACCTCATGAAGCTGCAACTCAAGATGACTCTATTGACAAGCATCCTAATCGCAAAGCAAGAGGGCAATTGAGAACAAAGATAGAGTCAGGTGAAGGTACTATACCCGTCAAGTCCAGCGATGGTATTCAGACATGGGATGGAGTTTTACAGGTATGCTATAATCTTTAAACTTGCATGCAACACATGAGGTGTGCACAAATGCTACAGTCCAGTTGCTTCACATGAATCAATGAGATTCCAGCTTCATTTCACCCTCTTGCACTATGAATACTTTCATCAGTTCATCCTGAAAATGAAGGTGATGAATAGCTTCAAAACTTTGCTTTTAAACTAATGTTTGTACTTGGCTGGAAGCCCGAGAAAATAAAGCCTTAATTCATAAGTTTTAATTTATGACCTAATGGGCTTGAAACAATAGCCAGAAGAAGAATATCACTTGTTGAAATGTATTAAACAAAGAGAATCATGTATTGTTATTTTTATGTTTGATGGTATAACATATTTCCCAAAACCGTAAAGTTTTCTCCAAAATGATGAAGAGGGAGTTGCTGGAAAGAGTTCCTGAACATAAAATCAAATTTGAAAGCTTTATTAGACAAGTCTTTTTGATATGCATATCCTTCCTATCACTGTAGTTAGGAAGCCAAAAAACGGGATATACTTGAGGACAATAGAGGAAAAGCTGTAATGTGTGATGTTCTTTTGATTCCATAGTTGAAATCTGCAGAAGAAATGCTGATACAATATATTATTGTTTTTCAAGGACGTGAGGTGTAAGGTTTTTTTAAGATGATTTCTTAAAAACATGTAAATGCAGCTTTCATGACATTTGAATTGATTTTAAATTATTCATATAATTTTATTCTACAACAATAATAAGAATACTACACGAAAATTGTGAAACTGAATTTAGGCTATTGTGCTTTTAGTTGGTCTTCATTGAAAACTCTGAAAAAAGCAAGAAGGAATGGAGTAAATTACCTTAAGAGTGAATTTTATAAGTGGATGTGATCTCATCAATAGCTGGTGCCCCTTTTAGGTGTTTTACTTTTATAGGAAAATTGTGATATGAACTTAACAAATGTAGCCATGTTCCCGCTCAATGGGAAGTGCCAACCTAAATAAGAAGTAAAATCCACGAAATAAGGAATTTCTGCCAATGCTAATCATTCAAGTTTTAGACGCGCAGATCCCTCAGCTACGCCCTGTCATTGCAACTGCTACACTCCTCTCCTAAAAAACATCCCTCGGTTACGCTTTGAGGCTGAGTATCTTACCGGCTTTAGTTATTCATATGTTGCCAGCATTGTGTTAGAGCTAGAGAGTGACATCTGTAGGACATATAAAGACAGCACTTCCATCGCTGTTGAAGACCACCTAAAAGCACCTTACCCCTCAATTTGTGGTATTCCACAGCCTTCTGTATTATGTATGGATGAAGTCACTGCTACAGTCAATACATCTAGCCAGTTATCTTTCATATTGCAATTACAAAAATGTATGAATTTTATTTTATTTAAAAGCATCTCTGTTTAAAAACATTTCTACTTCTTTCAATGACTAGTTTTCTTTGGATTCCTGGTTTTGGTCTTGTTTTAAGGCCACCCCCTTGATTTTGGAAACGGCTTATATGCAAGGCTTTATGTATATCATATGTCGTTTGTTCCTGACTTAAGTCACTGTAACACCATAATACTTGAAATGAATAGCGTCTTTAGCTCACGTTTCTTCTGTATGGGTTAGGTAAACTTTAAACGTCTGATTATCCTAGAATTGGGCATTTCTGATACAACTTTCAGGAAATGTGAGGAACCTTCAATATTTAACATATAGAACATTAATAAAAAACCAAGAATCAGAATACGATACTTCAACATATAGCATGGTTGACTAATTTTGAAGATTTAGAAGCTAGTAACAGTGATGTGTCATAATTTAAAATAAAGAGAGTTGAGGGTTGTTACACTACATCACTAAAAGATTCTTACTTGAATGCGTTTCGGGAGATGGCTTGTTCCCATCGTCAGCATGTTCTCAACTGATTTTTCCGGTCATCGTCTGGGGGATGTGTGTGGTTTGTGGTGTTCTCTGGTGCTGGGCTGATGAACCTCCAAAGGCTACTGGGTGGTGGTAATTCGAAATTCATTAGGTGATTCCTGTGTTTGACAATATGTATTTTTTCCCAGATGTCCAATTCATTGCTGCTGTTGATCGGTTTTAAGAGTTTTATGTTCAGAGTGATATCATGGTTTGAAGACCAGAAATGATGTGCTACTGCTGATTTATCTGGCTGCTTTTGGTAAATGCATCTCATATGCTCTTTAAGTCTTATTTCAAGATTTCTTTTGGTTCTTCCTATGTATACCAGGTTACATTCATTACAATCAATTTGATATATACCAGCTGATTTATCGTTGGGGATAGGATCTTTTGTTCTGTTGCATAGTAGTTTCTGTATGTTGTGATTATTCTGTGGAGACAGGGTGATGTTGTATTTCTTGAAAATCCTTTGAAATTTATGATGTGTCCAAGGGTGATAAGTGAATTTTCTATATGCTTGTGGTTTTTGTTGTCTGAGTAACGTAGTCATTTGTTGGATGTATTTCTGTCTTTCAAACCTTTTTATCTTCTTATCTATTGTTTTTTTCTGGTATCCATTCATAGTGGCTACGTTGATAATGTGTTGGTATTCTTTCTAGTATTCCTCTTTCTCCATTGGTATATGTACTAACCTGTTTGTAATACTAGGTATTTAAAATTGCATGTTTGTGGCTTGTAGGATTGTAGCTATTCTTTTTAATATAATTTTCTGTGTGCGTTGGATTTCTGTAAATGCGATGGGAACAAGCCGTCTCCCGAAACGCGTTCAAGTAAGAATATTTTAGTGATGTAGTGTAACAACCCTCAACTCTCTTTATTTTAAAATATAGCATGGTTACTGGAACTACAGCCTATATTAACATAATAAATTAGCCCCTCTGTTTTCTAGTCCTTTAGGATATAAATGTTTTCATTACATCTTTATTCAGTAATCATGTTTTAGTGCTACTTGATTAATACCAAATGTTGTTCTGTTAGTTTACAGCCAGGAATTGTTGTTTGCAGGGCCAGCGCTTACTCACAATGTCTTGCTCAGATAAAATTGCAAGGTGGAATGTTGTGGGAGTGCAGGGAGCATTGCTCTCGCATTTCGTGGAGCCAATCTACTTGGAAAGTATTGTGCTGGGGAGTTTGTTTCACCCAAGTCACATGTACAGGTGAGTTTGTCTACGTTCTGTAAACATATGCTTTAGGGACTATATCAAAAACAATAGTTATAACCCCATCACATAAAGTTGCTGTATGTAGCAGTTTGACCTACAGATCAGTGAATACCAGCCAATTTTTAGAACAGCTAGGAAAAATGCCTTCAAAAAACATGGAATAGTTAATAAAAAGTTCAGACAACAAAAAATAAATAAGAGAAAACACAACTCTAAAATCACAAAAAGAAAAATCTGTGTTCAAAAAAGTTACATTCCATCCAAGGGCACATAGAATAGAAAATAGAAAAAGATAATTCCCGTTATTTTTTTGTGTTATAGTTGGGGCCTGTAAATTATGTGAAAACTGTGGAATCTTTATATTAACTATGGGACCAAAGAGATGGCACAGAGGTTTAAAATTCTAGCAACTATAATTATCTAGAAAGATTCAGGCTATGCAACATTTCCAGAATTTGAAAGGAGCAGGAATTTATCAGGGAGCAGTTAATGAAATCAGACATATAACAGCTGCTCATATTTCATGCCTGTTTTGGTGAATTCGGGATTTTTCATACATTATTAGGAATATGACAGGGCTTTATGAAATTACAATTCTAAGGATCGGTTTCCCCCAGGCAATGTTAAATTTTAACACAAGTTAGCTGTAACATTATGTTTACTTTGGGTTAAGTTAACAAGGCATTTAACATGTTACAAGTTGGAAAATGGCTACTTCAAACTGAGCTGTTGACACAAAGTTGTTGTATTTGGAGTTTTTGAATATTGTTTCTAAACAAGGAGGAACCCCATGTCATAATCATTTTGAAACTTGCTAAAGTTATACAGACTGTCCAAAGTGGTCATGAGTGGGGTTGTAGAGGAAATACGAGAGCTTAATACTACCAACAGAAACATACCTCTTTCTCCTATGCTACAAGTAATTACTCTTGAGGTTCTATGCTACTGGCACTTTTCATTTAATGATAGGTGATAGTGTTGACATTTTCAATGTTGTCATTTGTGGGTTTATCGAGAGGTTTCCAAAAATTTACTTCAAGAAGCAAACATTACTTTTGTTCAGGTCTGGTTGACCTTTAATCAGCGGTAAAACACTTTCACCACTTTAGTTTCATTCAAGTGTCCAGCACCAGTTTTAAACTGTTCTAAACTCTCTTCGCTTCTGGCATTTTTGGTGCAGCATTTTATGTTAGCATAAAATTGTTGCAGTTGCTTTACTGGACTGTAGGAAATGTGTGCGTTGCAATTAAATTCCTTGAATATGTTTTCCTAGGATGCATCTTAGTTTAATTTAAGTCAGTTGCTGATTTTATATTCAATAATTCCTCTATCCTTAGTAACCAATTCTACACTAAACGCTTTTTCAAACGGTGAAACATTAGTTCCTCTGTATCTAGATTTTTTTAGTTGACATCGTGAATCTAACCTCAAATTAGTCAGGGAAATTTTATGTCAATTTTTATGGACGTAACTATGGCAGATCTGATGATCAAAATATCCAATGATAGCCTTGTCCCGCCTTGCAGCATTGTACAGTTAAGACACTATGGAATCACGCTGTTAAGCCGGTGATACAAACTCATTTGCTTCCACAACATTTACTTGCGCTCCAAGAAAGAGGATAACCTGTTCATACAGAGCATTTTATTTTGAAGCCTTACAGTCTAAAAACCAACTTTCTATGTTAACTGGTTGCAGAGATATGAGTGCGCATTGAACTCGTCTTTTAACAAGGGATTCTGCTAAGAGGCTTTAAAGTTCTCTGTCCGACTTCCTTTGTGCCTCTTTTGTTTTTTGTGTCAGCTTATGATTCAAAACAGATACCAGAACTAGCATGAAGTAAGCGATAAGGAAGGAAAGGGCCTCTGATGTTCAGTAGAGTTTTGCTTTCGCATTAACAGAGGTAATTTCAGTTCCCTTAATTCAATTATAGTGATTGCAAAATGTCACTTAATGAACAAGTTATGAGTAATGAAAGTCAACCAATAATACATAAACAGGAAGTGCTTCATAGTGTAATGGTTACCATGCTAGCCTCTAGCTCCTAAGGTTGCGGCTTCAAACCCAGCGGAGGGCAATGGATTTTTATTTTAGTGTAAAAATCCTTAGCATGGCTTCCTTCGGAAGAGAAGTAATGTTGGTGGTCCCATATCGTAATTTACGGCACGTAAAAGAACCTCAAGCCTGATAAAGAGACCTCTGAGCAAAATTACCGGTCTTTCACGCCCAATATAGAATGGGACGTTAAGAACCATAGTAGTTAAACAGTTTCCATAAATAAAAAAAACTCTTTTTGCATGGTCTGCACAAGAATAATATTACTCTTATTAAGGTATGAATTTTGGATTACTGTATTTGTTAATGTAACAATGCATACCAAGTTTGTGTTTGCTTGAGTACTACAGTCATATCAGCGCCATTCTTTGCTAATAGCGTACATTAAAGTTATTTATTGTTCTAAATACAAAGAAACTACAGCACTCAGTGGATCTGAGGAAGAATTGTTAGGATGTATTTCATTTTTCCAGCTTGCCACTAGAGAGAGCTCTAGCAACTGTTTCATGTCTGAATAGTTTATACGGTGAAGAGTCGAATATGCACAATATGAATCTAATATACCATACCCAAGAACGAGAAAGTTAAAATTTGACCAAGTCTTAAATATTAAAAACAGAAGCACTATCAACTCTGAAGTTATTTTCATTTTAAAATATGAATGAGTCCATGTACACACTTAAAACTTACTAATGTCAAGTTGTATGTTTTTGGAAACATTCATCTCCATCATCAGGATGGGGCGACTGAAGGTTGTTCTCTCTTCTTCCTCTTTCCTCAGCCTGAGCATTCAACTGCTGCCACCTGGTGGTAAACGTAATGATGCTACTGACTGGCAGGAGATAAAAATTTAACAATATATTGGTATCGTTTACCATGTAATGATTTCTAATGCAGTCGTCAAAGGTTTTAATAATTTAATTTCTTTTCCAATATTGTAATTGTCTGTCCAAAAATGGTATGCTACAGCTGAGTTTATGCTCTTTCAACTTGACATTAAGTTCCTCTTGGTCATTCCTTTATAAGATCTGTTGCAATCTTCACATTTAATTGGATAAATGCTAGAAATTAATTTCATATTGTGTGGTGTTCGTAAGTGGTTTATTTGATAATTTCCTTAAACTGAATTTATTACATGGAGCCAATCTGATATTGCAGCTTTTTAAAATGTCTTAAAAGCTCAAGGGTTGCATGTAAATTTGTATCCTCTGTTTAGTTTAAAAGTGGTAATTTGTGTCAACCTCTTTTGTTTTTTATCATTTTGGCTATAGAAGGAAGGTTGAAACTGTTTAAATCTGCTGTCTCATGAGTATGTAGTGAAATTCATATAACCTCCTTCAAATGGGATAAGTGAAGTTTTAAGTGTGCACTTTGACTTGTTTATATTTTAAAATTAAAATAAAATTAAACTTGACCAAGTCTTCTTTCCTGTAAGTAAGCTTCTTGTTAATTGTGAATGTTCGCATTATAATATGTGTACATATTTTAACTTTGTCATTCTCGTTTCCGTTCTCGGTTATTTTGAATCAGCCAGTATGTAATATGAAAATGTTATGCTTACTTCCAAATGTATTCTCCTGATTCATATTCCATATCTTGAGCTAACTGTAAGAAAACAATCACTTGTGTTTACAGGGCTGTTTGTGGAAGAATTGAGACAACAATACAAGGACTTCCCCCTCCCTATCGGTTGAACAAGCCTCTAATGAGCCTTATTACCTCTCCGGAAGTCCGGCAGCCTGGAAAGGCTCCTAACTACAGCGTCAACTGGACAACAGGTGGGGAGCACAAGCTAGTTTGCTGGGCTGCATGATACGAGAACTTCTGTTTAAGAAGTCCTTGTGTCATTTTGTAAGAAAGGCTCCTTTCCAATTCCATCCTCTGCACAGTAGTTAGATGATATCAAGTAGCTGGCACTTGAGCAACAGTAACATGTCACGTGCTCAGTTTTTAGAAGTGATCATTTTTAACCTAGTTGAAAATGTGAGTGGATTGGCATGCTTTAACTTCACTTACTAAGTTCTTAATTTGAAGCTGTTCGTCTCCATCTTCAGCTGTATGTCCATTGATATCTGGAAAGAGATTCCTTCACCATGTCATCTACTGACAGAATTTCAAAATTAATTACTCTGTGTTTTTGATGTGGATTTGTTCCCATACTGTGAGTTATGCTGGTGTTTTGACATGTTTTAAAAGCTTTATTTCCTGTTTGATGTTCTGTTCTGTTGACCAGAAATGGTGAGCTACTTCAGATTTGTCTATTTGCTTAAGTTTTAAATTTCTTAGTTGTAGATATCTCTTGATGATAGTCTTCACAGTCAGTCTGGTAAATCCCTGTTCCATATACTGCATCATCCCTATAGGACACTAAGAAACCAGGGATTTACCAGATTGATTGTAAACACTGCCATGTAACATACATAGGAGAAACCTACAAACCAAACTAAAGGAACACTTAAGGAATTTAAAAGTTAAGCAAATAAACAAATCGGCAATAGCTCAACAGAACACAACACAACATTAAATGGGAAATAAGCCTTTTAAAACACCAGCAGAACTCGGCAGTATGGGGAAAAAAAATCCACATCACCTAAAATGGACATATGAGTGATGAATTTGAAAATTCCACCGGTAGATGACAAGCTCTCCATTAGATGGCAGTAGAGGCTTTACTGAATTAGAGGATCCCCTTTTAGATGCCAGTCAACTGATAATGGAGATGCATGCCTTCAAAACATGTTTTGAGTGAAAAATAATAAGTGAAACTAGTGTCATCAATTCATTCACTTGTTCAGTTATATAAAAGCATATATTTGTAGTTTTCTGTGATCAGTAGCAGGACTGCACACTGGATCATGATTGAAGATTAGGCACAGTCAAATAATTAAGTTTGAAATTAAAATCTGAATAAGTTACGTTCACTTGACTTTCTCTATCCCAGTCTATTTTTATCTCTTCCACAAATTATTATTCTTGCAGTTGCTAAAGTCATGTTAATATTTGCAGAAATAGTTTCATTATACATTTCATTGTAGATACAAGAGGAATACAGGAGATTGAAGTGATAGTAAAATCTTTCAAAAGCGAGTCACTATATGCCTACTTTGAAATTCCATACTCTTCAGATGATATCACAATAAACAAGAAAATAAAAATATTGGAAAAATCGTACTAAGAGCACAAAATATCTTGATTGTGATTGCCATAAATAATGCATTTAATATATTGTGTTAATAAGGTTTACATCTTCCATTTACTTCGCTTTTGCATATCTCTTGTTGTTTACCACATATTCTAAATTTATTCAGAATGAAGACAACTTCACAGAAAACTTCTTAAACGTATGCTACGTGAAGAAAAATCGATACAAGCATTTTTGATAAAATGGAAGATAAGCAAAAATCTTCCATGTATATTGTAGTTTGGGATGAGGGAATCTTCATGCCACACACATCCTTGGAAGATACTGAACATAAATACCAAGTTTGATTTAGTAAAATCTTCAATGCTCCCTGAAATCAGTCTTGAAAATTTCAACATGTGAGTGGAGTTTTATTGTGAGATTTTATTAAACATCATGCTCTACTGTATAAAGTACTTCCTAAACCTCTACACCAAGTTTGGTATTTATCTGACCTTTCATTTTTGAGTTGTACAGTTAAAAAAAATACACACACACACACGCACACAGGTAGCCAAGGTCGTTAAAGCACTAGCTTGTTAATGGGAGGTCTGTGGTTGAAATCCTTTAGGATTGCACTTCCTGACCAACGTTTTTTCCAGGTTCTTAGTCCTCATAACTGGCAAAGGCTGGTGAGGTACCTAAATTTAGGCCTAGAATGTTTTGTTCCCAATTATCATTGCTCATCACGATAGAGCTAAAAAACTTAAAATAGGCAGACAACTAGGCACTACAACAAGTTCAAAATAGGGATTATCAGCAATGATAAGCTCTGAAATAGACACAATTATTTATTGATTTACTACTTAAAACCCATTTTGGCATGATAGAACAGCAGAGAAATACCAAATAGCTATATACCATATATTAAATTTGCTAAATTCCACTATTCTCCTAATGAAGTGTAAATTGTAAAGGTTATTTCTTTAAACTTGCACTTATGGCAAACCCCGCCAACTTAAGTGCATCCAGAATACTTCCCGTTTGCCTATGCAATTTCAGATAAATTAATAATTTAGGTGGAGAAATTACAATATGTTTCTATTCTAAATAGAAAAACAAATTTAAGGGGATACAGTTATATCCCATTAAGAAATTAATACATTTGAAAAACAAACTACAACTTACATACAATTTCCAATGTTGTTTTAAAAGAAACAGTTTACAATTAAATATTTATCTGCATTTTCACTGAATAAACATGTTCTTTGCTCACTGAGAACAGTAGTGAGAAAAAAACTGAAATAATGGTAATTAAAAAGTGACTTTATATAATAAAACCATGTGTTTTATTTTGCGTTGTTGGAAAGGAATGCCAGTATTACATGCTTCCACAGACAAGTTATTAACAATGGCTCATTGGCCCAGAGTGTGAAATATTAACTGCAATATGAAGGTTAACATCTTAATAATATTAAGAAATAACTGCCAATAAACAAAAATAATGAAATTACTGTGGACAAAAATTTTTATAAAAGTTCTCATTGCAAAAATAAAAGTGTCAAGGTAATAAAAATAGGCAATTATAGGCACTATAAGATTGGAATATTATAGTCCAGTAGGTATGAAACATTTTTATATATACAAAACCTGTGATTGTAAACAAAGGAACAAAATAGGCAAATGCCAAGCTCTAATCTTCAGTGTCTACTGCCTGTGGTGCCGTATGCAACAAGAATGGGCATTACCAATAAAATAAAATTAAAAGGAAAAAAAAAATAATATATATATGCATGCAAACACACACACACGTGCATGCACATTCACTAAAAGTGTTCTTTATTCAAAGGACCCCAAAACACATACACTAGACTCTCAGTAATCTGGCCATTCCTTACACATATGGATGCCAGATTAGCAGAGGTCCGAATTATTAAGAATATCTGAAATTTAGTGTAAACACTATACTTTATTAAATCCAAAGATATATTCGTTTTCATAGAAAACATGGTCCATGAGTGTGCACATATACAGTAGTATCACTCGCTATAAGACGTCCTGAATGTTTAATTGCCGCAGTGATGATACGTGGCATGTGTTATCAAGTATTACATCAGTACCACCTGTATCTAGTTGTTGCATAATGTATTCCAGGAAGATAACTGCAGCTTCAGCACCAGCAGTATGAAAAATCTTCATGTTCTCTCCTCCTATGTCCTCATTACTTTCCTGCGTGTTTTTTTATTGGTTGTTCATCTGTTAAAGTTGGGTCTACCTCACAGTTTTCCTCACTCAGCCACTTTGTAACATCATCTCCTGGAAGCTTGTGGAACATGTCAATGTACAAAGTGTCCGAATTGACTAGCACATCACTGTACTAGCTCCAACTCTGCATCAACGCATGACCACACTTTTCTTCAGATCTTCATTATAATAGTGTTCTCCAACTTATACCTGCTTCTGCTGTTTGGGAAACAACAGTACACAAGTTGTGCTTTCCACATCTTCAACACAGCCTCGGTAGAGTTTTCACAAGGATACAAGATGTGCATGTCGATAATGATGTTTAATTGATTCCAAAATGCCCTGGTCCATGCACTGAATCAGGGATGTCACATTGGGTGGAAAAAAGAGAGCTTGTATACCATCAGACTTTAGAAGAAGAAAAATTGAATTTTATTTATGGAGGCTCTTTAACTGCTATGGTTCTTAGCATCCCATTCTATATTGGGTGTGAAAGACCGGGAATTTTGCTCAGAGGCCTCTTTATCAGGCTTGAGGTTCTTTTATGTGCCGTAAATCTACAACACAGGACCACCGGTTTTACGTCCTTCCGAAGGAAGCCATGCTAAGGATTTTTACTTGATCACCCTCTTCCGGTTTGAACCTCAACTTCAGATAATAAGAGGCTACCATGGAGGATGACATCAGAGCTATGTCAATTATAAGGATGGTTTTCAGTGGAAGTTGTTTCTTCTTCAGCTCTTTTCTCACAGCTGGTACAAATGTTTTGTGGAACCATCGAGAGAATATTTCTCTGTCCATCTACACTTTCTTCTGAGCACAATATTGCACTAACAGTGTATTCCTTTGGCTGTGTTGAAAACAATATGGATATTGGACTTCCCAATCAGCACGAGCAGTAGTTTATGACTCCCATTGATGTTACATGCTGTTTCCACTAGCTTCCTTCTCGTTCTTGGCAGCTAATGGTTTTAAAAAAGAGGCCAGTTTCATCAGCAGTTAAATCATCTTCCTCTATTATCTTCTTCACAAACTCTTGTGCATCTTTTTTCTTAGCTGAACGACTTTCTCCGGTGACTGCCAGTTGACGCACTCCGTGTCTTTTTTTCAATTTGATAGCCAACCCTTGCTTGCTGCAGACAAGTTACTGTTTGTTGACTAATTTTGAAGATTTAGAAGCTAGTAACAGTGATGTGTCATAATTTAAAATAGAGAGTTGAGAGTTGTTACACTACATCACTATGATATTCACTATATATGATATATATGTAGTAAGAATATCATAGTGATGTAGTGTAACAACCCTCAACTCTCTATTTTAAAATAAAAAAGTTACTGTTTGTTAAATGCAACTGCTTTTTCCTTTATTATCGGGCCAGTGAATGGAATTCCTTTGCTGCATTATATGAACCATCTATAAACAACTGCGTCCAGTTCTTCTTTCTCACTCTTTCGCATAACCTTCCATTTTTCCAACTCGCTCTCCATTTGGCTTGTGTACTGTCGAATAACATCTTCTTTCTTTTTGATGTCATAAATAGTTGCTTGTCCAACATTGTACTCTGCAGTAATGTCTTTCTGCAAAGAACCTTGGTTCAACTTATCTAAAACTTGGGCTCTAGCGTAACAAGTTTCCTTTTAGAAGCCATGATACTGAGCTGTAAAGGAAGTCACAATTTCAAATATAGCATTGTATAACATTATAATTAACTAACATTGTTGCATGTGTCATTTCTGCTTGAGTGACTCGAAGCCGGATTAGTGAGAGTTTAGTGTACTTAGTAGCAAATGTTTCAGCAGAATACAGTACTTCCTCTGCCTACTAGATCAATAATGGTGAAAGTAAAAATGCTATAACAACTTTTGTAATGAAATTTTCTCTAATAATATCACAAGTACGTCTGAGATTGCCAATAAATGAATGAACATAGTAAGTGATTTAACTAGAAACCTCATCCTCAAGTGATATTTATTTGAACTATTTCATAAATGAAAGAAGAGTTAAAATGAAATGTCCAAAGTTTGCTCACAAAATGTTAATAATTGCTTGCTTATGAATCCTTACCTGTTCAGCGATCTTGAGGCTGTAATAAACGAATGTTGAATACTGTCAGTAATACCAATAGAGAAACCTGAAATACGAGTTTAGCAATTGTAATTGCATGAACTGCGCTTTTCGCTTTTTTATAGGGTGTAATAGAAATACGTTTACATAACATAAAATAAAATTTTATTTTCAACATTTCTCTTATGTTGAAATACACTGTTACTCAACATTTTTTTAACACCCCTCATTTTCTCAATGTATTGGAAAAATGGAATCAAAAAGACATAGTATGTATTCATAAAGAAATATTCAATGAAAATAAACAATACATGTCGGAGTTTGCTTTCTTTGAAGTAACCTCTCCTTGCTTTATTAATGACTGCTTTGCACACTCTGGGCATCCGTGTTACCAAGTACACAAGCATTTCTTTGAAAATATTCCTCCATACCTGTTGCAAATGGCTCCATAGTACATTTACATTAGTCAGTGGTTTCTTTCGGACCTCTCTATCCAAATGATCCCAAAGGAGTTCAATGGGATTGCAGCCTGAACTTCGAGAGGGCCAAGCTATGTTCTTCAGGTCTCTTCCAATTGTTCAACTACAGAGCAAAGATGTATGCTTGGGGTCATTGTCCTGCTGCAGAATGAAACCCTTGCCGATTAAACATATCCCAAATGATTTTGCATGCTGTGATACTGTTCTTACTTCATAATTCTGTCTTATTTTCACAATACCAAACCATCCCCATGCTGGACTGTAGGGCATATGCACTGAAGTGCCATGCATTCAACTTTTGCAATTGGACAAACTGGCGTTTTGTACCAGATAGTTTCAACTTTGATTCTTCATTTTTCCACTGATGAACCATTGAATGTTCATGTAGT
Source organism: Deroplatys truncata (assembly GCA_030765065.1). Classification (NCBI taxonomy): domain Eukaryota; kingdom Metazoa; phylum Arthropoda; class Insecta; order Mantodea; family Mantidae; genus Deroplatys; species Deroplatys truncata. Next base: position 203,468,470 of record CM060988.1, read on the forward strand.
TTGGTCCTCTGCAGGGGTTTCTTTGATGCAATGCAACCTTAAGATGTGCATCCTGAAGTCGTCTCTTTACTGTAGAAACACTCATCCCTCAAATGGTTAATTTCCTTGTCAGGATGGGTGTTGTTTTTGTTTGCTGATCACTACTAAATATTTATCCTGACTTTTTGAGGTCACCTTAGGCCTCCCCTTCCAGTAACGGTCCTTATTGCTACTTCATTACAGTGTAGTGGACATTTCCCAAGGAAACATGTTCTTGTTTGATGCATGCTGTGACCTTTTGTATGTAATTTGATCATTGCAGGACGTTTTTCTACTGAAAGTTGCCTTTTACCCATTTCAGACCTTCAAACTCCACAATTACAATGTTACTTGTTCAATTGCTTATGAAGGACTACATGGCTGTTTACTGCCTCTATTTACAAATTGCCGTGTACAACATCTAAGGGATTATTAGGGTTAGTGTTCCTATAAGGGTCAACAATTCACATTTTCCAAATGTACGTATTTTGCACATGAAAGATAGCACAATGGATTTTGTAATGAAAAGAAGCTAGAAACAGTGATGTGTATTGAATTTATTTAAAGGTGAGTCGGAATTGTAACACTAACATCACTTAAGTTTACTCACTTAACATGTTTCGGGAAACCGTTGTTCCCATCATCAGAAGGTTAACTCGTCGACTGGCCCGTGTTGTTGGTGTTTCCGTTTTTTGGACTGGATCCTGTGGTGGCATCTTGTGGTGGAGAAATGTACTTCCAGAGAGGATTTGGTGGCGGCAAATCAAAATTCATTAGATGTGTGTTGTGTTTTAGAATGGTGATCTTCTCCCATGCATCTAATTCGGCTGCAAATTTGGCTGGTTTGACTAATGTAATATTGGGTTTGATGTTGTGATTAGTGATCCAAAAATGGTGTGAAACTGCAGAAAGTTCAAGAAATTCACATACCACCCAAGAACATTTCACAAATTTAAGAAGATTTTCATGAAACATAACATCAGCCTAGCTCCACAGAACAAATTTAACATAGAGAAATTACTTTGTAACAAGTTAAAAGACCCCATTCCACAAGACAAAAAAGCTGGAATCTATAAAATCAATTGTTCAGATTGCAACAAAGTATACATTGGTAAGACAAAAAGAAACTTAGAAACTAGGCTAAAGGAGCACATGAGATGTATTAAATACAAACAAATGGACAAATCTGCAGTTTCACACCATTTTTGGATCACTAATCACAACATCAAACCCAATATTACATTAGTCAAACCAGCCAAATTTGCAGCCGAATTAGATGCATGGGAGAAGATCACCATTCTAAAACACAACACACATCTAATGAATTTTGATTTGCCGCCACCAAATCCTCTCTGGAAGTACATTTCTCCACCACAAGATGCCACCACAGGATCCAGTCCAAAAAACGGAAACACCAACAACACGGGCCAGTCGACGAGTTAACCTTCTGATGATGGGAACAACGGTTTCCCGAAACATGTTAAGTGAGTAAACTTAAGTGATGTTAGTGTTACAATTCCGACTCACCTTTAAATAAATACAATGGATTTTATTAATGTTTCCATGGATTTCGGCCCAAAATAACTGGAAATTGGCTTTGTTTGTTGTCATACTAAAAGGTCTTTCAACAAGAGTGTCCTATCTTTAACATGTGATAGCTGCCGTTGTTATTGAGTTACAGCAGTCACTTTTTTCATGTGGTTACAGTTGTTATTGACAAATAGCCATGGAATGTTACAGCATTCAGCAATGGGTAGAAATTGTGAAAATTTATTATCAAAATGGATCATCTTTTCGCCAAACCTTCCGTGTATTGCGTAAAGTTTATGGTGTGCATAATTGTCCATGCAAGAGAACGATTCGGCGTTTGATCGATAAATTTGAAAGAAGTGGTTCTGTCAGTGATCAAAGAACGCCTGTACGTAATTGATGTAAGCGCTCCAACAAAAACACAGGTGCCATTCGTGAGAGTGTATGCGAGAATGGAAACAAATCCAGTTGCTCATCGAGCGCAAGAATTGGGGCTTTTGCCGACCACAACTTGGTGAATTCTGCATCTGGATTTAAAGTTTCACACTTACAAAATGGTGTTAACTCAAGAACTAAAACCCAACAACCATAGGTGGCGCTGTGTATTCGCTGACTGGGCTATGGAGCAATTGGAAGCTGACCCGTATTTTTGTCGAAAAATCATCTTCAGCGATGGAACCTGCTTTTGGATGGATGGTTGTGTTAAACAAAAGTGCCGCCATTGGAGCAATCACAATCCAATGCAGATTCAAGAACGACCACTTCATCCCCAAAAGGTTACTGTGTGGTGTGGATTTTGGTATGGTGGAATCATTGGTCCATATTTTTTCCAAGATGAAGATGGAGAAGCTGTAACTGTCAATGGAGAAAGATACCGGGCTCTTATAAGGGACTATTTTTGGCCTCAATTGGATGGTATGGATCTCAGAAACATCTGGTTCCAGCAAGATGGTGCCACATGTCATACTGCTCTCAAAACAATCAATCTTTTGAAGGAGAAGTTCAGAGGTTTCATCATTTCCCGTGGTGGTGATGTTAACTAGTCATGTGATTTAACGCTGTTGGATTACTTCTTGTGAGGTTATGTTAAATCTCGAGTTCATGTCAACAAGCCAGAAACAGTAAATGATCTTGTGAATAACATCACGCGTGTTATTCGTGAAGTTGGACCTAATTTACGTTCTTGTGTCATTGAAAATTGGGTCAACCGTATACGCACAACCCAACGAAGTTGCAGTGGTCACTTAACTGATGTTCTCTTCCACACGTAATGACATTAATTTTGTTCCAAAATAAAAAAAAGAAATAAATCTCTTATCATTTATAGAACGAGTTTTATTTAGGTTCAAAAATAGGACATACTTGTTGAAAGACCCTATACTTGTTAACTAAGGAAACCATAAGTGTTCAAAAACTTTTGAGTAGTCATGTACACAGTAATTAAATATGACAGAAAACATAGGAAAGAAGCTGTGATAATCTTAAAACAAATGAATGACTGCAAAATTATCAAGAAGTATTGCTGTGATTGATTGAAATTTAAAATTTGATTATACTTCATTGGTTGAAAATGAATGTCAAATGCATGAATTAGTCACTAAAATATTAGCATTATAATTTATTTAGCACCATTAAGGAATTCTAAAAATTCTTATACCCTTGTGTATGTAAGATTCTAATAAAGAAATCATGAAAATATCTTGTTTCGTGTAGCATCTCTGAGAGTAATGCATCTAAAAGTTGCAAATTTAATATCCTTAAGAAAGCCTTTGCATTTTGTTCAGTTTCTTAAATACCTTTGGTTATTTACAGTTGTTATAAATCATTATTGTTATGCAGTAATGATTATGCCCTGAAGATGACGGGAGGGCATTACCATTAATAATTCCTATGCCGCATTCGTTTGTTATTGGATAAATTAATAATTTAGATAAAAAATCTGATTCCTGACTTTCACTTTTGCTAGGAAACTCAATTTAGGGACTCATTTTAATAAATAAAGCTTGCTGGTAAAATTGTAATTAAAGCTAAAGAAGCTGCATTTGTATGATAAGGAATATACTAGTTTTGAAAGCTGTCATCTGTTTGTGTAAATGAAAAACATGAATCAGGATTTACCAATAGGGGTTTATTTAATCATTTTATTTATTTCTCAGCGTTAATTATGTGTCATGGGCTTAATGAAGGTGTTAATTGTGAGGGAATGATGTTGAATAACGTTTTTTGAAATTCATTGTTTAGTTTTTGTTGTGTTACCAGATTAAATCTGATACACCCATGTGGGTGTAAAAAATGTTAAATCTGGGTGGATACTAGTAATTCTGTAACACATCTCATATGTAAGTAATAACAAACCGTTACATTGTAGAAGTAATTGGTCACCTAAAAGCTACTCAGGATAGAAGGTTTGATATAAATTGATCATTAGAGAATATGTGAACAATTCAGCAATTTTGAGTACAGGATTTAGAAGAAAGACAGGCACACTTCCCAGGTCTTAGAGACCATTCACAATGAAAATCAAAGTTAACATAACTTGATAAACTTAATGCGATATGTTGTCATAAACAGCTGAGCAAAGCCACTACCAACAGTACACACAACAAAAGAGGTTTATGTACATATACCAAAATGAACAATGCGATTAAAGGATGTTCAAGCACCATGTACCATTATAATTGGTTTTGCTGCACTTTTTACAGATATCCCTGATCTTACATAGAAAGTGTATACTGTCGATGGAAATGGAAAAATAATCACGTTGTGAGGATGCTCTCTGATTGCTGTTTGACATAGGTTCTAAGTTTACAGTTATTTTTATGTGATTCATTATGAAAGTTTATTTTCGTTTGTGAATGGGCTTTAAGATGAAGCTTCACATAACAAAGTCCTCACACTTTGAATCCTATAAAGTAAAGCTTAGTGCCAGGTCTTGGTATTGGTAGTAGTTTAATTGTGCCACCTTCCTCAAGCCTTTCTCGTTTATGTCAATGTATTGTAAGCAAACTGTAGATAGCTCCCAGTTGAGTAAGCAAGCCCCTCCTGGTTGAGCCTCCGGTAGAGCTTGAATACAGCTCCTGGAGAAGGAAATGCTCCCACCGTACACACAGTATGAAGTTCACTCTTGAAAATTTTGAGAATGAATGCAGTATCAAAGTATTCTCCATTACATTCTATACTACAGCTAATTTACAATAACCTAATGCAGAAAGGACAACGGGAGTGCATATCCACCATATCAGTAGCAAAATGGAAAGTTGATTTTGCACATTAGACATCATTTGTTTGTAACTGACCAGTGATATTTTTTCACCTGTTTCCAATTCAGCCCACATAATGCAGGCTAGCCAATGTAAACTTTTGAGAGAACAAACATTTTTAAGTGCAGATCCATTACTATTTCTGATTCTCCTAGTCATACAAAGTGTCATTCTTTTATTAATAGGATACATTCAAGTTGTTTGTTCTTTGTTAATTTCTACCTGTTTTTGCTGTTCTTTGTGTTTTTTTGCTATTGCTTTTTGAGGCAACATCCAGTTTTGTGTTGCATTAAACAAGCTGCAGATGACACTTTTGCTATAAAAACCAACACTCAATGGATCTGAGGGAGTAAGGATGCACGTTTACTGGAATTTCTTCCAGTTACATTTTCCCTAGACTAGAGAGAGCTCTAATGGCTGTTTCATGTCACAGCTGCCTTGAATAATTTCTACAGTGAAGAGCTTAATATGCACGAGATGGATCTAATATACTGTTCTTGGGAATGAAAATGTCAAAGTTTGGTCAAGTCTTCTTTCCCATTCCTGGAACCTGGGAAAGCTTTCTGTTAATTGCGAATGTAATATATGTATTTTAACTTACTCGTTCTTGTTCTGTTTTCCATTCTTGATAATTGTGAACTAGCCTAAATACTTAATGCCAAGCTTCTTTGGATACAGTACAAAATACACGTTCTTTGTTATGCAACCACTTCAACTGCAGATGATTCAGATTCTTAATCATAAATTTTTTTCTGTTATTTTTGGGAAAAAGTGACATGGAGCAAGATCTGGACTATAGGGAGAACAGGGCATACGTTTGACTCCTGCAGAAATTGAATTGTTTGCAGTGTAGTACATTGTCATAGGATTCCATGCAGACCAGTGTTCTTAGTGTGTTGAGACATTTTGTTGTGTACTATTGAAAATTTGTCCTTCAATTGGAAGTGCACGATTTGGCCACTAGTTGAGAGGCAAAAACAGATCATCTCACTTCTGTTGGGAACTTCCTCTTAGTATGTATCCAGCTTTCATCAGTGGCTATGATGTTAAATACGTCTTTTAATCTTCCTCTTATCAAATTTTTCCAACATTTACTGGCACCAATACATATATGCTTGGAGATCCAATGAGAGCTTCCTGAGGTTTTTCTTTAAGGATTGTCTTCCAGGGCCTCTTGAATTTGATATGAACAGTGATAATCTTCCTGCAACATATGCTCTACTATTACCACATTTTCTTCTAATGTTGCTGTAGGTCTTTAATCCTCCAGGAAATCCTTTCCTCTTCTAAAATCTGGAAGTCACTGGTTGAGTTGCAAAGAGAAATATTGCAGTCTTTCAAGGTGTAATCTCTTCCTTGAGATTCATCTTAGCATTTAGCGTAAACATTTACACAGGCTGCTATCTAAAGGTAGAAAAACCTACACTGGTGCATCCATTCTCAAAACTTTCAGAATGACTCGTATTAATGGGACAAACTGTCCCAGTTAAGGAGGTAAGAAGCCTCCTAGTTGAACTGGAAGACTGTACACATCTGTGGACAGGTGAACCAAGGCTGCTACCAAGGAGTGACCACTCTGGCAACAAAACTGGTGGTTAAGAAAGTCGCTGTGTAATTCCTCATTGTAGTCAAAGGGGCCAAACTAATATGCAGCAAACAGGTGAGTACATCATGAGAATGCATTAGTAATATATAGCATGCTTGTTTGTACTTTCTTAGTTAATAACATTGTATAATGTGTATTACAGAACAGAATATTTATGTGTGCTTAACAGTATACAAAAATTTAAATACATTTATATTAAATCTCAGAGTTAGTTACATTCTAAGTACAATTTGAGTCTGCTTACGAGGTGGTATCCAAAATATAAGGGAATAGTGGTGCCATCTGGTCAAAAATTAATGACCTCCATCAACCTCAAAATAGTCCCCTTCTGCACATACATGTGGGTTCCAGCTAACTTGTCATTTCCCATCTTGGAAGTTGTGTTTTGAGGGTGTTGTACACCGTCAGCATTTTTTTCTTGGATTTGCTCAGTCAAGTCGAACCGAGAGACTTTGAACTTGATTTTCAGTCAGGTAAATAGAGCGAAGACGCAGGGTGCCAAATCAAGTGAGTAGGGTGTAAGGAGATTTACAATTTTGTATTTGATCAAAAAGTTCCTGGTAAATAAAGAAGACTGTCGTGATGCAACAGCTTGTTGCCAATGTCGTGCATTTTCATGGAGTCATTGCAAAACAGTATCACAGTAGTAATTTAATTGAATCTTGAGTCGGTGGATACACTTTAAATTAATCGAACATGTTTCAAAAGCACCACTTGCTTTCATCTTCAGCTTTGGGCCCATACATGTAGGTGGAGTGGATTGTTTTGCTTCACTGTCTCTAACTTCCGAATAACATTTTTCAATCACAATAGTACTTGGAATAGACTTTCTGGATTGATGGGACAAATTCAAAGAAAACGAGGGGCATGCTCTTGACTTCTTTGTGAAGTTGGGCTCTTCCACTGGAAGGAGTCTTGTTTTGTCTTAGGGTCGTATCCTATGATGGCCCTGGACAAGGTTGGACCATCGGATATGATCTGATGAAGCATCCTGCAAACTCAACACGTTGGATCTTTTGATTTTTAGACATCCTTGACACAAAGTTTGTGGTGACAGGATGCATTCATTGCACTTTTATACAAGAGTTAAAAGCTTTAAGAAGGGGTATCAGCCAAGAACGGATTACTATAGAGATATGAAAGGAAATCTGATTGGAGATAAGAAAGGTATGCTAGAAAATTGGACAAAACATTTTAGTAGTCTGCCAAATGGTAATGAAGCAGAAGAAAGATAAGACTAGAGAGGAATGGGAATACAATAGTATATAGGAGAACAACAAATGATACCTGAAGGAGAAATAATAACTGCAATGTGACAGATGGGCAGAAAAGCTCCAGGAGAAGATGGCATTTCAGCTGAACTACTTATAAACAGAGGAAGAGAATTTGAAGCCCATTCTGTGAAAGTGATTAAAGAAGTATGAGCTAATAAAGAGATGCCTGATGATGGGAAAAGTGCATTAGTCCAACCAGTGCGTAAGAAAGGGGACAAGACTGTTTGTGACAATCAGAGAGCATATAAAGTAACATCAAGATTAATAGAAAATAGAGTTGGGGATTACTAAGTCAGATTTATGGGGATCTACTAGTCATACATATTCATATAAGGAATTTCATGTAAAGACGTTATGAGTTCAATATTGACCTTCATATGGTATTTATTGATTATAAACAAGCCTACAATAGCATTGAGTGGAAGGTCCTTATTAAAACATTGGTACAATTCTACGTGCCTAGGAAACTGATTTGACTGACTCTAATGACCTTTACAGGTAATATGGGAAAAGTATCAAATAAAGTCAATATTAAATGGGGAGTGAAGACAAGGAGATGTGCTCTCTACAATATCGTTTAATTCTGTATTAGAAAGAGTGGCCAGGAAGATGGAATTAAGTGCAGGTGGTATGATTTATAATAGGATGATACAAATATTGGCATATGTGGATGATATTGTAGTAATTAGTAGACCAGTTCCAGAATTATAAATAAGATTTTCCCAGTTAGAACAGCAAGAAGCTAAACTAGGACTGAAGATGAATACAAAGAAAACAAAGTATATGATTGAGATGAAAATAAATGGGCAAACTGTACTAACATATCTATACAGAAATGTAAATTTGATAGTTGTAAATACTTGGGTTCATAATCATAGAAAATCGCACAATAAGGGAAGAAATTAAAGAAAGGTTACAAATGGGAAGCAGATTTTACTGGGTGCTTCCTCTCTTGAAATCCAAGGATCTTTCAAAAAATGGGAAGAAGAAAATACATAAAACTGTAATTAAACTTGTAGGGCCGTATTCATAGATTTCACATAGGTCTGGACTATCTCCAGACTCGTTTGGTCCGGAACAAAGGCCGACCAAGTTTTTGATATTCATAGATGATAAAACATCTCGGACCAAGAAAGGCCGTGGATCAGCAAGGAGAAAATGTTACATGACGAAGAAAGGTAGTTCTGCGCATGTGCGACTGCCATAGGGTAGTAAACTAACCACTGTTACTCCTTAGTTTTTACTTTCTATAGTCGTTTCACAGCTGTTTTTTCATCAGTTCAGTGCTCACTCCTCGCCCAAAGCAAAAAAAAAAATGGACATAACCTAGAAGCGTGCATTAAAATGGTCAGAGGAGGAAAATGCCTGTTTTCCTTAATACAAAAAATGATGGATATTATTGAAAACAAATCGGTTTCGACAAATGCAAACACAAAAAAAGAGGACGTATGGAGGGAGATAATACATATATAGACAGTTTTGTGCATGATTTTAACCTATTGCCACCCCTCCCTTTTTGGAAATGTTCTTATCCACACAGTTTCATGGCATTGTTAATCATTTCAATAAGAATTTAACTTAAGCTTAAAATTTCAGAATCAAATCATATTTAAATAGGAAGAAACATTTGTTGTTATTAAAATCTCACTCTGGATCTTAACCAAATAAATATTGTGTGATCGTAATTATACAGAAATAATTACCCGAGGAAATTCTAATACATCATAAACCTTCCGGGAGTTGTAACCCTCCCCTCGAGGGAAAACGTAAGCAAAGCCTAAATTATTTCGAACTTAACCCAAGTGGGACATTATTCTGTATACGGGTAGGAGGTATGAAATGCTAAGAAACAAATGGAATCAGGGTTTTTTAACACGTAGAATTGATTGTGTAGTCTCCTATTCTCATTCGAGTTTAGACGTGCAGATCCCTCGGCTATGCCCTGTCGTCGCTTCCCAGTTGCAACTGCTACACTCCTCTCCTCCTAAATTTAGCAGTGTCAAACTTTTCCTTCCCATTACGTCAAGTTTAATGTGACATGGCAATTAGAACCAATCGGCGTGAAGCAGTAGCATGAAGTAATAGAAGAACAATCAATCAAGATTCATTCCCGTTACGTTAAGTGCATCCTAATTAAACCTTTACTGTAGCACAATTTCTTAACTTCGCGTTACATCCCGCCATGTTACGTAAAGTGCATAGTAATCCCGGTTTAACAAAGGTAAATCTAGCAATGGCATATGAGTCATTAGTTATAATGCGGCTTACTAAGGTCAGTAGTCTTTTCTTGATACCCTTCTCTTGCATAATGTGGAAGTGCTATTAGCATCGTATCAATTGAGATTCAAGCATCGGTTATCGTCGTCTGTTATATAGGTTAGGATGAATCCGTTTTATCAGCCTTCTAACCTTTGCTTTACTAAACCTGTATTTGTTTTGAAGTTTAGGTCGCCATACTTTCCAATTATGTCTAATTTTGGTAGATAGTTTTACTCCATTGTCTCATTTCGCGAATTCTACGCAAGAAGCCACGCCCATTACTCCAAAGTCATCCATTTTGTAAAGATGGTCTGCTTTTAATCTACCCCTCTGAGGTAGACCAAAATTTGGTCCCGACCAAGGCGTTTGATCCCCGGGCCAACACAAATCCCGGTCTATGAATAAGAAAATCGATGGTCCGCTGTAAATCCACCGGAAGTAGCAAGTTGGGCTGGACCAAAATCGACTATGAATGCCGCCCGTAGTGACCTATACAGCAGAAACTTGGTATACACTAATGTGTGATGAACTAGAATTTATGGACCTAAGTATGAAAATGGGAAATGGAGAGTTACAGCTAATAAAGGTCTCTACGATGGGTAGGACATATAGAAAAGTGTGTGGAGGAATCCTTATTACAAAGGATATGGAAAGGGAAAACCAGGAGGAAGCAGGTGTGTCGGAAGACCAAGAAAGAAATGTTCGCAGAACTTTGAGAACATAAACGCGCTGAATACAAGAGGATGGAGGAGAAAGGCACATGTTAGAAGAGAATGGGCTTCAATAGTGAGGCAGGCTCTAGCCTTCAAGAGCTGTAATGTCATGGGGAGAGAGGGAGGATGCATTCGTCAGTCAAATTGTTTGAAGTTTTGGGCCTTGTGCAGCCTTCCCATGTGGTCATTGTCTTCAATGGATGTAAAGCTGGCAGCTCATGCTTTGTTCCCCGAACTGTTGTTTAATCATTGCCACAGTCTCCATAACACTTTCACTGTTCCATTCTTGGATGCATCATGAAATCGCCCTCACCACAGCCAGCCCATCACAACTCATCCGCCGAGTTGCATGAAACCCTGCACACTGACTCATCAGATATGCAAGTACTGTCAACATGGCAGCTTCAGTCCTGAGTATTTCTTTTTTTTCTTTCATTCCTACCTTGCATCAGGCCCTTTCACTTTCAGGTAGCCCTTATTCTTTCCCTTCCTTTCCTGCTCCTCTCCCCTTGCTTATACTTTACTTTCTTAACCATTTTTCCTTTGTCTTCCTTGAAAACTCTCCCATGTTTCTCTTATCTGTTTTACATTTTTATGGCTACCACTTTGTCACACTTTGAATCCCAGGCATCCTGTCTCCACTTCTCTGTTTGCATTCTACTAAGTAGTGTATTTTACTTTACTTTTCTCTGCATATGAGGGCAATACTGAATATTTTTAGAATTCCATGTTTCTAAAAACAAATGAAATTTGAAAATTGTTTACAGCCGCCTTCTAATGCTTTGCAAGTTGATTGCCATGTAGTTTTTTCAATTTGTTCTAATAGTTTGTTAATTATCATCATTTAAAGTTTTGTGTTTTCACCCAAAAATGAATTTGACTAAAGAACATTTCTGTGCAATTATTTTTTACATGATTTTAAATCATCATTAATGCCTAAACAATGTGAAAATTGGCTTAGAAATGCATTTGGTAAAAAACCCCATCTAAGGCAATAGTCTAGTGGTACCATGCTAGCCTCTAGTTCCTGAGGTCATAGGTTCAAACCCAGCAGAGGGCAAAGAATTTTTTTGGGTGTAAAAATCCTTAGCATGGCTTCCTTCGGTAGGGAAGTAAAGCCGTGGTCCTGTGTCATAGATTTAGGGCACTAAAAGAACCTCAAGCCTGATAAGAGGCCTCTGAGCAAAATTTCCGGGCTTTCACGTCCAATATAGAATGGACGCTTAAGAACCATAGTAGTTAAAGAGCGTCCATAAATAAAACTCAATTTCAATTTTTGAAGATGATGGACATCTTATGAGTTTATTCGGGCAACAATGGGCATTGGTATGAGTCAAATTGAAAACATTTTACATCAACTATTAATGTGAAAAAACTTTTGTGTCCATGGATTCCACATAAATTGACTCCTGATTAAAAACAACAATGCATTGATTGGTGGCGCAGAAAAACTAGAAAAATTCCAAGGTAGCACTTCAAATTTGGTTTGGAATATCGTTACTAGTGATGAAACTTGGATTTATTGTTATGATCCTGTAAAGAGAAGTCAATCAGCTGAATGGGTCTTTCAAACAGAACCTAAGCCTACAAAAGTCCGACGAATTTGCAGTGCTGGCAGGAAGATGGTTGCTTTATTTTTTTTTCTTTTCTTTTCTTTTATTCCTTCTTAAATGGGCCATATTGCTACTATAGCATTAGAACATAGGCATACCGTTACTACTAATTGGTACATAAATGTCTGTTTACTGCAAAGTTTTAAGAAGTTTGTGAAAAATGTTCAAAAGGAAAAATGTACCATGATTACAAAGCATCATCGCACACAGCAAGACTAGCAACTGAGTATATGGATGCCCTAAAGGTCAGCAAAATGAACCCTCCACCCTACAACCCTGACTTAGCACCTTGCAATTTCTTTGTTTCCAAAAAGATAAAATGTGTGGAATCACTTTTTTTTTGTCCTTAGATGAAGCAATGGAGCGTTATAAAAACCCTTTCTGAAGTTCTTCAGGTAGAGTGGCATCATTGCTTTGAGGACTAGTTTCATCGGATGCAAAAATTTATTGATGGTAAAGGAGAATATTTTGAAAAACAAAAATCATGTAAATTTTTTAAAACTAATCCTTGTTTGATTTTACAAAAATGGTCAGTGTTCCTTCGCACGACATATGTTCCCAGTTCTCTCCCCCTCTAAGCCCTTCTAGGAATGCCCTTTTCTCATCCATGCAAATCCTTCCCCTTCCTATCATATGTCAACAATGACTTTATTATGTTATATAAACTCAAGGACTTTATTTTCAAGGATTCCCCAGATTCCTCTGTCCTATTTCTCACTACTTTACAAAATCTATTGTCAGTATTTTTTATTCTAGTTGCCATATATCCCACATTCCTATCTTATCCTAAGTTCTTTCTATCCCTGCCCATCAGCTATTCTTGTTTGAAGTTATCGTTGGTGGTTCAAACACAAAAATCTGATGTGTTACACTCACATGACTTTCTCTACTCTTGTACAAACTACTTTTACAAATGCTTATTCTCCATATGCTTCATGTTAATCGAGATATCGAGATGTCAATATTATTGCTAATTTTCTTGTAGATGCAAGGGGAATATGGTAGGTTTTAAGCGATAGTCAAATATTTAAGTGCTGGTTGCTATGTGGCGCATTCCATTCTCCTTTGCATGTCCAGGACATAAAAAAATGAGTAACGAATTTGAGAAAAAGTATAAGTATTGGAAAATTTAAGGGAATAACAAGCAATATCTCGAAAACGGTTCACTCAACAAAAGAAATGTATATAACATAAATTGTGTATTTTAACGCGATCTACATTTTTTGTGCAGTAAAATTTTGTCTATCTCTTATGGTTTACCAGTTATGCAAAAGTCGTTCAGAATGAAGAACACTTTTGGAGACATTCCCAGAAAATTCGAGATATACATTTCATTTGTCATAAAAATACCTTAAACATATGATATTTTCATCAAAATCGTTAGAGCCATTTTTGAGAAAATTAAAATTTTCGAAAAGTGTTCCATGTAAAGGGTAGTCTGGGGTGGAGGGATTTTCTTGAAAACCTTCGTGTCGCATCTCTGATACTGAACCTAAATACCAAGTTTGATGTTTATCCGACTGTTCGTTTCTGAGTTATGCTGTTCACAGAGACACACACACGGACATGTTTCCAAAAATGCTTTTTTTGGATTCAGGGGGCTCAAAACATGTATTTCCGGTGAAATCTCGGTATCGAATTTTTGGGTCGAATGCAATACTTCCCCTACTTACTATACGTAGTAGAGAAAGTAAAAATATGCATTGTAAGTATGCACAACTCACAAACATTTTGAAATCCCAAAAATATGATTTCTTTTAATCTTCATATTTCATACTTACTAATAAAAGAACATACGTGCCAACTTTTATGGTTTGTTCATGAAATTTACAGGGAGGAAGGCTGTTTACAACTTTATGGAATAGAATGCCAATTTTATGAGTTTTTGGTGGGGTGGCTGATTCAGTATGTTCACCATGGCCATGATGAAACAAGTGTTTTTGTGATATGAATGTAAGATTTCTCTCTAACTCAAGATTACAGCCAAAAGTACTGCACAAATAATCTACAGTGCTATGATAGGCCAGAGCTTATCTGTGTGTCTGTCCATCATGATCATGGTCCCTCTTTACTGGACTACAACAAAATGTATAACACCACTAGTGACCTCTAGTAAATGGTATATAGTACTATGATAGACCAGAGCTTATCTGTGTGTCTATCCTTCATCACTATCATGGTTGTCATTCTCTGTGGTGTAGTGGTTACCATACTAGCCTCTAGTTCCCGAGGTCACGGTTCAAATCTTGTGGAGGACGATAGATTTTTTTTGGGCGTAAAAATTCTTAGCATAGCTTCCTTCGGAAGGGAAGTAAAGCCAGTGGTCCTGTGTCATAGATTTATGGCACATAAAAGAACCTCAAGCCTGATAAAGAGGCCTCTGAGCAAAATTACCGGTTGTTCATGCCCAATATAGAATGGGACGCTAAGGACCACAGCAGTTAAAGTGCGTCCATAAATAAAACTCAATTGAATATAATTTTAACTATCATGGTCCCCCTTCGCTGGGCTGCAACAAACTATGTAGCACCACTAGTGACCTGTAGTAAATGGTATACAGTGCTATGACAGACCAGAGCTTATCTGTGTGTCTGTCCTTCGTCATGATCATGGTCTCCTTTCACTAAGCTGCAACAGAATGTGAGCACCACTATTGACCTCTAGTAAATGATATACAGCACTAAGATAGACCAGAGCTTATCTGTGTGTCTATCCTTCATCATGATCATGGTTCCACTTCACTGGGCTACAACAAAATGTATAGTACCACTAGTGACCTCTAGTAAATGGTATACTGTGCTATGATAGAGCAGAGCTTATCTGTGTGTCTATCCTCCATCATGATCATGATCCCCCTTCACTGGGCTGTAACAAAATGTATAGCACCACTAGTGACCTCTAGTAAATGGTATACAGTGCTATGATAGACCAGAGCTTATCTGTGTGTCTATCCTTCATCATGATCATGGTTCCACTTCACTGAACTGCAACAAAATGTATAGCACCACTAGTAACCTCTAGTAAATGGTATACAGTGCTATGATAGACCAGAGCTTATCTGTGTGTCTATCCTTCATCATGATCATGGTCCTCCTTCACTGTGCTGTAACAAAATGTATAGCACCACTAGTAACCTCTAGTAAATAGTATACAGTGCTATGATAGACCAGAGCTTATCTGTGTGTCTATCCTTCATCATGATCATGGTCCCCCTTCACTGGGCTGTAACAAAATGTATAGTACTACTAGTGACCTCTAGTAAATGGTATACAGTGCTATGATAGACCAGAGCTTATCTGTGTGTCTATCCTCCATCATGATCATAGTCCCCCTTCACTGGGCTGCAACAAAATTTATAGCACCACTAGTGACCTCTAGTAAATGGTATACAGTGCTATGATAGACCAGAGCTTATCTGTGTGTCTATCCTTCATCATGATCATGGTCCCCCTTTACTGGGCTACAACAAAATGTATAGCATCACTAGTGACCTCTAGTAAATGGTATACAGTGCTATGATAGACCAGAGCTTATCTGTGTGTGTATCCTTCATCATGATCATAGTCCCCCTTCACTGGGCTACAACAAAATGTATATCATGCAAATTTAAAATGTTATTGACCTCTAGTAACTAGGGTGCATACATTCAGTATTGGATGACATGAATTAAGTTAACTCCTGGCATAAATTATCTTATTTGTGTTTTTTGGCTGCAGTAGGAAATGAGGGAGAGGAAAATATATTTTAGTATAAACTCCACTACAGCATTCACCTACGAATCTGGAAAAAGTATGAAAAACTGCAGTCAGGATGGTTGGTCCAAAGGAACTCAGAACCTCCAAATATACGGTCCTGGGATGCTACTGCATGAGCTATCCTGCTTGGGGGGGGGGGGGGGGGTAATAAATTGTCAAGATAAGCTTGTATTTGTATGTCAGATAGAATGACGAAATAGCATCAATTATGTTGACTATTTTAACTACTCCTCATAGTAATGCTGAATATCAACATGTTTTCAATCTTGTAAGAAGGAATAGAACTGAACAGGTCACTGATGTTTAATAAGACACTGAACTACAGTAGCACTGTTGTATGTTATGAACAGAGGTTCAAGAAAGAGCTAACAGAGCTACAGCAAAAAGCATGTACTGCCTCAGCCTTAAACGTAACTGCATGATGTACAACCAATACATCCAGATTAGTAGTCTAGTGAATAGTGCAGGATCTATATGTTGTCTTCTTCTTGAAAATGTTTAGTGAATATATTGTGGCTTATGAGGCGGTGTATCTTTATTGGTGTCATATATTTGGGGGACATGTTCCTGACATCAAAACAGTAAAAAAAGTTCATATGAACATGGGTCTGAAAATCATTTATTTCAGAGTTACAACACAAAATCAAAAGTACAAAAATTGCTCAAGGTGGCTTCCTCTTGCTTCGATGCATGCAGTAAGCCTGCGTTCCATGCTCCGGCGTACTCTGTTGAAAATTCCTGGTGTGTTTCGTATTTGGTCAAATCACGTCCTCTCAAAATGTTAACATCAGGTACAGGAGTCGTATAAACCAAGGACTTCAAATGTCCCCAGACATTGGATCCAAATTAGGCAATTGAGACATGCAATGGGTCCCCTCGACCAATCCATCTTGGCGGAAATTGATCATTCAAAATCTTACGAACTATCATACTGAAATGAGTTGGAGCACCCTTGTGTAAAAACCACATTCATTGGATGATGTCCAGAGGCACATTATCAGTTAAGTGATGCAACTCATTTCTGAGAAACGAGATAGGTTTCTCATTCAGACGCGGAGGGAAGAAGAAGGGACCAATAAGGCGATCATGAATGATTCCACCCCAAACGTTGAGAGAGAACCTCTGTTGACAGTTGTCCTGTCGCACTTCATTAGGATTTTCAAATGCCCAGTTATGGGTGTTATGAAAATTGAAGATGCCATCGCGAGTAAAACCAACCTCGTCCCTGAATAAGATCAGGCTGTGATGAACACAGTACACTGCTGTAACATATGTTGACAGAAACGTCTTCTTGGCTCAAAGTCCGCCTCATTTAATCCTTGCACACGTTGAAGGTGATACAGGTACAGAAGATTTTCATGCAGAATTCTCCAGATAGTCATATGACTAACCCTTTCCCGTACAGCCATACAGCTTGTGCTTTGTGATGGGTCTGCATCCACAGTACGAAGAACTCGTTCTTCAAGCTCAATGCCTCGTACCGCTCTTGGTTTCCCAACATTCCTAGTACTCCTCTCAAATGCGCCATTCTCTCTCGAGCGTTGGTGAATTTGAGCGAATGTTCTTGCACACGGTGACGGTCTGTCAGGGTACCTTTCTGCGTAAATTTCACATGTTCGTGCTGGATTGCCGTCTGCACGGCCATACGTGTAGTGTATATCCATCTGTTCACTCATGGAATACATCTTCTTTGACCTATAACAACAAAACAGATTTTCAGACCCATATACATATGACCTTTTTTTACCGTAGTGATATCAGGAACATGTCCCCCAAATATGACACCAATAAAGATACATCCTGTATTACGTGTCATTTATTGCACTGAACATTTTACGCATTTTAAATTTCATCTCATCACAAAATTATTAAGCTTTGTTGGACAAGGAAAAGTTTTACTGGTTTCAGTTTTAGGAAGTTGGCAAGTATGTTTGAAAAAAATTGTTTGTTTATTGTCATTTTAATTGATTGGTACTGTGTCTTATTGGTACATGTTTTTCAGTACCAAGGAAAATTATAAGTATATAAATATTTACTTGGTGCTTTTTATCCTTGGAAATGTTGTGAAAGAAAATTTGATTGTTAGAATGTTGTGGAATAGTTATAAGAAAGTGAAGAGTTTTAATGCTTTTGCCATTAACACTTTTAGGACAAGAGGGACCTGAAATAATCAACTCTGTGACAGGCAAAGATGATCGTGGCGTGGCTTCACGTCTCTCTAAACAAGGTTTGTTTAGGCGATTCCTCAATCTCGTCGGAAGAATAAGCTCTATCACAGGTTTAACATTTACTTCCTGCCCACGACAGTATTCAGATGCCAAAGATGCTGTTCAGGATTATAAGGTAATTATTACTACTTTTCTTGTTTCTTAAGGGTCTCAACTCATTATCCAAAAGAAATGTGATAAAATGAATAATTCAGATGACAGTTACAAGCAAGGTAACAAAAGAATAACTGAAAACTGCCTAAGTGTACTCAAGCAAGATGAGATGGGCCAATTAAAGCTGGTTCACAATAACCAAAATAAGAAACTAGAACAATTAAAACAAAAGCTAAAATACACTAATATAATTTAAGTGTTTACAAATTAACAAGAAGGGCTCTTTGTTTTTGTGGATGTTCTTTAACTACTAAGGTCCTTAGCATCCCATTCTAATTGGGCGTGAAAGACTGGAAAGGGGAACAGGATTTGATTTAATTGATCCCGAGCTCTTCTGTGCTATGTCTTCCAGAAGTGTCAATTATGAGATAACTCAGTTTACAGCAAGGGCTAATCTTGAGATCTGGAGAAAACACATTACTGCCAGGCAAGCTTACTGGGGCCTGGCAGGAAATCGAGTGAGTTTCTCTTGAATTTTACCAGATCTAAACTTAGAAGAGTTGTTGGCTATCTTAATGACCACAACACTTTGCACAGATATTTATACTTAATTGGACTTACCCAAGACCTTTTATGCAGGAAATGTGCAAGGGAATTTTAAACTTCCATGCAAATAGTCTGCAAATGCAAAGGATTCACTATGTATCTCTAGGGTCCTGAGGATATAAGAAGGGCAGATATCAAGGATGTGGTCTGTTTTATCTGGACCATCAGACTTGATTAATGCCCAGGATAAGAGGCACAAAGGGCCACCAAAATAGGTCACTTAAGGTTTATCATCATCATTTTCAGGCACTGTGCATCCTGAATCCCTTACATTCATTGAGTGTTTGTTCTTAAAGTGAAAGCATCATTTATAGCTTGTTTATAAAGGTCTTTCAACAAGAGTGTCCTATCTTTGAACTTAAATAAAACACATTCTATAAATGATAGAGGGATTATTTCTTTTTTTATTTTGGAACGTAATTAATGTCATTACTTGTGGAAGAGAACATCAGTAAAGTGATCCCCGCAACCTCGTTGGATTGTGGATATATGGTTGTCCCAATTTTCAATGACAGAAGAACGTAAATTAGATCCAACTTCACGAATAACACACGTGATGTTATTCATAAGATCATTTACTGTTTCTGGCTTGTTGACGTAAAATCGAGATTTAACATAACCCCACAAGAAGTAATCCAACATGACCTCAGGGGCAGTTAACATCACCACCCCGGGAAATGATGAAACCTCTGAACTTCTCCTTCAAAAGATAGATTGTTTCAAGAGCAGTATGACATGTGGCACCATCTTGCTGGAACCAGATGTTTTTGAGATCCATACCATCCAATTGAGTCCAAAAATAGTCCCTTATAAGAGCCCGGTATCTTTCTCCATTGGCAGTTACAGCTTCTCCATCTTTATCTTGGAAAAAATATGGACCAATGATTCCACCATACCAAAATCCACACCACACAGTAACCTTTTGGGGATGAAGTGGTCGTTCTTGAATATGCATTGGATTGTGATTGCTCCAATAGCTACAATTTTATTTGTTAACACAACCATCCATCCAAAAGTGGGCTTTGTTGCTGAAGATGATTTTTCGACAAAAATGCGGGTCAACTTCCAATTGCTCCATAGCACAGTCAGTGAATACACAGCGCAACGTATGGTCATTGGGCTTTAGTTCTTGAGTTAACACCATTTTGTAAGCATGAAACTTCAAGTCCAGATGCAGAATTTGCGAAGTTGTGGTCGGCAAAAGCCCCAATTCTTGCGCTCGATGACCAATTGATTTGATACACTCTCACGAACGGCGCCCATGTTTTGTTAGAGCACTTACGTCGATTACGTACAGGCGTTCTTTGATCGCTGACAGAACCACTTCTTTCAAATTTATCGATCAAATGCCGAATCGTTCTCTTGCACGGACGATTATGCGCACCGTAAACTTCACGCAATACACGGAAGGTTTGGCAAACAGATGATCCATTTTGATAATAAATTTTCACAATTTCTACGCATTGCTGAATGCTGTAACGTTCCATGGCTATTTGTCAATAACAACTGTAACCACATGAAAAAAATGACTGCGTAACTCAATAACAATGGCAGCTATCACATGTTAAAGATAGGACACTCTTGTTGAAAGACCCTATATGTAGCTCAAAACTAGCTAGTGCCTGAAAAAAGTAGTAAAAAAAAGGTAGAAATTAACAAAGAACAACAAATAACTTGAATGTATACTATTAATCATTGTTACACACATGCACATGCACTCACTCACAGAGTTTTTTTCCTTTCTTGTGTACCCTTTTGTATGTATTTATTCTTTTGTATTTTGCCTACCGCCTCAGTAGTTTACAGGTAGTCCATACCCAGAGCAGTATGCTCATTGGCACCTTCTTTGTAAATAAATAATAAAGGATGACATTTGGTATGACTAGAGGAATCAATAGTAATGGATTTGCATTTATAATATGTTTAGTCTATCAAATTTTGACATTTGCTAAACCTGCATTATTTGGCTGAATTGGAAGCGGGTGAAAAGGTATTATTGGTTAGTTACAAACAAATGATATATCAATGCACAAAATTTGCTTTTCACTTTGCTATTGATATTGGCATCAGTATGCATTGCCGTTCTATTTCCTGGAGCATTGTGAACCAAAATGTTGTATGCTGTTCTCAGTATACTGTGAACCACTTTTATTTGTGTGTAGTCACTTTACCATATCATGAGAAGGTGTTTTGTTTACGTAAATTATTTAGCTTCACGCTTGAGGAGCTAACTTGAAGTATTGTTCTTGGAGTTACTTTATTTAAGAAGTTTGCAACACACTTTGGGCGTTGGTTTGAAGTTGTTGATTACGTAATAGTTACTGTTATTACGTAATATGCTGCTACGTACAAGAAGCTGATTTTAAGATGTAATTTTGTTGTTACACTCCAAGTTTTACACTATAATATTTAACTTTGTTATTAAAACTGCTTCTATATATTATTTATGTTTTAATTTGCCTTGGCTGCGTCAGTAATGTTTGTAGAGTCATGTATCTCTTAGGCAGGGTGCGGTACGACAATAATTGTAGACATACACAGAATTTAAGTTTTTAAATTCTTTTTAAATTCACTTCTTTCATTAATCCTTGCACATTTTAATAAAGCACTACACTTTTTAAGAGCTGTGAGAATCTTTAATACTTTCACTTAGCTAACGCGTAGGTATATTTTACAATTCACACATAATATTTCTGTAGAGAACACATCTTCCATCTGGTCACTACCAAGGTTTGCCAGCAACTGAACATTATTTCAACGTTAAACCTGTAAGCTTCGGTATTTCAAGTCTCTATTGGCTAATTCTAGTCCAATAGAACATCTGCATTTTACTTAAACTTTTTCCTTGCTATTGATTGTGTAATTTTAAACTGTCACAGAACTTACATTATCGTTGCTGTAATCATGACTAGTAACATTCAAACTCTAAAACTCATTATTGCTACAAGGTTACCTCATTGTTAGCAACTTAAAACTTATTATTCTCACAGCTGTTGCATTATTAAAGTATGTAATGTATTCACATAACATTATTAAACATTTTTACAATAATAATAATAAGCATATGCAATGACTGTTACATACATATTGTTTTAAGGCAGGCTGTTATTGAATTTACTTATAAAATACAATTGAAATTATTAGGTATTAAAATACTGCCTCAATCACCACGTTCCGAGCAGTCACATTTTTTTGGTACTCTCCACCACAAAATTTAACTGGTAGTCAGCGAACCATGCTTTGCAGTGCTCTTATGTGCTACTAAAGTTGTGTTTATGCTTCAATGTCCTTCCTTATACAGGGTGTTTGCTAATACTGGATATATGAAATTATACCGGAATTAGTAATAGCATACTGGAAAAATTGGATGAAACATCCATATAACATAGATTTATTTCAGATTAAAGTTTAAATGATTGGTTCTTGGAAGATCTTACTAAACAAATAATATACTAATAAGTATCTTGAAAAACTTATTGTCTTGCATGATATAGGATTTTCCATAATTTTCTATCTTATATAATAATGACTCATGTATTTGGATAATCTTTTACCCCTAAAATATTTTTTACAAGCTGTACAACTTTTCCAGAATTATGAAGATTGTTACAGGAGATGCTGGGGGGGGGGTGTTGCTAAGGTTACACATGCAAAACCTGCTGATATTTCATTCCCATTTCTGTGAATATCAGTGAATGTTTGTCCATTATTATGAATAGCACAGGAATTTTATGAAATTACGTTTCTAAGAGGTAAAGGGGAGAATTCAGCATAAAAATTGTTCTTGATCACACACCAATTTCATGAAGAGTACAGAGAGTAAGTTTAATTAAATAGTTATTTAAGATTTAAAAAGCCACCTGTTCAACATCGAATATAGCAACACAGCTTCATATTATGAAACAGTAAAGGAATTAACTTAGCCACAATACGCATTTGAATACTGCTGCATTTTTACTGCAAAGTGACTTAATGTAATACTGGAATTTTATCAAAGCAAATATTGGAAATACATTGGAATTTTAAACCTTCAAGGCAGTAGACACACTGCTATAATTATTCATTTTATTGGTTTCTATGAAAATGATGTGTAATTTTTTGTTTGATTTTTGTTCCCTTTTTTGCTAATATACACTGGTGTGAAAAACCTAAGGACGAAAGTAATCTTCGTATGCTGTGACACATAGCTCGATGAAACTTAGAGGGAACTGCTACAGTAGGCAACTAAACGAAATATGCAATGAGACGAACAGAAATGCCACTTTTATTCATAGACCATAAGCTACACTAAAGTCTATACGATATATGATGGCTCTGTAGATTTACAGAAACAGATACATGGTGCTTAAAAGGGTGTATGATCATCACGGACAGCAAGGTTGGTAAGTAGTTTTGTGGTAGGGCGTTCCATTCCTCCACCAGCGCTGTTGACAACTGTTGGATGGTTGTTGGTGCATGTGGATGTGCTGCAATGCGTCTCCCCAAAGCATCCCACACGTGTTAGATGGGATTTAAATCGGGGGAAGGGGCAGGCCTGTCCATTCGCCGAATATTCTCTCGTTCCAAGAGATCCTCCACCTGCACTGCTCGATGCGGTCGCGCATTATCATCCATAAAAATGAAGTCAGGGCCGACTTCATCCCTGAAAAGATGCACATGGGGCAGGAATACAGTATCACAATAACATTGACCAGTGAGGTACCATGTTCAAACATTTGGAGGTCGGTGCACCCAAGCAACTTTATGCCTCCCCAAACCATAACACCGGGACCACCAAAACGATCATGTTCAAGGATGTTCCTGGGTTCATTACATGTTCCCACCTCTCACCAGATGAGGGTACGTCGAAAATCAATACTTAGACTGAATCTGCTCTCAACAAGAAGAGCTCGCGACTCCATTCCTCATTGGTCCAGCTTTGATGCTCTTGGGACCATCGCAAACGGTGCCGCTGATGTGCGGATGTCAATGGAACACAATGTACTGGCCGTCAGGCAAAGAGACCACCTTTGTGTATTCGCCGTGCCACTGTGTATCATGAGATTGCATGCCTAGCTGTTAAATGTGGTTGCAATTGCACCTGCTGTTTGGCATGGATCCCTTCTTGCCTGTTGCACAATGTAGCGACCATCTGCTGCTGTAGTTGAGCGTGGTTGATCACCACCTCTCCTTGGGACAGCAGTGCCTGTGGTTTGGAAGGTTCCACATGCACGTGAAACAATGCTGTGAGCAATTCCAAACTCCTGAACAACACTCGTCACACTTCGCCCTTCTTCCAGTTTCCCAATGTTTCTTCCCCATGTGAAGTCATCCAAATGGTTCTACGGGCCATGTTGCAATGAAGAACACCACTACAGTCACCGTAATAGCTCGCTAATTGCCACACACCGTCTTCTCCTGTTTCGTCAACTGCCCCGTGTTGCGGGACCAGACTCATTTGGCACTATAGGCTCGCTACACTCACACCATGTGATGTCCAGCTTTCTGTGTACGTGTGAGAGACCTCCCGTACCTTCATCTTTTTCCACCAAGTAGTTCATTTGTTATGTTACTTGACCCATGTCATCTTTAGGTTTTGCACACCAGTGTATCTGCTGTTTCATTACCAGTTACTCCGCAGTGTGCTGGAATCCACTGTAGTATGATTTTTACTTTCTCTACTACGTATAGTAAGTAGGGGTACTATTGCATTCTACCCAAAAATTTGATACCGAGATTTCACCGGAAATACATGTTTTGAGGCCTCCTGAATCCAAAAAAAGTATTTTTGGAAACATGTCCGTGTGTGTGTGTGTGTCTCTGTCTGTGTGTCTGTGAACAGCATAACTCAGAAACGAACAGTCAGATAAACACCAAACTTGGTATGTAGGTTCAGTATCTCCCAGAGATGCGACATGAAGGTTTTCAAGAAAATCCCCCCATCCCAGATTACCCTTTACATGGAACATTTTTTGAAAATTTTAATTTTCTCCAAAATGGCTCTAATGATTTTGAATAAAATACCATAAGTTTAAGATATTTTCATGACAAATGAAATGTATATCTCGAATTTTCTGGGAATGTCTCCAAAAGTATTCTTCATTGTGAACGACTTTTGCATAACTGGTAAACCATAAGAGATAGACAAAATTTTACTACACAAAAAATGTAGATCGCGTTAAAATACACAATTTATATCATATACATTTTGTTTTGTTGAGTGAACCATTTTCGAGATATTGCTTGTTATTCCCTTAAATTTTCCAATACTTATGCTTTTTCTCAAATGGGAATTCATTTTTTTTTTTTTTTTTTTTTTTTTGTTTTTTGTTTTTTGTTTTTGTCCTGGTAATGCAAAGAGAATGGAATACTCCACATAGCAACCAGCTCTTAAAATATTTGAATATCGCTTAAAGCCTACCAATTCCCCTTGCATCTGCAAGAAAATTAGCAATAAGATTAACATCTTGATATCTCGATTAACAAGCATATGGAGAATAAGCGTTTGTAAAAATAGTTTGTACAAGAGTAGAGAAAGGCATGTGAGTGTAACACATCAGATTTTTTTATTGGGTTTTTGAATTTGTTGAATTGTGGCATGTAATTCTTTTATCTTTTTCATTTTTGGATAATCAGTGTATGCTATAGCTTGAATAGCAGCTTTTGAATATGATAGTATTATAAAATTACTTCACCTATTTAACCAGTTAAAGATATTTTCGATTGATGTATATATAGCTTTGATTTCCCCATCAAAATATGTACTGTTATTTCCAACATGTTCATAGAAGAAAAAGAACTTACAAGTTCCTCCCCTTCACCATCATCAAAGGGGAATACATCTGCATAAACATGTGTCCAATTATTTTGTGGATGCTTTTCTATTTATTGTTTCTATTGTAATCATTTTGCTGTTTCTGGTTTTATACCTTTTTTACTGAATTGTTCACTTAAATCCAGATAATGTTGTATTTCAATGTTGTCTGTTGGGTTGTAATTACTCATATTTTCTTTTTCTTTGTGGATGTTTAACATTTCTTTTAATTTATGTGTTTGTTTCAAAATTGCAGTTTGAGTTTTCAGCGATTGATTGTTATCTAAATATACACAGCATTTATTTTGGTTTGATAGTCTCAGCAATGTATGAGAATACATTAAGAGGGCCTGTGTTTGTAATTCTAGAACAAGTGGTTTGTTGGATGTAGCAATTCTTAAGGTGACTATTGGGGTACTTTTAGCTGCTTAAGTTATTAGTCTGTGTGTCTTTATTTAGTGTATACTGTTGTTAGTATTCCTCCACAATGTTTGAAAATTGGTTTCATATACTATTATACATTGCATACATGTTATTCTAGAGCTACCCCATTTTGTTTTGCAAGTCCTTTAATTAACTTGAATCTTTTTGTTGCTTATGTAGTTATGTTATATAATTCTTCCATGTTAGTTTCTTGTCAAAAATTACTCATAAATATTTTGTATTATTTTTACATTGTAACTCAATACTTTTACTATTGTCATTTAAGAGGTTTAAATGCTTTGATTTCTTGCTCAGGGAGAAAAGTTGAAATTTAGTTTTTTCTTTATTTACTTTCATCATGTTTTCTGTACGCCAGTCTTGAAGTTGTTCTCGTTACTGGGTTTTTGTGAACCAAAATGTTGTATGCTGAACCAGCCTTAAGTTTAAGACATTGGGAATGTAGCAATGACACAAGTTTGTTTTGTGTTTTTCAGATGGCGAAGGAGCAGTTGGTGTTAGCATTCCATAAAGCAGAACTGGGCACTTGGTTGAAGAAACCGATAGAACAGGACCAGTTTGAGCTGGACGACTGTGTGTTGAATAACCACCAATGACTGGGAGATGGTTCCATCGGGGTTTGCCTTGCAGAATAGAGCAGTCGCTCAGTCCCCCGTCCCAACTCGCCACAGTTGCTTCTTGAAGCAGTTAGCGCACTTGGCACCAGTAAAGGGCAGATCCTGGAGAACTATATTGTGTAGCACTCCAGCAGCACACTCTCGGTTTAAAACGAGACGAAAAATTTGCATGCCCAGTAAGCGTTGCATTCTGCATCATGACGCTTTTATTTTCCTCCTGTATGATTCTTTTAACACAGTACAATCCAGTTGCTCAATCTTTCGTTTAGATGCACATATCATGCACGACTTTTTATGACAATAGACAATTTATGTGTTGTTAGATAAATGACATTAATGCCACTTTATTTTCCTCTTCTCCCCCTCCCCTTTTTTTCTGTGCAATAGGTGAAGAGCTGTGTGGAGTTTAATTGTATGAATTATATCGTTTATGTGATGCTGTGAATTTTTTCAAGTTTCCCATGTAACTTAATTTGCCACCAAACTTTTTTTTATTGCTCATTTGAATATAAAATGTGCTATTTAATTGACAATGTACATATACATACTGAAGTAGAAAATAACCTTGCAATGTTACATGGGAATCTTATAAAAAAATGTTTTGTACAAAACAGCTCAAACTTAATGGGTTAAAATTTCCAGTAACATTTTGGAAACGTTTCTTTAATTAAATGAAGCTTTAAATGCATACCTTGCACAGCAGAATTTCTCAACCAAAAAATAAAGCATTAGAGAATAGAGTATTGAAAGAAAGAAAAAAGGAAAAAAAAAAAAAAATTAGTGCCATAGGGTGAATATAGCAGGAAAGGTGCAATGTAGCAAAAATTGATATTGCAAAGGTTTATAACTCTGCAACAAGAAAAGAGCATTTTGTGTATTGTTAAAAGAGTACAATTTACACACACTCACATACACACACACTGCCTCCTCCATCTGAGAGTAAATAATACTTATTTAGCAACACAGATTCACAAATATATCAAGGACTCACAGAGTGAGCTTTTTCACATCTGTAGGTTATTTAGAGACTAATAATTGCAAGTTTATGTAATTTGATAAAACTTCCGAGAAGGTTATCGGAAACATCATTCTGTAGGGAACTCTTCCAAGATGTTTTAAAATGTGATGCCATGATTAGATCTCCAATTAAGTTGCAGAAATTGCTTCCATGAATGCTGATATTTTGCTTCTTTGTGGCAATACATTAAGTTTTATTATTAAGACTTCTGTTTTGTAGTTTAGTGCATGCCCTAATGACAATTTCCACAGAGGAGGTTTAAAGAAATTGTAAAACGCTTTCTTCTGTGTGAAATTTTTACATACAAGGTTGGTTAGAGGTGCAGCTTGCAGTATTATTAATGAAAAAACGTTCAATCTTGCAACATAATTTATTTTTTTGAGATAGTCCTCCTGAAATTCAATACACTTGCCCTATTGTTCGTAATTCTCTTGTGGAAGAAGGTTTGTTTACCTCTTGTATGACTTGGCTTTTGAAAGCAGATTGTAACACAGGGAGCAGTATCAGGCAAAGAATTTCAACAATTTGTGCTAAACAAGGCACCTGCTTATTGTTCTGATGGAGTGTATTCTTTTTGGCCATTCTTGGACTTCTTCTGTGATTGCTGCTGTCAGTCTCTCCAATAGTTGCTTGATTGGTGCTAATTCTCTGAGAAGTGTACGTGTTAAATTTAGGTTCGGGAACATGTAGATATGCGATGAAACAGTCATTGCTTCATATGAGGACATTTTGACAGCAAGATGTTACATTATTTATACTGTAATGTGTTTTTTGTTTTGGAATTACTAAGTTTGATAGTGGTATATCAATGAGAGATATGGTGTGTGGTAAATCGGGTCCAACCACAGATGCAGGCCTCCATTCACATTGAGAGTTGTGAATACCAAAACGTAAAACTGGTGTTTTTTTTTCTAACACAGCTATAGTAAACAGGGTTGCCAGATATCTGAAATCAAAATAAGTGTCAGATACACATTTCGCCTGCCCCCCCTCCATATAACTGAGAAAGCTTATGGAAATATTTATAAAATACTTTGTACTTACCATTGCATACTAACCAGTCACCAAATTCAGTTTAATTTTCAAAGTCCTTATGAAAAACACAGAGCCTCAATTTTTTGTTTGTTGCATGATCAGCATTGTGTTTCAAATTTCTATCCATTTCCATTATTGATTTACTTTCTGTTTTCTAACAAAATAACCATGTGTTCATGTTCATCTCACTGACTAGTAACAAACACCCTTCATTGTTGACGGATATCAATCAAAAGTAAACAGCACAGCAGTTGTTAATTGTTAGGCATCATATCTGCCAGGCTGGCCAACCAACCCCCCCCCCCCAATATGTCAAATTTGAAAACAATGAACCAATTGTAAGTGGGTCAGTGCCAACTCTACCTGGGTAAAACTTACACCAGGAATTACTTTTTGCAATATAAAGAAATGTAGCAGTCAGTTTTAGTAACTTCAGAGGTGAAAACATAACTTTTTGTTTGTTTTCTTTCTTTCCTTTTCCATGTTTCGAAGTACTCCAAAATGCAGAACAATTACCATCCTGGATAGGAAATGGCTGGGGCATGTTTCGAAATCCAGCCGATTTCATAATCAGCTTCGTTTTTCGACTTGTTTATTTATGTTGTTACAGTTACTGCAGCTAGGTGACAGATTGTATTGCTATAAGTATGCGTGCTTCCTCGCATCCGTTTTTCATCAATTTTGTAGGCACATCACTAGGCGACAACAGTACATTATGGTCACTAATGTTGTCTGATTGCATGACCACAGCTGAAGCCATCAGAACAACCTCTTGACTAGAGTACATGCTCATTCTGTATTCAATTTATAATGTTTTGGGAAACAATGAAACATACACTTTTGTTCCATTATTTTTAAAGTGCTTTTTGCTTTAGAATTTTTTTTTAAATACTGAAGCTATCTGTTGATATATAACATTTTCAAATTACTTGCAAATGCATATCCAGGACACTTTATAGATGTTTGTTTCGTGAATAAATCAACTTTCACAAGATGTAACACAGATGTTAAATAAAAATAAATAATAGTAATAATATTGATGGTTAATGAGCTGAATGGCTAACTGAATGATGGATAATTGAGGTTCTGCTGTGTATCGAAACCTAATAGAAATGTAATACTTGCATATATAGAATCATATCAGTAGTTACTGCTTATAATTATAATTTTTCCATAACCTTATAACTGTTGCAATATGTCTGACACTGATTTGTTTTAATACCTGATTGGTCAGCAATGTGACAAGCCCCTCCCATGACAAATAATACCACACAAGCTTCAATTACAAATTTATTTCTCCCTCAGTGTACGTAAAATGCTGTTATAAATGTCCTTTGTTGTTTTCCCTTCTAGAAAAAAAACCCATTTTTCACTATCATCTAAACAAGGAATGACTGTGAACACAGAACAAAGTTACTTATCAAACCATCATTCTATTTTTCAAAATTACTTTCATTGGCATGTTCCGCAGTGTGTCTTTTGTTCAATATGTTATTCACAAATGGCTTATGATTGAAGTCTTGATATTTTCAATACAGAAGGTTTTTTAGTTTATTGCTTTGTTTGTGAAACTTCCATCTATAAAGATACAAAACTCTGGGAATAGGCCTTTTGTTCTTCTGATGAAAGATTGCAGATGCTTGTATTTGAAACTAATTTAGTTATATTTTTGAGAACCTTAAGCTTACATCCATATACAGTTCAGTATTAAAACTTGTTTTTAACTTGACGTTTCCTAGACCAATGTTATGGCCAAAAGGTTCATTTTCTGTGGATTGCAACCTTTAGCTTCTTGTTTCCATAATTTAGCCTTTTATTGAAAAGTAGGTTTTCTGGGGAAGGTTGCAATTTTGTTCAGTTCTACAGTTGTGGCCCAACATAGTATGGATGAAACATTGCCATACAAACATGCAAAAACACTGCCTTCCCTGGAAGACATAGGTATTATAGACACTGGGCGCTGAAGCCTACGTGTTGAATTAAGTCTTCATTACATATTCAAGCAAGAACATTTTCCATAAAGGTTTACTTTATCAAATGCAGTAATATTCTGCATTTACATTCTTAGAATCATTTTCCCTTTGAATTTATAGCAATGTTTACAGTATCTTCAGTACTAATGTAATTTTAATTGCATGTTTACATTTGCTTAAACTCAGACGCTTGCCTATAACCCATCTAAAATTATAGACAGCCTACAACTTTTATCCTTATTTTTAATTCTTTACATACAGTTCTTTTTGACTGGTGAAAATTGCCACCGTCAGCATTTTGATAAAGATCAACTGTTCTATATCATCCACTGAACACCTTGCACTTCATTCATGTCAAAATGACTGTAGTATATTGTACTCTGCCAAAGCATATATGGCAGTATAAGATGACCTTGCTCCCTCATATGTTCATAGCATACATCCCTCCCTCCCTACCTGTGCCATGTGATCAGATTTCCAAAGCAAGAATGTGGAACAACTTTATTGGACACCTCCAGTACAATCTACATGAAAGTTATTTCAAACTTAAGTTAAATACAAGATTGAAGTACACTTACATCTTAATTTATTTATTTGTTCTAAGAAAAAATTACAGTTTGTCTGTCTACTAGTTCTTTCCACTCATTTAATAGACAACTATAATTCATGAAAATCTAATAACTGGATATTATTATCCACCCTCTTCGCAGTCCATTTCCACTTATTTTTTACATTATATAAATATTAATGCCCACACTCTTGCTCATATGAGCTCCTCTTTCCCCTTAAAGAAAAAATATGGCATTTGCTGCCATATTGTGCTTATTGTGTTGCTTTGTTAAAATCAAAACCAACACTTCTAGATGTGCATCTATTCATTCAGAGCCGGTTAGTGAATTGTATCTCAAAAGATGTTCCACTAACTCAAGAAGAAAAGGAAACACAAGTTTTTCACCAAATTTAAATTGTTTGCATTGAAAGGATGCCACGCTTATGTGAACTTTTGTTTGAAAACCTAGAAAGGTAAAGTACTCTGTTATTGACTGGTAAGGAGTGTTGTTAGCCCCTCCCTAAAGGAATCCTGGATCTGCCTCTGCCATTGCTTTCTTCTTAAATGTTGTTGACCAGTGGCACTGGGGATTAATTGATCTGCATCATTTTCCCTCTGGCTTCCCAATATAAAGTCTGTAAGTTATCACTTTTAAGGCCTTTGCATTTGTTCAGGATGACATCTTCTTAAATATTCTGTTTAAAACTGATCATCTCTGTTTTCTAGATGTTCCTTCCACTTCCCCTCTCACCTTTTAACTTACACACTGCAGTTACTGCCCTCTTTCCTCCTTATTTACTTTATCAACATATTTTTCTCTATCCCAAGAACATTTTAACATATCATTGATCTCTCTTCTGTTAAACCATTAAACAAGTAGAGTTGTAACAGCATTACAATTATATTTATCTGAAGACATTATGTCCTCCAAAAGGTTTTCTTCTGTCATAAATATCAGTGCACCAATTATCAAAGTATATCGTGATAACAAATAACTGCTTTTGCAGTCTTGATGTTTGAGCATCATTTGTTCCTGGGGTTGCCATAACAACTTATGCATGTTCTTGGAGTACCTTAAAGGCGTCACAGCAGTCTTTTATGTTCTTCATTCTTAGAGTTCAGAAAGGTGTACAATAATCATAGTATGCACATTGACCTTGAAACATAACAAATTAATATAACAGAGTGATCTTTAAGCTGCTTTACGAAGGTGGAATGTGACCTCATGCATTTGTGAAGCTACAGTGGTGGACTGGTACAAATAAATTTGGAGAAAACAGTGGAAAAAGAAACAATTAAATGATAATCATAATTAACTTGTTGAAAGATGTTGAAAATATTCCCCATTCTGTTGAAGTTACAGATTCACACGTTTAACTTGAATGTTAAATACTTTGGTTAAATTTCTTTTGTTACTGAACTAGTGTAATTTGTTATTGTCAATTTCAGTTCATCTATTGTTTCCGGATTATCTTTTTACAGCGTTGACTTTGCAAAGCCCTGAAAAAAAGTAATTGGTTCTACCACTTTTTCAATGTCATGAACAGAACCAGCCCCTCAAAATTTATTTATTGAATCATTAACGGTATTATTGTAATCTGGATTTTGGAATCGCTCTGCAAATTGTTGCTTCACTTTATAAAACCTTCACAGAAAACATTCTCCATTAAAAACAGATGCTATTGAATGGAAAACATTTTCAACTTAAATGAAAAGACTTGCACACTGGCAGGGCAGTCTGACACTGACAATCCTAGTTACAATAGGGATGTTGCTTTGGGCATAGAGTGTGACAGCCATTTCCTTGACAATAGCTTGCTACCAACCATTTTGGGAGTGTGCTGAAGGCTATTGAGGGACTAAACGATCACACATGCTGGCGTGCATAAAATGTGGCTTATAATGGAACGGAGCTGTTTATGTTGGTGCTCACAAAATCTAGCACTGCCCCTTACCACTGTTTTTCCACCATAATTCTAGCCACTGGATTGGCAAGGTACTTTACCCTTCCCAGCTATGACCAAACTCCGAAGGTAACATTACATCTTAAACCTTATACTTCATGCTACACTACCGTTTGGTAGCAACAACAACTTTAAACTTTGTCTAAATGTCACTGATGAAGCACTCATATTTATGAATGTTTGTAACTGTCGTTCAGTTTAACCCCACATGCAAATAATTCTCTACCTCTTCCTCTAGAAGGCCGAATTGTTTGTAATTGGTTTAGCCTTCTCTTGTACGCCAATTATAGCGAAACACTTTCATAGAGGTAGTATTCAATCCACCGCTTCATTCCACATAGGCTGTAAACATCATTCTTGCCCCTGTATTGTTTTTCAGGCCAGTCACATAGAGAACTGATACCAGCTGAGTGGAGTCAAAAGTTGGTTACTTGAAGCTGGAAACCTTACGGAAGGAAAAACACTATGGCAATCTAGGGAAATTAACTACTTTTTATGCACGACAGTGTATAATAATGAAGTACAATATAAGAAGAATGGTGCATAATGGAATCAGAGTGTTTAAGAAGAGTCCCATTAAGGTTTTGTGATCAGACTCTGAAAAAATGGGACTTCTTGGTCACTCACTAAAATAATGGGCTACTGCTTAAAAAATATTGGCATTTCATGTGAAATACAATTGCTGCTTCAGTTATACCAGGATAAGAGTTTTGTTGAGATTGAAATTCCTTTTCAGCATTAATAAATGTGAAACATTTGAAGCATGGCGCACATATTGGACTAGCTAAGTTTAAACTAGAAATGTAATACCTCTTTTGGGAGTGTATCTGTTGCCTATTGTGATATAAAGATAGCCTTCTCTTTTAACATTATACATAATAATACTCATAACTATAATAAAGATTAGATTAGTACAATAAATAGTGGAGGCATAAATACTTAATAGTACTATAGCAACTTTTACAAATAATAAGTTTAGCTGCCTCAGTGATTTTTTCTGCACTTAGTTAGCTTTGTTTCACACTGTATCGAACTTCAAGCTTAAACAGTACATGTTTACCAACATTCACCAAGAAAAATGTAATGCAGGATAATACTTTGCAGTTATATCAAAATGCAAATTGAAGAATTGTGTTTTAAGTATTTTTAAATCATTGTGGAAAGAATACATTTTCATATACGATAATTTAATCGTACTGGTGTTCAAATATGTTTGGTATCTAATTTATAATCATAGACCTAGATTGGGCTTCACTAGCAATCAATAATGAAAACAATGACATATTAAGAACATGGCGGAATACCATTTTAATTCTAAAGTTTTGCTGCCGTGAAAATAATTATGTAAATACAATAGTCTACCTATCATAAAATACGGAATTAAAAAAAAATAAAGAGATTTCATCACAAGAAGGCGAGAAATAAAAGCAGTAAGATTAAGGGGTTATAGTACATTCACATTGTTTACAGTTTGAACTTTTGTTGTCATATATACAGCCTACTGTAGTCTGGTGGTCATAGCTTATAGAATGAATTGTTGCAGGGCATCTTGGAAGTACTTTGTTAGATATCCATTTGAGTTGTACTGCCTTAATAAATCAAGTTGGTTTTGTTTTGGTAAAACTGAGACATGAAATAGGCTTGATAAAACGTGGGGGGGCTAAGATAAATACAAAATCTGCTGATATTTCATTCACAATTCTGTGAATACCAGTAAACTTTTGGTCTGTTGTTATGACTGGTATGGAAGCTTTATGAAATTAACAGTTCTAAGAGGTAATGGGGAGAAATAGGCATAAAAAATATTTTAGATCATTGTACAATAATTTCATAAAGAGTACAGAGTAAATTTAATTAAATTATTATTTGAGGTTTAAAAACCAGCCTGGTTAAAAAGCAGCATCAAGTATGGCAGCCAGTAATAAACATTATGGCTTGGAAACAAATAAAACCAATAAAGATGTTAAGCTAGCCACAACATGCATTTGAATACTGCTGTATGACTCGATGCAGTACTGGAAATACTTCCAAGCAATAGGCACCCTGGATAACCGAAAAATGTTAGTTATATCCATTTGAGTTGTACTGCCTTAGTAAATGAAGCAGAAAAAGTATAACAAAAAAGCCCCTGTGATGAAACCACGCAGCCAACATATTTGAACACTCAGTATTACCAATGGTAAATCTCATTTCAATATTTAATAAAAACTGTAATTTCGATGTAGTATGGAACAAAAGTGGCATTGCCTTATATCAAATATGTAACTCAATTACTGTAGCATAGGTATAATAAATAACAATAGGAGGTGGATTGCTGAGGTAGTGTGTGTTGCAAACGTGGTTGAGGAAGACTGTCGTGCTAGGTGGTTACAACGGATTGGCTGTGAAGTAGGTGGATAAACGCACATTAGTGTTGTCGATGTTGTCGCGTTTCCCAGGTTCTGCCCCTCACTATGCCAAGTCATTGTGTCACTGGGACGGCAGACTGAAGACCAGCTCTATTCTGTTAGATGTGGAACTCGTGGAATCCAATTAACGACGACATATCCAGTATATCATGCTATACTGGCCAAGTTTTCCCTTTCCACTTTTGCCTATCTTTACCATTCTAGCTTTAAACTTTTATCATCCATAGAACACTTGTTAAATACGAATTGCTGTTTGAAGTGGCACGTTCAGGATCACAGATAAAGCGCTTCCTTTCTTTCTTTTTGGTTGTGTTATAACACAAACATAGAAATTGAAAAGTGTCTAGATAATAATTTAATCTGTATTAGAAAAAGAAATTACGATAGAAGGATAATGTCTTCCATCTAAGATGTATTAGTAATCTGTTTGATGTTAGACTTTGTTTTACTTTCAGGATATTGGCGTGCTAAGAGTACAGGACGACTGTAAATGATTGGAATACAGAGTTTAATAACATTTTTAAAATCCAATGCCACCAACTGTCTTTGCAACATGGTAGAATATAGCCTTGTTTTTAATCCTTTCACTCTAAGCTGAAATGCTATACTATTTTAATTTAATCGAATCTTGAGCAGTGGTTGTTACACGTAACTTTACTTGGTTTATTCAAATCTGTTTTTGGCACAAATTCAGTATTGAATACCTTAAGCCCAATGCTCTCTAATCAAGATATCTGGATACATTTAGCCTCAATCTACAGAGCTAACATTATGTAATAACTTAGTTGTTTTTGTTACATGTTTAATAGGTTTATTGCTACTTGTTCATAAGTTCTTAAAGGCATACAAATTGACACAGAGAAATTGTCTGATGTATGGAAATTGTCTGCTGATTGTGGGGCTGGTAATGACCTTAATGGCAAGACAATGTGTGCTATTGTATCTGCATCATTTGGTGGGGACTTATGCATTAATTAGTAGAAATATCAGTATAAATTTTTTGCATATTTAGATGTAAAGCAGCACACACAACTTAGTGATATTTGTTTTGTCATGGTTTCAGCCACCTACAAAAGTGCCAAATGGTAACAAGCTAGGTGAACCTGTTTTCAAAATGCAATCTATCATTCTTCTTGCAAAATTTAGAAAAGGTACAATATATGCTGCTTGAAAAACGTGTGTTAGGCTCGTATTCTTTTCCAGTGATCTGACAGGTTTAGGAGGGTTGCAATGGGATGGTGCCAAAGATCTTCTAGTTTGGGAAGAGTCACTGAGAGTTGCATGCCCATGTTACGTAATTTTTTGTTCAACTCAGCCATACAGAATTTGAGCACATTTTATACTGTGTTTAGACCATGGCTTAATAGGTGTTTTAAGCTGTAGCATCAGCGTGAGAATTGACAATAAGAGAGGTTCATGTGCAACACCAGTTTACATGCTCTCAACTACTCTATAAGCTTCTAGCAGACAGCTATAATGACAATGCAGTCTTGACGACTTCAAATATTGTTTATATATTTAATGTTCATTATGCTATATAGCACCTTATTAGTTGTAGATTTGAATTATACAATGATAAACTATTGACACTTGTGTTATAAAATATGACATAAATATGCATAGAGAGATGCACCTCCTACAAGTAACTTTCTCTTTCTCCTCTCTGCTGTACTGATCCAGGTATCACAAATCACTACTAGCGATAAATAATGCATTGTTTTGAGTTTTCCAATGAGCATACATTTCATTACATGCAACACCTTTCAGTTAAGTAATAGTTTTTGCGTTATGCATGTCTATGTGTGTTAAGCTCTATAAACTGAAATGTGTAATATTTGCATTTAATCAATAGCTGAATAAAAATCTACGCGTAGCTTAAGTCAAAGCAAGAAAAAGGATATGTCTTGTCATTCTATGTATTCCCAAAAGTCGGTGTGAACTAAAAAAGAAATGAAGTATAGTAATTTCTCACCAAGGAGACAAGCTGGGCTCTCTTTGGACACCAAAGCTAAATGTCTGTAGTAGGCATTTTAAAAAAAACATTACAGCATCAGCACATCTATAAAGTTGTGCCATCAATATTTGAAAGTTTTGTGTTCAATCTTCAATATGAGGCAACAAAAGAAAAGAAAACACTGAAATGGGAAATGAAAACTGTCTATCTAATAAGCCGCAATGCTCTACAAGAAACTGGATAAATTGACAAGGCACATATGTTTATTGGGAAAAGCAAGGAATGGAGGGAAAGAAACATGTGACCATAGTATTATCAATTTGTTTTGACTGCAGGATCCACCCCGTAGAGCAGAGACATGTGGCTTGTTGAAACTTTGTATGTATAACCTCTAACAAAGAAGCAGCATTTCTAAATGTTGCTCATAGTGTGCCATGTTGGGCCATGCTGAAAACTTCACAGTTATAGGGACCCAAGCATTAGATTGTTTTCTTTACACATTCTTGGTGATATAAGTTTGCATTAGTTTGCATTATTGGAATCTAATTACATTTCAGTGCATTTGAGGAGCTAAGATAGTGGGTCTGTAGTTGAGGAGAAGCACGGTGCTGACTAGGGATCTCACAATTATTGTTGTACGTAATGGTTACCAATAATGATCATACTAAACGATTGGATTGTGCTGTTGAACTGAGCTATAGTGGATTGTAAATATAAACATCACTATTGCGGCTGAAATTAAGCATATAACAACTTACATATTCTCATAGGACGTTAGATGATAAAACATGGCAATGACAGTTTGAAAGATGTTGCTAGAGTAGAGAAACATTATTGTCTAACATCACAGAAGATGCAGATAATCTCAGTTGGTTATATATATGTAGCCAAACAGATAATTAGAAGGCATGCCATCACAATCTGACATTGATCTGTATAACGGTTTGAGGAAATAGTTTCTGTTAAGATACCAGTGCACTTGCAATGAACGATATCCAGAATCGGTAACTGGCTACATCTGTAACCATTACAGTGTAACCATTATGTTATTTACTGCCCAAGCCTACTGCTGACCACATCATCATGAGACTGACAGGCATATTGTTAGGTTCACACCAGTCAGGGCTGCTGTACCACAGATCATAGTTGGTCACGGGAACGGGCTAAGAGGGGCCCCCTTAATTATAGCGGGAAAAGACAATTGTTATACTTAAGGTTGTCATTGGTTTGTTTTGGTAATTTCTATTTTATTTAAACCAAATGAGCATCTGTTTGTTTATATTCAGCGACTGAAGTTATCATAGTGCCCCATTAACTCAAAGAGGATGAAACAAAACAAAAAACAGATAGGCTGAATCATATTTTTTTTTTTTTTTTTTACATTTACTATTAAATAACTTCTAAATAAGAATTAAATTTTCAAACAATGAGGATTTAAGGAGGAGTAAAACTGAGTAATCAAGCTCTTTTAAATATTACATTTAAAAGGCATCTTATTTAATAAGTCATTTTATAAATTGTCTCAAAATTCAAATTTATGTTTGTTTCCAAAAGAAGGATCCATCAATAACTTATAGGATGTTTGAAAATTTAGAAATGAAAATGCGGTATTACTGATTCCATTTTGCTCATTGGTAAAGTATGTTTCAAAATGTGTTAGTCCTATTGTAAAAGAATCCTGAATCCGCCTCAGCCACAGATTATTATTTTAATGCATTGGTAAAATAATTTTGTATGTCTGCATTATGAGAGAAAGACAGCCTTTTTTTATATATATATTTAATCAAAGTTTATAAAATTGTGTTGATGGTAAAAAAGTGATTTAAGAAAGGAAAAGAAACCATTCTGAGAAAGTTAACAAACATTTTAGAGGTATGGTGCTCCATTTGGTATTTTTACAAAAAATTGATGTTAAAAGTTTGTTTGTTTTAGTTTCTTTTGCTTACAAATCAGAATTAATGTTGAATCAGCTGCGACAATCTTGGTTCAATAAGATTTCAGTAATAGTCGACTATGATTGTTCAAACTGACACAGCTGGTGAATTGGATAGGTCAGTATTGAACACTCTGCACATGAAGTAAATAGATCATACAGATGAACCCTAATAGAAGTTGATGGTGCTTTAGCAAAACAAAGCAAGACTATTGGTGTAGCTATTGACCATGCCTTGCTGTTTGCATTGATTTACTACTAATTTGTTCAGCAGAAATAAAAAGCAGATGCCTATACTATAAAACAGACACTTTGTTTCTGGATCATTATGCTGAATCCAGGTCCTATCTTTTGAGGGGAGTTATCATTCTCACACTGGTAGAACATTTCATAGCACTATTCCATTCCCATGACCTGTTGAACTCAGGTGAGAGAACTGTGCAGTATTTTTAACACCCAGCATCCAGGCACTATGGTTGCCTTAATAATGTTCATCAGAGATCTTCTGATAACACTATGGCTTTCTTCAGCTTTGAGAGATATTTAAATTTGGTAAACCGGTTGAAAATTGTAGCACAAAAAGGGCTAAGATCCCCAAAAACAAGTGATCGTAACATTTTCACAATTTGATCAGGTCTAAAAAAATTTTGAGTTATCCTCATATGTTGCATACTTTATAAGAATGCTAGCATTTGTATCCATAGTTCTATGAACAAAATGGCATTTGCTGAAACGCGTTCAGAGAGCGCATGCCTGCTAGAACCGATAAAATAAAGCCATTGTCAAATGTTTGATATGCAACACAAACGGAAGCCAAGATGTGAAAATGGACCTGTTTATGCATTCTTGAAGTAATTAAACTATCTTCAGTAATATCACAAGTGCTGATAGTTTTGACAGTTTGTACCAACCACAAACAGTGAATAGGATAATGCATGAAAATAGGCTTCCTAGACCCATAGTAGTGTCGAAGTAGAGATTGTAGGAATAAAAAAGATGAATATGGGAGCAAAAAGCTGTCAGTCATTAGTTTTTGGGTTCTATGCTTTAAAACTATTAAGTTTGATTCTGATTGTTGAATAAGACACTGGCGGCTCCAGGAGTTCCCCCTCACACTTCAGACATATCATCCTAATTTTTATCCACAATGTCAATCCTGTTTGACTACTTATGCTCACGTAACGTATATATTTGCATGGGTAATCAATAAAATTCAAGATGAGATATATATGGTATAAGATTGTTCTGAGCAAAAGATAAAAACATGCAAAGTCACACAATAAAAATGTTCAACATTTTGGATTTACCCCTTCCTCAAAGGTTAAAAATCATACAGAAAATACACTTGACAGTCTACTGCATTGGTTAATAATCATCTTTGTTGCAACAGAGGGGGACATTGCGACCTACGACAGATCTATTGCAGTTACCACTCCCCAGGAGAAAGAGATAAAGCTAAAGCGGTTTGAAACACTTCTGCTCCACTTACTTGTCACTATATCAGAACATGTTTTTGAGGAGCACATCATCCTCAGCATCAGCTGATTGGTTGGCTGGCTCTTGCATAGTGTCTGCCTTCCCTTTCCCTCGTTCGGCCCTCTATCAATTCTATTGACAAGTCGTATGCTGCCGTCCGATTTTTGTAT
This sequence comes from Deroplatys truncata, assembly GCA_030765065.1. Classification (NCBI taxonomy): domain Eukaryota; kingdom Metazoa; phylum Arthropoda; class Insecta; order Mantodea; family Mantidae; genus Deroplatys; species Deroplatys truncata. The sequence goes on from CM060988.1 coordinate 203,509,757, forward strand.
TTTGAAATTCATGACTCTATTTGAATTCTTGATAAACAACAAACAGAAAAATCAGCCATAGTTCACCGTTTTTGGTTACACAATCATACGTCAGCTCAATAAAACTCACCAAGAATCATTTGCAATTAATACTGTGTGAGAATATGTACATTATCAAGAATTCAAATAGGGTCGTGAACTTTTAAATATTGGCATTGGTTGACAGGAACGATAGCGGGTTGAACAATGGGGGAACGGGAAGACAGACACCATGCGAGAGCCAGTCGACCAACCAGCTGATGAGGACGTGCTCCTTGAAACACATTCTGGAATAGTGACAAGTAAGTGGAGGAAAAGTGTTTTGAAAGCTGATCAACCATTTTAAAAACGTATGCTTATTGTTGAACACTGCCATGCATGGGATGTTTTGACAATGAGGGCCACATCCAAAGTGACCAACCCTGGCGCTTCATTTCTCACCAATTTTATAACAAACAGTTGCTAGAATTTAGGCATGATTTGTAATTTCATCCTATCTTCAAGTATGTTGTTCATGTTTTAAGATTTTGTCGCCCCCAGGGTGGTGGCATGGTCCGATCCCCCCTTGAGCTGGCCCTGATTGAGACCGCACATTGGCTGAAAGGTGTTGCCATGTAATTGTCTTCAAAATATGTGAGAAATACAGCTAAATCATGTAGGTTTTATTTGAAGATAACATTTGTATAGCTCTTCTGCAGCAACAAACCAGGTGAATGGCAAAAATCCTGCTGCTAATAACATTGTCCAGTTTGAAGCACCTCATAGCAAAAAGATAAAACTGGATGCAGATGCCTCTTTAAACCTGTATTGATTCTTGGTTTTTAATTACTGTTAAATGTAATTTAATTTAAAATGTATATAATTTAACTTGTTCAACATTCATGCATAAAATGCAATAGATTTACATATCACATTGTATCAAATAGGAGTAATGCAGGAGGTGATTCTGCTTGCAGAGTGAATGACAAATTATAATCCTGTTCCAGCCATTGAGCTCATTTCAGCTGGAAAAAAAAGTTTTGCACTTTTTTGTGCCATTATAATTCCAAAACAGAGTAATTAAGGCAAGTTTTATTGCTTATTGTACAGCAGCTGAGTACATTTTTCACTTTCTTCCTTAATTGCCTAGTTTTGTAACAATTTACAATTTTTGTGAGTGTCAACCATTTCATGACCTAGGACCACTTTCTGTGGAAGGCATAGCTAATGCTTTATGGCACATATATTGTAGGTTCAAATAAAAACAAAATGGATAGGTTTTAGTTCCTTCCATTAAATGTTTAAATAAAATAATTAATTTTGATATATTGAACCCTGAAAACTACCAAAAACACAATTAACTTTTATTTGTTTTCTTTGAAGTCTTGTGTAAGCATGTGAACTTTCTGTTTTTTTGTATCTGACATTTATAAACTGCAGTACCTGTTTTGTAAGCTTTTATGAGTGAATGTTTAAGGGGATATTAAAAGTTCTATCCTGCAAACGTTTAATTTGCTAACCTCATGACCCATTTATCTCAAACAGATGTAGATGGGTGCCTTGTCAATTCACTGATGTCCACGGTGTAGTAGTATGCTTCCCATCCATGGGTGTGCACATTTAAGGCTGTTGCCTACTCAAACCAACATTCCAGCTGGGGAAGCATAGTGCTGTCATGCCACCAGAGGCATAGCTAGGGAGCGATTTTGGATGTTGGAACATCCACTTGCTAAAAAAAAAAAATGAATAGCAAAAATAGCTTGTTAAAATAACATGTTTCTCAGTTGTCAGGAACGAGATACTTCCTAATTGTATCACTGGTTGTGCTATATTTATGCTGCATGTCTTGGACAATATCACCAAAGGTGACAGCAACAGATGCTAAATTTAAGTGTTGCCCAAATAAGTGCAATATCTCCCAATTTAGATCATAACTAGAAACCCTGATTTGTAGAGAAATAAAATACTTCACAATGGTCATTAATTCTCATGTCACAACACATTTGTGCTTGGAATACCAAAACATTTTATCCTAATTTTAATTCCCGTTGCTGCACTGCAATTTGTGAATATAAAATCAATTTATTTAAATATTTCAATTCAGGATTAATTCATATTTGTGTTTGAATTGATACGAATTGTTTAAAAAAATGGATCCCTATACATAACCCCCGTTAATATTTTTCTGGCTATGGCCCCACATGCCACAGATTATTACCATTATTTTTAAAGAAGATAAGATTATTTCTTAATCATACAGATATTTCACTGAATTATCAGGAACTGACTGTAACAAAAAAACAAACTTTCTTATTAGCATCAAAATATATCCACAACAGAATTAATGTGTTGTTTTTATCATTTTAAAAATTTTCAGTAAGCTATATTTGATAATCTGAGAAAACATATCATTTATATCGGAAAATGTCATTATTACAAAGAAACAAACCACATGGCCTGGGCCTATAAAAGCTGCCATATTTTAACGGTACCAATTTGCAGAGCAAAAGCTGAGCTAAAATGTATGATTTTTTTTCCCCCATGAAGTGATGCAGATACAGATATTATATCTACAATGATAAAATATTTATCAAATTAAAGACCAAATTCCAATTTATGAGACTACACAAAAAACTAGAAGTCTTGTATTACAATTTTTACCAGTTAATCTACTCATTCATTCCTTTGCTCAAACTTAAAGCAAGTGCTTTGGCTTTAGTTCCTTTCATTAACTTGCTACAAATTCATAAGAGAACTGCTTTGAGAAGCAAATATTATCAACAAATGTAAATATAAATCTTCTAATGCAGACCCCGGTGTGAGGCAAACCTGTCAACACAAATTCTAACATACAGCAAGGTGAAGCAAAGGTATTGTGGTTTTTCTAGAAATCTGTGAAAGTGCTGATAGATATCTTTGTATGGTTTAAAGGATGATATTTATACTCCTCTGACCTGAAATAGGATCTTTTATGTGAATATCAGTATGCTAAATGAGTAAATTTTCACTTGTTGGCTCTGACTGCACAGAATTCTCTACAGTCGTTCTGTACTTTGGTTTTATTGAAGGTGTGTATATTTATTTGCTCTCCACTGAGCTGGCTGTGACCTGAGAAGTCCTTTTTAAACAGCAATCCTGTTGCACATGTGTTAGAATGTTTAGATGATCATAGAAGTTTCTCAATATTTATTCTAGGCACATCCTGGGACTGATTACCCAGGAAATAGAATAATTAAATGCATTCATGGTCCCTGGTGCTTCACGTACATAGTTTCTATAGCAGTTGAAAAAAAAGAAACACTAAATACTATTAAGGCACACACACACACACATACACATACAAATGAACTGATGATACCTTTCCTTTCTGCCAGGGACCCTGCTAGCAAATTATATGCTGGTTATAGTGTGCAGACTTTCTTTTTAAATTCGAATCCATTCTACGGTTCAATAGTACAATTGCTATTGAAAGTGATTAAACAAATGCACATAATATTGCCAGTTTTAACTTTTATGAATGGTAATACAACACCATTTCAAGCATTTAGTTAGATATTAAGATAATATTGCGTGAAATAGAAAACATGCACGCAAAAGGACATGTCCGAAGGTTTTGAAACTGGAGGCAAACTTGGTGTTCATTTGTGTTTAATTTGCTTCATTATTTTTACACTTTACTGTAGGCTCATTAATTCCTTGCCTTAAAACCCTAGAAAATATGTCATTTTTAAGTTTTCTAAAGTAGTACAGAAACTGTGTGGAGCATTAATGGTTTTTGTAAACCACAAAAGTAATTCTGTTTCATTTAGTAACTCAGGAAATATATCATCTTGAATTTTTTTTATAAAACATTGATGCAAAGGTCAGAAAATTTTCTGAGAAGTTTGTGCTTTCAGCTTATTTTATATTAAGTGGAGTTATTCCAGACCATGAACAAAATATAGAAAATAAAAATGGTGTTACTGCCATTGAGAGAATCCTGGCTGGAGTTGGTTTTTCTTCACTTGTTACACCCATATGTGCATGATTTGTGTTAAAAATCTGATGTGATGCAGTCACGCAAAGCAGTTTCATATTAAGCAAGAAGTGTTTAGTTACATCATGTTTAAATGTTTGGGGTAACAAGCTCTTGCAATGTAAAGAAAGGAAAAAAGAAGAATCGCAAGCATGTGTGTTAGATGATGGAGTTTAAACTTGCAACATGGAATATTTAAACAACAGCTAACATTTTGTTGTATTTTAATGAGCTTTACAGTTTTCATCAAGCTTTTGTCTCTAATATGGTTTTTAGTTATACAAACTTTAGAGACATAAAGGGGACTTGATAGACTATATGCAGAAAATTGAAGATAGACATTTTATTATCCATGCAAATATCTTCAGCATATAGCATTTTAAATAAAATCGTTAAGAGCCATTTTTTGAAAAAAATAAAATATAGTTTGGGATGAGGTGGATTTCCTTCAAAATGTCATATCTTTGGATGATGCCGAGCTTAAATAACAAGTTTGTATTTGCTTATTTTATTCTTGAGTTATGCTTTACACACAAATAGACATTTTTCTATAAAATAAAATTAGTTAATGGGACCTCAAAACATGTTTTTGGAATGGAATCACAATATTGAACTTTTGGGTGAAATACAAGGCTTCCTCTGCCTACAGACCAACCGAGGTATATGGCAGATAGAGTAAGAAGAAGGACTAATAATAATTTAAACAGTTGCTCTGATTAAAAATTCTCTTATTGCAGTGAGGACATAATCTGACAACTGTATTTTTGCACAATTTTGTGTTATAGGGACGAAATTGCTGGTATCCAAGTTGATCTAAGCCATTAATTGCAGCTCTTCATTGAAATACTTCTCTCTAACTAGTAGGGAAACAATTTTATTTGGCCCGTTTTGAGTTTTGGTGCACACAAAGAAATTGTTTTTCCATTTTTTCTAAAGCCAATTAGCTTTAAAGGAGACCAAGTGTCCCGGTAGTGTTTTTTTTTGGGAGGGGGTTGATAAAATGTTCCTTTGTTCAGCATTACATTTTTTAATTTTTTTTTTTCCTCCCCGAATTACAAGGGTAGAAAGTTTATATATGTGATGTTGGGATTTTTGAAATGCAAAGATATGTAGCACTTTAAGAGATGTGATAAAAAGTCTTGAAAATCATATGCTACAATTTATGAGCTCAATTCTGAGGATACTAATGATCAGATGTAGACCAAATTTAACATGTGACTGCTTTGGACACCCAACTAAAATGTGTTTCTTTTTCAAGTCCTTATGTACAACACTACCAATCACGTCACAAATTTGTGCACCTGAGCTATAGGACTCAGTGAAAATTAAAGAAACTACCCTTATTCAAATTTGCAACCCCTTATGTATAAAATAAATGTGTACAACATTTTGCTACAGGTTTCGGCTACCCTGAGTTTGAAAAATCATCCGTATCCCAATTCTCAATCAATTATTGTAGAATGCATCCGCACTCTGCCAGGTAAGCCATTCAGTAGTGTATACTTTAGCCTACTTTCAAAACATATGCAAAGTTTCACTTTTTTTTTTTAAATACTGAATAAACAAATATGATTTGTTTGACTTTCTCTTCTCACTTATTTATTTTTATATATCTTCTGCAATTACTCTTACCTAAGCTATTTTTCTATCTACTTCATGTTAATTGAGAGAAACTTTACAGAAATAGTTTCATTACACGTTTTGTTATGGGTACAAGGGGGATAGAGCAAGTTTAAAAACTAGAAGTTCCATACTCTATCCATGACATTGCAAGAAACAACTGAATAGTGACAGCACTTAAAAATAAAAAGCCAAATTATGTAAAAATTTAAACCTATATTAACACATATCTCAGAAATGGCTGATGCTGCAAAAAACTTACGCGAGATAAATTGTTGTTTTAAAGAGGTCTACATTTTTTTGTATAGTACGTTTTGTATCACTTAATGTTTACTAATTATACAAGATTCCTTATAAATGAGAGAACTTAAGAAGCTATTCCCAGAAAATTTAGGATACACATTTTATTTGCTTTGTAAATATCCTAAATATGAGGATGGTTCAATAAGTACCCATGTTAGGAATAAGATGTTTTTTTTTTTCAAACACAAATTCTTTCTCAACATAGTTCCCTTTTAAGCATATACACTTCTCCCAACGTTTCTGCCATTTTTTAACCCCTCCAAAAAATAAGTATTGTCAAGCTCTGCAAAATACAGCTCTGTCTTGACGAACTTATTTGATCTAAGTTTTATTCCTACGAGCCATTTCTTCATGTTTGGAAACAAGAAGAAATCGCAGGAAGCCAGGTCGGGTGAATATGGAGGCCGTGTGGCAGCAATGCATAGCGCAATTCATACAGTTTGATGTTCACAACTCCAGATGAATTTGCTGGTTCGTTGTCGTTGTGAAACAGCACTTTCTTTTTTGCCAAATGGGGCTTTGTCTCCAACTTCTTGTCGAATTGGTCCAGTGATCCTTTTTTACTTTTTCTAAAAAGTCAATGAGTATGATGCCCTTTGCATCCCCCCCCCCAAAAAAAAATGCCATGACTTTTCCTTCCGATGGAACCGCCTTTGGACCAGAATCAACCCATTGTTTTGATTGTTGCTTGGTTTCCGGAGTATAATGATGAATCCAGGTCTCATCGATGGTGACAACTTGACACAAAAAGTCCTTCCAATGTTGCTTAGATTGCTCCAAACACAGCTTTGAAGTTGAAGGCCACACCTGCTTGTTGTCCTCTGTGAGCAGTTGCAGCATCCATGTGACCAATTTTTTCATCTCCAACTTAACATGCAAAATATGAATTGCCATTCTTGTTGATGCACCTAAGGCATTTGCCACTTCACAAAATTTTGTTCGATGATCAGTAAGAATCATATTGTGGATTTTTCAATGATTTCCCCGGTAACCACATCTGCCAGGCATCCTGGGAACTCATCAAAAACGGATATTCAACCACGTTTTAAGTCATCGAAACAATATCTGTTGTCATAGATGGCGAAAGGTCCCCATAAACAGCATCCAATTTCACTTTTATCACCTCGCAAGTTTTCCCATCCAAAAGTAAAAAGTGAATCACTGAGCGGTATTGCACTTTCTCAATTTTAGCAAAACCACATTGAACGGCTAACTGAAATGCCTGCCAAATCCAGACTAACTTATGATTCAGTAATAAATTTGTTTTGACGATGTCTAACAAAACATGACGGTACCTGATGGTAACTCCAACTTACCTAGACAACACAATCTATTTTGAAACACGGGTTCTTGTTGAACCGCCTTCGTATATGGTATTTTAATAAAATCATTAAGAGCTATTTTGCACTCCATCCAAAAATTCTATATTGAGATTTCACAGAAAATATATGTTTCACAAAAGTATTTTTAGAAATAGTTCCAAATGTGTGTGTGTATAAGTGACAGGCGAGAAAAGCAGCATAACCCAAAAACAAAATGTTGGTTAAATACCAAACTTCATACTTAAATGAAGTTGCAGCATGAAAGTTTTAAAATACATCCCTCCATGCCAACTACCCTTAACAGGGAACATTTTTCATTATCTTGTATTTTCTCAAAAATGGCTCTTAATGACTTTTATATGTTTAAGATATTTACATGTATCTTCAATTTCCTGGAAAAAGTCTATCAAGTCCTCTTCCTTCTGAAAAAAGTTTTTATAATTTTGGACAAGTTGTAAGCCAAAAGAGACGGAAAACTACTACACAGAAAATGTAGATTTATGTCTTTAAAATACACAATTTGTTTAATGACATCAGCCATTTCGGTGATATCTGTTGTTAGTACATATGTCAGTTTTTAAAATGCTGACAACATTCAGTTGTTTCTTGTGATGTTATGAGTATGGAATTGCGACCACTTGACTATCACTTTGATTTCCCATATCCTCCTTGTACTTAACAAAATGCGTCATGAAACTATTTCTGCAAGCATTTATATACATTAATGTGAAGTAGACAGAAAAATAACTTTGTTAAGAATAGTTTGTAAAAGCCATATAAAAATATACAAGAAAGCAATTACATAGCGTGTCCAGGCTATATGTTTAACATTACAAAGTTTTTATAACTTTAATGTGATTAGTAGGTCTCTTATTATTGATGATTGCAACAATGAGAATGTGCAAAGATGGCGACGTGGTCACAATGTCAGAAGGTTTTCTGTGCTCTTGGAATGGCTAAAACAAAATCTGTGAAGCATGTACAACAAAATTTTCACCATGAATTTAACCTTTACTGTGATGACGATGTCCCCTCTTATGTAAGCATTATGAAATGGGACAGTTTTCATTAGTGCACACCACACATTTAATTTTGGTGAGTCCCTTTTGAGTTCATGAAACACCCCAGATACGACAATTATGTCTGTTAACTTTCCCATTCACATGGAAAGTTGCTTCATCAGAGAAGCACACTTTATCCAGGAAAACACTGCGGCGAATGTCTTGTTTGTTTTTGTGCAGGTGTAACTGAATCTTATAGGTCTGGAACATAATCTTTTGTGGACTGCATCATGAACCTTAGACCGAGGAATGGCAAGTTCTATACTGGCATGTCGAATTGACTTCTTTGGGTTTCTTACGAAGGCAATATGAATCCTTTCTACAGACATGTTCCGTTTGCTGTGTGTTCCATGTGTAGACAAAAGACTACCAGTTATTCGTAACTGTCTGTCTCATTTCATAATGCTTGCTTAGGAGGGGACATTGTCGTGACGGCAAAGTTAAATTCATGGCGAAAATTTCTTTGTACACGCTATACAGATTTTCTATCAGCCATTCCAAGGACACAAGAAACCTTCTGTTATGATGTCCATGTTGCCATCTTTGCACATTCTAATGTAACCTAATAGTGGAACATTGTTGCAATCATAAATGGCAAGAGGCATACCAATCATATTGTCTTTTTTTTTTATCTGGATCTGATACACCTAAAGTTATAAAAGTTTGTAATCTCAAACATATAGGCTGGACACCCTGTGTGTATATTGTAACACCCTACCGGGGATAGCTACCCCGCAGTAGTTGGTTACACTAAAGGGGGTTGATAGCTCAGAGGTAGGGGGATGCATCGGTACTGTGGTGGTAGGTAGGTAGGTAGGTAGCAGGCTGGGGGCGGCGCTCCAGGATGTGGGTAGTTAATTAATGCACAGGGGATGCATTGACCCAATAAATTGTATTATTGTTTCGCGTGAGTACATTTGGGGGCCGTAGACAGGCCACTCAAACTGGGTGAAGCCCGTGTAAGCAGGACTTAAAGCAGATGCATCCTTACCTATTTAACTCTGTCGGGATGGCGACTCGAGTACGGAAGGCAGAACACGGGTTGTCGATGATACAATTCACCCTCTCTCCTTATTCACATTATCGTTTCACGACCTGTCTTGGTTCCCTCACACTCTTCACGATTCCGGCCCAGTGAGCCAGACCCCCATAGTATAAATACATTCGGAAGTGCTGACTTCGCATTCCTTAGCGTGCCCATGTTAAGGTAACTGCGTTTCAACACTTTCTGTTTGGTTAACCTCATCTGACGTAATCCCGGTGCTCAACCTGATTCGCTGCAATATATACAGAGTGTCATGCAACTTTTTTTCTTTCCTTCCTTAACCTTGGCACAGGAAAATAAACACTTTTTGTTAGGAAACCAAAAGACTGAATAAATAGCATTAAATTACGTTGATATTGTAATGAAAAGAAGCTAGAAACAGTGATGTGTATTGAATTTATTTAAAGGTGAGTCGGAATTGTTACACTAACATCACTTAAGTTTACTCACTTAAGTGAGTAAACTTAAGTGATGTTAGTGTAACAATTCCGACTCACCTTTAAATAAAAGCATTAAATTAGTTGGCGGCGCCGTGGCCGAGCGGTTAGACCGCTCGCCTCCCACCAAAGCAGCCCGGGTTCAATCCCAGGGACCTGCATGTGGGATTTGTGGTGGACGAAGCGGCGTCTGGGCGGGTTTTCTCCGGGTTCTCCGGTTTCCCCCGCCATTCATTCCACCAACTGCTCCATCATCACCTTTCCTTTCATACATTTCACCAACATTTCGTTTCATCTACTTCCTTCATCCCATACCAGGCATCGGGCTGATCACCCATCCTGGATGTTCTGTCTGATCCATGAGTGTCTGCTCCTCGACGGGCCTCTGACCCCAGGCACCCGCTTGTAAGTCCTGGGGGGTGTAAGTCCTACATAAGAGGAGGGTAAACAGATAATGAATGAATGAATGAATTAAATTAGTTCTGATGATCGCCTACTACTCATAAGGTTAGTTAAACTTTGTAAGTAAATGTTAACAAAATTAACCAAGAATGAAGTTGTCTAAATAATTTAAAATAGAGAGTTGAGGGTTGTTACACTACATCACTATGATAGTGATTGTTGTTGTTGTTAGTGATAGTGTAACAACCCTCAACTCTCTATTTTAAATTATGACACATCACTGTTACAAGCTTCTAAATCTTCAAAAATTGAGCTTGTCTAAATAACTTAATAATTGCACAACCCATCTGAAGTTCTCCTAGAAATTTCAAGCATTGAAATGAAAAACTGTGGTGTGTGGATAATTTTGAATGATGAAATATGCTGGAAAAAAAAAAATCTGCATTCACACAACTTTCTTTACAAATGATAAATTCACATACATCTATTATATATTATACTATTCATATAAAAAGCAGTTTTTCTATCCTCACTGCTGTACATGTGATATATTTTTACCTTGGAATTATTTCAAGTTAAGGTTTCAGCATGTGGAAACACCATTTAAATGTTCATTTGTGGTGATAAACTCTTAGAAAATAAAGGGGGAAAAGTAAAGATCATGAACTTTCAAGCGTTTTGGTTAGGGAATACTGGGAAAAGTCTAAACATGTAAATTGAGTATTTTGAAAACCGCTAATGCTATGAAAAAACTTGACACCATTGTTTTTTGTTTTTTTTAATTTTATGTTGTAGATAACTTATGATGTACATTTTATTTCTCATGTGAATATATTAAAAATTTGGTATTTTAATCAAAATCGTTGGAGCTGTTTATGAGAAAATAAAGAACGTTTTTCATGTAAAGGGTAGTATGGGGTGAATGTTTAACTTAAATAGCAAATTTGGCGTAATTCTTTTTTCATTCTTTTGGGTTGAGGGATCCCAAAACAACAATGGTATGCAATGCTTCCTCTACCAGAATACGTGGGTAGTAGAGAAAGAAAGGGAAAGCCTGAAATTGTGAGGTATAATTACAAAAGAATGTGAATTTCAAAATAGTTAAAAGGCCAGATATTCTGTTTGTTTGTTCTCAATAAGGCAAAGAAAGACAATGAGCATGCACACATGTAAGCCCAGAATGACACGTGCTGGCAAACCTTTACTCGATTTTGTTTGCGCTACTTGTTATTTTCCTTCCTAGGACTTCCATCATTTACTGTGTTAATAAAATGCATAATTCATTACTGCTTTTGTGATTTGATTTTGTAACTATTGCACTTTAAAGGAATTTTGGCTTATAATTAATATAATCACATAAAATGATATGAAATTTTGATGAAAAAACTTATCTGTTTTGTGTAATTTTGACTTGTTATAAAATTAATGCGCTGAATGTGGTCAAGAGAAAGTTTTATTTTTTTCTTCTTTTTATCACTATAAATTCTGTTTTCTACTGTTTTTAAAAATTTTAGCCACTTTACTTTGTTTTATAGCACCAAAATTATTTTTTCATTTTTGCTGAAAATGTGGCATATGTAAAATGCTTTCAGTAAGCAGAAGTACGTCCATAGAAGACTGTGGGATATATCTATAAAAACAATACAATGCACAAGACCAACACAGAGCCTATAGGAATAGATGAAAAACCCTGTCCTTTCAGACAGACATACGTTATAAAGGGGAGGGATTTTTATATTCATATCACACAATTTCAAGTATGATTCATTGAATATGAATACCAGAGGACATTTTTGTTCCTTTGTTGCAAACTCAGGGGACTAAAGCTGGGATTACAATGAACTTAACACTACATAATGTGAGAGTCTAACACATTGTATTAAATGAAGCTATTTAGGGTTGGCTTAACCTGACTTACTCTGTCAAGGTCAAACTTTTCCTTCCTGTTACATTAAGTTGGATGTCACATGACTTAAATTTGAACCAATTGGTTTGGAGTAATAAAAACAACTAAGAATCAGAATCATTCCAGTTACATCCGAACTAGAACTTCAGTAGCACCATTTTTTAACTTTACGTTATGTCTCATTTCATTAAGTTCATTGTAATCCCAGCCTAAAAGGCAAGGCCTAAAGTAAAACTTAATAAACTTTAGGGGATGGGAAGTTACATAAAACAGCAAATTTCCATCTGAACTTTGTTATCAAGTAATATTTTTGGTATGATTTTGACAAAACTGGTACCCTTGAATTTTTGAATATGGAAGAGTTACTTACTACAAATACACTTGATGAAAGTGGAGTCAACCTAAACACCCTTAATAGCTTCACTCACCTATTTATTTTGCAGAACATGTATCGTGAGCATAAGCTCACATCATCAGCTGCCTGTTGGATCGACTGTTGAGTCATATTGATGAAATGTTGGGTGTTCTCTGGTGACCTATGGATGAAACTAAATAGAGGGTTGTCTGTTTCTGGCAAATCAAAGTTCATGATGCAGTTTTCAAACTTCTTTATATAAATCTTCTCCCATACTTCAAGCTCTGGGTTTTTGGGTTGGGTTCAGCAACTGGATACTGGTGTCTATTTCATGGTTTTGAGTCCAAAAGTGAAAAGCAACTGCTGATTTGTTGGTCTGTTTGAACTTTGTGCAACGCTGGCGTTCTTGAAGTAGGTGCATAAGTTCCTTTTTGTTTTTCTGATGTAAACCTTATCGCAATTTTCACATTGGATCTGGTAGATTCGTGACTTTTTGTTCTGGGGTTGTCTGGGATGGACAACTTGGAGTTATCCATGTTGCCGAGTTGTCCATGTTGAAGTTAGCCAGAATATATAGCCTCCCCAAAATCTGCCAGCTCTGAACAACATGAGGCTGATCATCCATTAAATAAACGCTCCCTCTTATCGCCTTGCCAGCTGGTTGTTTCACCAATTTCAAGCATTGCCACAGCATCAGAAACTCCCTATATGTTCAAAGTGTGGTATAGATACGCTGATGACATATTTGCAATAGTAAAACACAAACACACAGAGGACAACTCTCAAGCTTTTAAACTTACAGAACCTATCCATTCAATTCACAATGGAGATAGCTACCGACAACTCCTTAGCTTTCCTGGACCTCAAATTAATGAAGATTTCAGACAGGATAGAATTCGGAATACATAGAAAACCCATGCATACAGATAATTCCATCAAAGCACACAAAGAAGCAGCATTCAACAGCATGGCTCACAGATTAATCAACATCCCCCTCAACAGAAATGAATAGTACAAAGAATATCAACACATTGTAAAATCTGCAGTAGAGAATGGATTCAGCCAGGAAATGTAGATAGGAAAATACGTAAATTCAAAAGACAAAAATGCATCAAGCAGGTGACCACACTTTCTAACACAGCAGAAAAGATCAACTTCAGTAAATTCACATACCACCCAGGTTTCTCAAAAATTTTAGAAAATATTCAAGAATCACAACATTATCCTGACACCTTGCAACAAATTTAGCATCAATCTCATTAAAGCAAGAAAATCTGATCCCATACACCAGGACAAAAAGTCAGGAATCTACTGGATCCAATGTGAAAATTGCAAGAAGGTTTCCATTGAAAAAACACAAAGGAACATGGCATCCGCTTCAAGAAACACCAGCGCTGCGTAAAGCTCAAACAGACCGACAAATCAGCAGTTATTGAAACCACTCCAAAAACCCAAAGAGCTTGAAATATGGGAGATGATTTACATAAAGGAGTTTGAAAACCGCATCATGAACTTTGATTTACCAGAAGCAGACAACCCTCTATTTAGTTTCATCCATAGGCCACCAGAAGACACCCCAGGCTTTCAACAATACAACTCAAGAGTTGGTTTGACAGTCAACAGCTGCCCATGCTCACGATACATGTTCAGCAAAATAAATAGATGAGTGAAGCTAGTAAGAGTGTTTATGTTGATTCCACTTTCATCAAGTGTATTTTATTAATTGCTTCACTGTGTGCGATTCCACTCTTTTTGGATACTTACTACAATTTTTAAAAACTTCCACCTATATTTTCAGCCCTTTATGTAGAAATGTGCACTGTTTAGCTCTTTGGTCAAAATATACAATTATACTATATGGCATGACAAAAATCTAACTTCCAAAAACTATTCAACCCCTACATAAACTGCACCAAACAACCAATTGTAACCGAAATGTGTGCACTTATATTATAGGACTTTTAAAAAATTATGGGCTACTGTAAACAAGCTATCCATCATATTTTCAACCTGCTATGTATTAATCTGCACCATTTAACCAGTCTGGACAAAACGTGGAATATCATTTTAGATCTCGGGGTAAATAATAGGTTACTTTTTATGGCCTTGTGAGCAGATTCAAAGTGTTAACAGATTTTCGCTACGGACATGACAAAGCATTAAATTCTATTACATTATGTTGTAACTTGAATGTACCATGCAACGATAGGTCAGCTTACTGTGTGTCTCTGCATCATTAATCCCCCTTCACTGGGCTGCACAAAATGCATAGTATGCAAATTTAAAATTTGGTTGCACTACTAGCGACTTCTAATAACCAGGACACAAACATTCAGTAAGGGATGACATTAATTGTAAGGTCAACTCCTTCATATAAATTATTTAATTTGCATACTATAGCTGTGGGATGTAAGTTTCCCATTTTTTGTGACAGTTATTGTTTATAGTTGATGTTATGAAGCATAAAATATGGGCTAGTAATGTGTGTATAGCCTAGGAAGTGGTGATTTTCGCTTTAATATGTGTGTATTGTTTTAACAGGAAGAATTTCAGCATATGTGAGAAGTACTACCAGGTCTCCAAGGGTTGTTATTAAACCAAATTCCCATTTGTTTTGAATACATTTACTGCACTGAACATTTTACGTATTCTAAATTTAATGTCAGAAAATTATTATGCTTTGCTGGAGGAGGGAAAGTTTAATGGGTTTCAGTTTCAGAAAGTTAGCAAGTATGTTATTTTCAAACTTTTATTTATACAGTGATCTGTGCAATGCTGGTTAAGACAGTAATAATTAATAATAACGATAAGGGTTTGTTCATGTGTCATGCCACACAGAAAATCAAACATCCTAAAAAAATTCTATTTTCTAAGAATTCAGACTAAGAGGAAACATGGTTGTAAGCCCTCATATTAGTATACTTTGTTATAACTGTCTGTATGTTGCACATCTTTTTTGGAAAAAAACACATTCAGAGTGAATTTGAGGATAGTTTATGGCAGACACAAAATTTGATATGTGTGGGGGAGGAGGTGTTTTATCACAAAATCCAATGATGGGCTTGCCCCACCTTGCAGTGTTGTCTAGTTAAGACATTGTGAAATCATGCTGTAAACCCCTTGATGCAAATATCATTTGCGCCCACAAAATTCACTTGCACTCCAGGAAAAAGAATAACCTGTTCATGAAGAGCATTTATTTTCGAAGCTTGCAGTCTAAAAACCAACTTGCTATGTTAACTGGTTGCAGAGACATGGACTTACACTGAACTCCTCTTTTAAAAAGGGATTCTGCTAAGAAGCTTTAAAGTTCTCTGTCAAACTCTCTTTGTGCTGCTTTTATTTTTTGTGTCGGCATATGATTCAAAACAGATACCAGAACTAGCATGAGGTAAGCAATAAGAAAGGAAAAGGCTGTTAAGTTGCTGATGCTATACCTTCAGAAGAGATTTTTACTCTTGTGCTAGTAATGGTAATTTCATTTCCCTTAGTTCAATTATAGTGTCTTATTTTATTTGTACTTAGTCAAAATGTCACATAAAGAACAAAGCACGAGTAGTGAAAGTCAACCACTAACACACAAATGGGAAGTGTTGTGTCACCAAAGCATTCATTCTTCTTAACTTAAGTGATGTTAGTGTAACAATTCCGACTCACCTTTAAATAAATTCATTCTTCTTTTTACTTGATCTGTTTGAGATTTGTATTACTGTTATTAAGGTATGACTTTCAGATTACTTTACTTGTTAACTTTAGCAATGTACACCAAGTCTGTACTACACAATGTCCTATAAATAGTTTTCATTTTGTCTTATTACTGCGTGTAACTTTAACATGTGGCAACATCGCACTTCTCCCATAGTGGTCAGCCACCAGCCGCCTTTAAATTTTTGTCTGCCATAGTATCTCTCAATTTCGTTTCCATGGTGAGATTCCACAGATTTCTGACACAAGAATTTTCACAAAAGAAAGCTGCTCTGAACAGCATTTTCGAGTGATCTCCAGGAAAGGGGATTTAGTAAGTAAACCATCAAGTGAGGGTTGGTGGCGAGAGAAGGTGCACAGTGTTTTCTGTAAACAAATATGATGAAGACAGTACAGCGGTCAGACCAGAATTAAGCTTATTAGAAGGGGAAAAAAAAGACTAGCTATTGATAATGTACAAAAAGTTATCTCATGTTTTAGTTAAGACATAAATAAACAGAAAGTTGAGTTACATTGTCGTTTCTTTTACATTGAAAGCTATAAATTTTTTGAAATAATATCCACTCTTGTTAGCATATGACACATCCTTGAAAACTTCTGATCCATAGTTTGGAGTTGAGGTTGAAAGTCTACTTTCCTCATTGTTGCTTTCTAACAATGTCACATGTTCCTTTATTGAATTAAAGGTTGTTTAACACAGTGTTTTAAACATACTTTGAGCTCCAATGTTACTAAGTGTGGAACACAATTACCCTGTTTACTTATTAAAACCTCTCTGCCTGGTGATCACTGCTGCTGCCGCCGCCAATGGGCAGCCTGGCTGTGTTCTTCAGAATATGAAGCTGGTAATAACCAAACGTAACACTTTTATACATATAAAATAATTGATTTTGTGCAGTGCAGTAACATTTCCAATTTAAAATTACTTGATTTATTCTCAGTTCCTTTTTGCTGAAAATAATACATATTTATAAATTATGAAAGTTCAAAACAGATCAAATTTCAAATACAAAACCAAAAATTGAATTACAGTGAATTTAATTTGCAGTTACAAGTTCATGTCTTTCACGATCAAAATGGCCTGTCACTTACACAAAAAGAATCTAATGCTTGGCACATATGGTTGATGTCTCTTTCTGGCTTCTATCAACTTTAATTACAAAACTATAGTTCAGTTTATTGATTCAGTTGTTTATAGAACACAAGGACTGAGAAAACTGCACACAGTAATATGATTTATTACTTCACTGTTTTCCTTCACATTGCTTTAAATTTATCACATAACAATAATGATTGACAGTGACAAACTCTTGTCATGTCCACTGATAGGGAAAAAGTACAGAAAAAAAGGTAATTGGTGTGAATTACAGATGCCTGATATTTACTTAATTACAATTAGGAATTTTTCCAAAATGAATCAGTAAAATTACAATTACTTCACAAAACAAGCCTTAAGAAAATTCATAACGTTTTTGTTTTTAATAAAGTTTCTTAACTTCTCCAATGCATGTTTCTTCCACTGCCATTGTCAACTACGTGTGAACCTCAAACTCAGTTACTTGGGTGCATGATTGCTTAGCCCTCTAATGTATTAATTATTTTGCCACATATGCTCTTGTAATTTCCTAAACCTGTCACATGCACCTTAATGGAAGCAATTTGAGTAACAATTATTGTTATGACAACACTAAAGACTGGCCAGCCATTCAAAGGTTGAACATCATGAATTGGAATCACAGCGATTGCAGTCAAAGGTGCATGTGGGAAAGGATGGGGGGGGGGGGGGCACACGTGAATAATGACAAGGTTACATCTAACTGCAGTTGCATAGATTTTGTTTTTTGTTCTAAAAAATACACTGCAATAGTATTGGGAAAAGTTAATATGTTTATTTTATAAAATAGCCACAAATATATGTATTTTGATGTTGCTAGTATAATATGAAAACAAAAACCACCAATACAATGTTCTAAAACCTGACTAAACATCTTAGTTCCAAATGGCAACACTGTGCATTAGGTCAGGATTTTTCAGAACTTTTAATAATAACGGGGGCCATATTAACTGTCAAAGAATGAATCGTGGGCAAAGCCATATACATTTAAGATAGAAAGAATAAGCTTGCAGATGCAAGGCATGCATATCAGATTAATTTTCAAATACAGTGTTTTATTGAACTAAAATCAACACTTACATAATAACCAATGTAATTAAGTACTTTATTTTTTATTTATGGTGCTAAGTACATGGTTGTGGTCTGGCCTTAACCGCAGTTAGTTGTCCAAAGCCATATCTCGATGTATAAAGGTCAAATTATTACATAGATAACATTTAGCTAAGTTACATACCTTTCAACTGACCATTTTCATTTCATTCTTGCCTTCCATAAAAACTCCCCTAAAGTAGGTATAATTAAATACTTAACAAATGATCAGTCATTCATTCATAGTCTCGTAGGCAATATATATTAACACCTGTTACATGTTAGGATAGGACTAGAAGCAGAGGGCGAATTAGCACCTTGACCTACGCAGATCTGTTGTTCTTAGGCCTTGAGAGGGAGGAAGGAAGGAAGGGATGAGTTGAGAGGAGGGCAGGGTCCCTACTGTTAACAGATTTGAACTCCTCGGGTGATGACTGGTGCAGCTCCCCCTCCCCTGGGGGCTGGGACCTGGAGACCACTTGCAATCCGGGGGACCCTTTTCCTGTGCTGAGACCTCCCATCGACACCAAGCAGATGAAAGGTGAAATGAAATGGAGGGACAGGAAATGTAAGGATGCTTCCCGGCATTCGCCTGGCGACCAAAAACACCCATGGGACAGGAAGGTCAACCACGAGAATCGAACCCAAATGTGGACCACAGATGTTACCACCTGAGCCATCCACTCGGTAATTTTACGTTGACAGCCATTCATATTCAATGAGAAAAATGAAACTTGACTTTTCTGTACTATAATTGCAGACATTTGTGCTACCTATCAACAAAACGGACTCTAAATGTTCATCAGTCATAGCAGACCTGGATTTGGATTGATTAACATATAGTCACGGCAGAATCAAAGGTTTTTCGTTGAACTTGAGCAGCTGTAAAAACATATTTGTCCCCTTATGAATTTTGTGGTATTTTAAATATTATGGTCATATCCTTGGCATTTGCCACGTTACCCAAGTTTATGCAAAACTCTTCAATGTAGTATATAGCGACTTTGCATTATTTTCATTTCTACTGTTATAGGGAAAGGATTCTCATTTTTAATATGCAGAAATAACAAACATTACAGTTATAGTGTTCTGGCATTTTTCAGAATTTTTCATTTTATTAGTTTTATAACATTTTAAAAATTGCACTGATTCACATATACTATTAGGTAGAGAAATGCTACAATCAGATCAAAATCCATTTTCACTGTTATTTCAGGTATCACAAAAAAAATGTAAAATAAGTTTCGAAACACAACATACAAAAAAATTGCTGCAATATTAAAAAAGAATTATAAAATTAATGAACTTAAAAAAAATCTTTTAAAATTCCAGAACATGTCTAATGTAATATTGCTTGCTTCCTCTGGATATTAGAAAATGACACATTTCCTCTCCATAACTTTGTCTGCTAGAATTTTTTTTAAAATGGACACACATACTTTTGCAGTCGCATAATTTGTTGAATGTAATTACAGTAAAAATATTTGATTAAGCTTTATCAATTACTTACCATTGTTGATCACATCTTGACAGACTGTCAGCTTTGCTGTAATCCTGATTTAAATGACTGATTGAAAATTCTTCCAAAGCAGTCGATATTGCCTCCAGAATGGTTCAAGCAAACCACAATGGTTAATACCTATGACTGGATTTTTTGACTAAAATTACCTTAATGTATAAAATATGCTGTTATAACCTAAAATTTTAAAAAAAAATGTGCACAATAATATGAAAACTATAACACAATATTATAACAAAGTAAAATTTCAGTTGTAAAATAAGTTTATAACAATTAACTATTTAAGAATAAAATGCACATGAGAAGCAAGCTAAACTATGGAATTTGATGTTGTACTATGCTACTTAATTTATTAAAATTCTCGGTACATAGAGTGCTGTGATTTTTTTTACATCCTTGTTTTTACTTCAGTTTATGAGCCCTGAGTTGCAATATACAATGAATACCTTGTGCAAATTAAAAGAAAGAAAGAAAAAAGGTTTTCTATTGTCAGCCAACAAAGCCTTGTACTTTGAAAGACTTGTTTCTACTTCAGCTGACACAAGAAGAGCATGTTTAAAATGAAAACATAATTTCAGTCTAATTCTAAATGATTAAGAGAGATCTTTTTACCCAACAAAAGCAGTTTTATTGTTTTTCTAACATATATGTATTATGTAACACATAATGTTGAGAACACTTTCTCACCATACTGAAACACAAACTGTTGTAAATTTACTCTAATACTTGCTTCACTTTAGGCATTTTTTTTTTCTGAGGTATACTACACACACTTCCAACTTCAAGATCAGTAACAGAATGAGCAACTGATTAAGCTACACAAAGTCAATGCTACATCCTTATTGTGAATTCAAACAAACAAGGAAGGTAGATTTTTACTATTTTTCAGAAAACAAATCATGATGTGTAATTCTGAGAAATTGAGCAACTCTAATGCACAGAAAAGAAAGAAATTGCTTGAGAAAAGTTGTTTACTTCTTGAAAGAGTAAACATATGACTATTTACTTACTAAAGTATGCTCTATTAGAAAGAAATTGCCATAACTGTTTCTTATTTAGACCATTTATTTGTACCAAACGGCATAAAAAATGTTTAAATACATTTATGCCAAGCGTTAAAGCTACATACATTCTAGTAGAAATTGAATCCAATTTATCATCCTTTTAAGGACTACTTGTACCTGGCACCCTGGCTTTCAATTAGCCTTTATTCTTTTCCTTCCCTTTCCACTTCCTTGATTCCTACTCTCTGATAATTCTTCTTTCTCTTGCCCTTCCTGCTCCTTTTCCATTGCTTTTTAATTTACAGTAACCATTTTCCCTTGATTTACATTGAAAACTTCCCCATATCCTTGATTCTTTTTCGTCTCTTAACTGTTAGTATTTTTATAGCTATCATTTTCTCTCTCATTTTGGATCCCAAACATCCTTTCCTCCATTTCTCTCTCTACATTTTACCAAGTAATGTATCTTATTTTCCTTTTCTCCACATGTTCCCAATTCAGTTTCTCTTGAGCAACATTGCTGCTGTTCTCACCCATGCTAAACCTTCCTATTCTTGTCTGCTACATACGTCAACATAACCTCTCCTCCAATCTCTCTTAATTGTTCTATATGAACTTGCTGACTTTTTATTTTTAAGGATTCCCAGATTTCTTGTTTCTCTATAATTTCTATCCTATTTCTCACTGCTTTCAAAATGTTATAATTTTTTCCCTCTAGCTGCCAAATACCCTCCTTCCTCCATTCCTGTCTTCTTCAACACTCTTCCTATCCCTGCCCATCACCATTCTTGTTTGAAGTTATCTTCTGTTGATTCACACAGATTTGTAATATATCTTGAAGGCACCTGTATCGCTATTTCAAGATTCTTTCCGTAATTATTCCTTTCCTCCCTGTTCTTCCTAATTCTACCAATGCTACTTCCTTGGTGCTGACCTGATTAATCCCAGAAGTTCTTTGCAAAATCATCTGTATATTTGAGTATAAATATGACTTAACAAATTACTAAAAGGTTCTGTTTACAATGGGCAAAATATTCTGTAATAAACTGCCAATTGAATTAAAATTTTTAAGAGGTTATTATTTTCCAAAGTCAACTAAAAACATTCCTAATGGATAAATGCTTATATAGATTGAATAAGTTGTAAACATTTTGCAAATAGGTATTTATAACTTTGATGGTGCTTGAAACTTGTACAAGTCTATAAGTAAATAAATAAATAAATATACTATCATTTAATTAATTTTTTCATAATGAGCATTTATATGCATTTAAGGAACATATCAGTATTACAAAAAAATATGTGCTCCATCATGAAAATTGTAGCCCTACTGATGCCAGTGATGAAATAAATGAATACTGTGCACTCAAGAAAAACCAAAGTTCCCAAAAGCTGTAGTGATTCGGCCCCTGGAAGTATTTCAGTACAAATAATGATCTCATTTCTGTTGCTAATGTTTGCATTCTTCAGCAGTCATCGAGTTTGTCTCCAGTCCTTCACTAATTTATAGATATAGGAACATTAGGTTCTCGCTGCTTAGTCTTTTTTCACACTTTTCTAAGACAGTGTGAAATTTGTTTAAGATTGTACATAGGCTAATGACATACCCACCCCCATACCAACTTTCATCCTTGTTTTGTTCACTTTTAAGTTTGTAAAGATCAGATTGACCAACATTTTGCAAGAAATGGTTTAATTTTTGTTCCTCCATTAGTGTGTAGGATAAAATATTAGTGCTATAAACTTTTTGTATGGATACGATCTGTTTGGGTCCTCCATTTATATTGTAATTTTGCTTAAACTCTTAAAACATTGAATAAGTGCAGTGAAGAGGATATCATAATACACACAATATCATTATAAGTCAATACTAATTGTGATATCTGCAACCTCGTTATAAAGATAAAAGATTGGTGAAGAAATAATGTTTGTGTCTTGTTGTTTATGAATGTGTGAGTGCCCAGATTTATTGATAATAAGCTCAGCAGTTTTGTTTTCCAGCAAGTGGTTTCATAAACGTGTACATACATTACATTTTAAGATGTGCTTGCAATGTTTTGTATTGTGTGTACTTGCCAAATTAACAGTTTGTCCGTAAAATGTACAACAGCAGATACAATTTTATGACTTTGTGGAGAAATTCAGAGTGTTACAGATTTTCAGCACAGACATGAAAAAGCATTAAATTCTCTTGCATTATATTGTAACTTAAGAATATGAAACTGAATGGTATACAGTGCTATGATAGGCCAGAGCTTATCTGTGTATTTATCCATCATGATCATGGTCCCCTTCACAGGGCTGCAACAAAATGTATAATGACCTCTAGTAACCAGATTGCAAACATTAAGTAATGGACGATATGAATAGTAAAGTTAACTCCCTCGTGTAAATTGTTCATCTTTTTAGCATTTTACCATTTTTGTGACCGTTTTGTTTATAGTTTATTTTTTTCTCTATTTTACCTTGCCTTAACTATGTGGTGATATTGCAACGGATCTGATAGGGGATATCTCCTGGCTGGATGTGCAGCAGACAGTTAACCTCTAGGTATCATCCCTGTGGCATACTATCTTGCTTCACAGAGGCCTTAGTTCTAGGCAACTGTACCGCTGCTTCTGTACATGGTGGGCAGATCAGATGGCAGCTTCAACACTAGTCCACAGAAGCCTTAGTGCTAGGCAACTGTATCTCTGCTTCTACACGTGCTGGACTGATGGCATGTCTACCCCTTTAATTTTCTGTGTATAGATGGCAGAGCATTTACTGTTATCTTCTATTTTCATTTTTACAATTGTTTTATACTTAAGGCGGAGCTTTCATTGTGGTATTAAATATTGAATCCATTATTTAGCTTAGCGAGTGAGGGAAACCACAAAAAAAACCAGTCATGTTGGTGAGCCCATAGGGACCTCCCAAATGTGGGCCACTGCCTGAACCATCCCACTCGATATAGTTGATGTTATGAAGTGTAAAACATGAACTAGACTAGGTAGTGGTGTTCTTTGCTTTGGTACATGTTTATTGTGGTGCCAGCATGTGTGACATAAGCAGGTGTTCAAAGATTCTTATAAAATGTAATTCCCATTTATTTTACATGGCATTTTTGTGCATTTACTGCAACAAACATTTTATGCATTCTAAGTTTCATGTCATTGCAAAATTTAGCTCTGCTGGAGGAGGGAAAGTTTTACGGGTTTCAATTTCAGGAAGTTGGCAGGTGTGAATAGGTCAGCCTGTGTAAGAATGAGTGTGATGTAGTCTGTTTCAATACAGCATCAGAAAACGCTTTCTCTCCTATGGAAAGAAAGAAGAAAATTACAAATTTTATGTAGCAAATATTGACATTGGTAGTAACAAAACAGTTACCATCATTAGTTAAGTACACCATTCAAAAACATAAGAAAAATTATACCATATGGAAGGAGTAGAGGTAGTGCAGTTTACTCTCTGAACACTTCATGAAAACTTGTAAATTATACAGCCCTGGACATCGGAGAAAGAATAGCTAAGATGCACAGTGTAACCTCAGTTATGTGTTTTTAAAGGGAGACAGCTAAAATAGCATATAAATGAGAAAATGTAAAGTGAATTTTCTTAAGGAACTGAAACTGTGTTTTTAGATTATTACTCAAACTAATTATTTGTTGTTTAATAAATGAAACACATAATTAATAAACACAATACAGTAGTTAGAGTACTTACATGCAGGCAGTACTAATATTCATATTTTAATTTTTAATAAAACTCGGATTACTGGTTTTAAAAAATCTGATGTGATATATTCACATGACCTTCTCTACCCTCTCGCTTATTAGTGGGTATACAAACTATTCTTACCGAAGCTTATTTTTCTATCTACTTCATTTTAATCCAAATAAACCTTTGCAGAAATGCTGCCTTAAACTTTCATACTGTTTCCATGCAATTGTGAGAAACAACTGAATGTTGAAAGGACTTAAAAGAATGACCAAGTAATGAACAATTCAAACCATTAATAATGGATATCTCGAAAATGGCTTATGCCACAAAAAAAGTTATTTGAAATAAGTTGTGTGTTTTAAAGAGATCTACATTTCTCATGTAGTATGTTTTTGTCTATTGCTTAACATCTACTAGTTATACAACATTATATAAAATTATTTCTGAATGAAGAGGACTTCATAGGTTATTCCCATAAAATTCAAAATATACATTGTATTTGTCATATACATAACATTTTGAAAACTTTTTCATGTAAAAGGCTGTTATGATTTATACTTTGGGATGATAGAAATTGTTGTGTAATTTCTAGAGGTTGAATTGTCTCCTCAGAAATGAAATATTTGAGAAAAATTGAGAGGAAAACAAAGAAAGATAGAGTTACAAACAAAACCATTAAGAAAACCTAAATATGGACTCACTAGTGGAAGAGATAGAGAAAAGATATTAAAAATATTTTAGCAACTTAATCAGAATGAATAATCAGCATAAAACAAAACAGGTATTTGAAGCAAGACCGGAGGGAAGCAGAAGACGGGGAAGACTGAGAAAGGAGAGATAGCAAGAAATAGAGGGATAGAACTGAATGCATTGAAGAGAATGAGACAGGATAGCGAACAGTAGGCAAAATGAATAAATGGCCCAACACTCAAAAGCAACAGGGGAAGGTGAAGAAGAAGAATTGCCTTGTGCACACTGGAACACTTTCATTATTTACGTCTACTACTTCATGACTGTCGTCATTAGTATCAGGTACAACTTGGGGAAGAATGATCTTGCCCAGCCATATTGTTAGCATGTGTGCAGCAATAATGCATTCTGAAAACATTGATGCCTCATCCAACATGCCTACTATTTTGTGCTGCATCACCAATGAAGCAGTATACAGAAACCATGCATAAATATGTTAACATAGCGTAAGCATAACTTATAAATAGGGCCCGGATTTTTAATTAACACATTTCAATGTATATATATTCCTGGAGCAGAATATGTGAATTTCATTATACCTAAGAAAAACCTAAATGAGGGGTTGACACCTAAAATAACCTAAATAGCTGTCTTCCCTTTTTCGAAATGAAGAATGTTATTTTCGGATTGAAACCCATTGTAACATTATTTCCAGCACTTATAGCCAGTAGATACTTCAAGTTACTACAGTTAAACACAGCACATGTGACATGGCGACACCTGGATGCAGGTGGTAGAAGATCAGGAGGAGCATAACCTGCCTAACGGGACCACCTCCAATCATTCACCGAGAGTACAACAGAGTACACTGAGAGTACTTTTGTAATGTAATTGTTGTATAGTGAAACAATGTCTAAACCACATTTATTGAAAAAGTGGATTGCTGCAGATCCACACTTCACTTTTGTTAGTGACAGACAGTGCTGCCTACATGTTGAAGGCTGGGGGGTGGGGAGCGGAAGTTCTACAGTCCTTCCACTAGACCATGCTACATGTTACATGCTTGGCCTATGGCTGCACCACCTTGCTAAGGAGATTAGAAGCCACTTCGATGACATGAACAGCCTGAGATCTTTGGTAAAGAAGGTTTTATTAAAAGCCCCAACACATATACCATTGTTCAAAGAGAAAGTACCAGCAACCCCTCTTCCACCTGAGCCGATACTTGGCTGTCTGCTGCCATTTACTATGCTGAGCACTTAAAAGAAATTAAAAATGTTGTCAATGAATTGGATGAAACAGAAGCTTCCTGCATTGCCAAAGCTAAGAAATCATTCGAGTACCCCACTCCTGCCGCTTCCCTTTTGTATATTAAGACACATTTTTGTTTTATACCAGAAGCTATTCTCTGGTTGGAAAGTACAACTTTGCCACTAAAAGATGCTCTAGATATCATTGGCAATGTTTCCAGTAAAGAAATACCTGGACCAGTGGGAGTTGCATGTTCGAAGTTGCAGAAGATTCTTCAATGAAACCCTGGTTTTGAAGATATGAAAATCATCAATTCAGTATTGCAGGGAGAAAAGTATACAAGAAAACTACCCCTAGAATCTGCTGCACTAACATCAATGTTCTATGTTCCAATGCCGTCATGTTCTGTTGAAAGAACCTTTCTACATACAAGAATGTCTTACGTGATAATAAAAGTCGTTTATGCAGAAAATTTGAGAATGTAACTATCTACTGCATTGCCAAAAATAAATCTTACAACTAAGTACCAGAAAAGCAAAATTATTGATACCATTTATTGATCCAAGAAGCAAACTATTTTAATCAAGAAAAACCTATTTTAAACATATAAGAAACCTAAAATGAAGGTTTATTCCACCTAAAAATCTGGGCCCTACTTATAAATGAGTAAGTAAATTAATATATTTCATACATGGGAACTAGAAAAATATGACACATTAATGAGAAAACATATAAACAAAAAATATGTCATTGAGTGAAGTATTGATAGAAAAAATTCATTGCCTAAAAGATTTATCATGTATCTATAAAAAATGTTGAAGTGAATAACGTTTAGTTGACAATTCAAGTGTGTTTGAATTCTTTACTTTAGTTCTTGAGACCAAAATATTCTCCAATGTAGCTTTCAGCCTTGTTTGTTAATTGTCTGTAAGTATGAATGTGTGTCTGTTGCCATAATGTGCAGCTATGCTCAACTGCTGTACTTTATCATCAGAATCTGTGCACTCACACTCCGAACCCAAAACCACGTTTCCTCTCCTTTACTTCCACCAGATAATGTTGCTAGCTATGTGTAGGCATTAAGTTGAAAAAGTTGGATCATATCTGAAAAAATTCTGATGTGATACATTTACATGACTTTCTCTACCACTATCAATTATTTTCATATACCCACTATAAACTATTCTTACGAAAGCTTACTTTCCTCTCTAGATAACTTTTGTAGAAATGGTTCCATTACACATTTCATTGTATATACAAGAGGGATACATTTTTTTTTTAATGGACGCTCTTTAACTTCTATGGTCCTTAGATCCCATTCCATGTTGGGTGTGAAAGATCGGTAATTTTGTTCAGAGACCTCTTTATCAGGCTTGAGATTCTTTTACGTGCCGTAAATCTATGACACGGGACCACCGGCTTTACTTCCGTTCCGAAGGAAGCCTTGCTGAGCATTTTTACACCCGAAAAAATCCATTGCCCTCTGCCGGGTTTGAATCCGCGACCTAGGGAACTAGAGGCTAGCATGGTAACCACTACACCACGGAGGATGACAACAGGGATACAGGAAAGCATAATTGACATTCAGATGTTTAAAACCCCAACGCTGAATGCTGGTCTTAAAATTACATGACAAATTGAATAGCGACATCACTTTTAAGAAAATGACAAAAGTATTGAAAAATTCAAAACAATAATGGATATCTCAGAAATGGCTGATGCCAGAAAAATAGTAATTTGGAATAAATCGTATCTCTTTAGATATCAAGATATACATTGCATTTGTCATGCAAATATCTTAAGCATGTATTTTATTAATCAAAATCTTTAAGAGCCATTTCTGAGAAAATAGCAAACATTTCTCAATGTAAAGACTAGTTTGGGTTAAGATAAGATACTTTTATTCATCCTTTAAATACAAGATTTCAAGGACACGTCAAATACAATTTTATATACATATATACAGGTTTTACATATCCCAATACTTAAAGTCTTCTAGACTATAAAACGCATTCATTATTAAGAACTTTTTTATTTCTTTTAGTTTATATTCTGTTTTATTGATTTTTTTTTATTTCAATGGGTAACTTGTTATAAAGCTTTTTACCCATGCTTATACTGCAACGATTGTTTACTGTTCCCCTATATACTGATCTAAAATAATCCTCATTATTTCTTAAACTATACTTATGTATACACTAATTTTGTTTCATATATATGGATGGAACAGTTAAAAATAGTGAACTCTTTAAACTTCAATCTGCATGTGTGCCTGCTATTTATTTTCCCAATTATTCGAATAGCTTTTTTTTGTAACTTCAAAATCTTTTTTACTTCTGTTGTAGCAATGTTTCCCCATAGAGTTATCCCATATTTTGTGTGAGTAAGAGTAAATGAACACACAGTACACTTGTTTTAATGTTTCATAATCCATATTCTTTCTTAATTGCCTCATTATAAATAGACCTTTATTTGTCTTTTTGGTTATGTGAGATATATATGGCTTCCATTTTAGTTGTTTGTCTATTATTATCCCTAACAGTTTAGCATGCTGCATTTGCAGTATTATTTCTCCATCTATTGCAATGTTTGTTATTTTTACTCCAATTTCCTAGTTCAAAATTTAGCCAAGCTGTTTTTTGGGTGTTTAAATTTAAGTAGTGCTGTTTTATTATTTTAATTAATTCATTTTCTTTAGTTTCCACCTCTGTTGCTGACTTGCCTCTAATTATTATTGTCATGTCATCTGCAACTGCCAAACCTCCATTTCTTTGTATTGAAGGTTGAAGGATTTTGTGTTGCATCTTTGGGAGGTGCTAAAATGAAATATTAAGTTTGGTATCTTGCAAAGTTTTCATTTTTGAGTTGGTGCTTCAGACACACACCTTTTTCTAAAAATACTTTTCTTTCTCTTTTTTTATTCAGGGAGTCTCAAAACATGTATTTCTGTTGAAATCTCTGTATTGAATATTTGGGTGGAATGCAAAATTTCCACCTCTTGCTTTAAGTAGAGATGAGAAATCGAAGTGATAAAGAAATTTGATTATTTGGGGGTCAGACTAAGTAGTAATGGAAAATGCACTAGGCAAGGAAAAGCTGCTACCAACAGCATAGAAACCTGCTTGAAGAAAATATCAAATATGAGGGGAAACTGGCAGGAGAGAATATATACGGCTACAGTCGAAGCAAGAATGATGCTTGGGGACCAGAAAAAGGGTGGGAATGTATAGACCAGATTCATAGAGTATTTTGCAAAATGATACTGGGTCTACCAAGAGCAGCCCTCAATGGGGCAGCTAGTGGAATTGGGAAGGTCGGAAGGAAAGGCTTGGTGGTAAAACAAATGAAGTACTGGTATAGGATCCAATCACTGTACGAAGGATGTTGTCAAAGACTGTCTATGGGGGCAAGAAAATACAAAAGGGGAAAGAACCTGGTTATCACGAGTAAAGGAAATATTACGAGGAAGTGGAATGGGGGCATCAGGTAACCTGCAGATAACATGGAATAAAGTGAAATTAAGAGTGGATGATATAAGAAACAGGAAATATATGGCGTTTTAAGGGATATGAGATATCTTAAATATTACAGGAGTTTTAAGAATGATTGGGGCAGGGAAAAATATATTGATGTGTGCGATAAATTGGAGAGGTAAGAACAGGAACAATTGCTAATTGGTTTAAAAGTTGATAAAACTTGCCCACTATGTGGGAATATAGATATGAATTTACACTTTATATTAGCAAAGCATGGAGAGAGGAAATATGGAACAAAAATTGTGAGAAGTTGCAGATAGAGATAGTGGTATTATAATTATGGTGAGTCATTACATATTAATTCCCATCACATCTGCCCTTGCTGTTATCTGAGTAGCGCTTTTGAGAGGCTTGAGCTGATGATGGGAGAAACACGTCTCCCAAAAGCGCTACTCAGATAATACCAAGCGCAGATGTGATGGGAATTAATATGTAACGACTCATCGTAATTATAATATGATAACATCACAATTAACAATACTTCTGTCAATCACAACAAGAGATAGTGGTCTTAAAATTTTTTAAAAACAATAGGAAAAAATTGGCAAATATGTAGGGAAGCTAAGAGAGAAATGGTGGAAGAAAATAACTAAAGAAAGGGAGGAATGTTAAATAGAAATGATGACAAAAACGTAGTTAATTAACTTAAGCTCAAGGTGTTGAGATTGTACAGAGCAGGAAATGAGGGATCCACAAACAATCAGGGTGTTATGTGTGCAAGATCTTATCCTTAAGCAACTCTTAGAAATACAGCATAATAAATTATGTTATTTGTAACCGAAGATGTCAGAAAAAGTAAGTATTAGAGAAAGTAAAAATCTTACATGTTATATTCAGATCTCTAGTCATTATTTTACTTTTTATAGCTTCTACAAACCTTTCCTATGAAAGCTTATTTTTGTATCTATTTCATGTTAAATCAAGATAAATCGTTTTAGAAATGGTTTTGTTGTTGTTAAAAGGAGACTGAAGTGATAGTTAAATCTTAAAAAATGAGTCACAATATGCTGGCTTTGAAATTCTATACCTCTTAAATGATATTAAGAGAAACCATAAAACCATGGTAACTTAACACTAAAAAATGTAAAATATAGGAAAATTAAAACCACTTATCTCAGATATGCTAAATGTCACAAAAAATGTATTTAATACAAAATTACATGTCTAATGAGATGTGGATTAGATTCTTTATTCACCAGAAGTAATTACATTTGCATACATGGTTTCGTCAAATTATTATATCAATACAAAATGAATAAAATATAAATAAGGATACAATATTTACAAAAAGCCATATGAAGTACATTAAACAGTCAAAAGCAGGTATGCAGGAAGTCATCTACTGAATAGAACATATGATTTAAAAGTAGATTTTGGACAACAATTTAACCTGTGAGATTCTGATAGAATCAGGGAGTTTATTGTATAAATTTACACCTATATATGTGTAACAAAATTTAAACCCTTGGTTAACCAGCATTGTTGAAGATGGTGGCCTTTGGGGTTCTTGTATTGTATGAATGATATTCTTTATTGAATTTAAAGATATTCTTATTTTCATGAATGAAGGAAACTATCTAAAATGTAAATACACGGTAGAGGTAGAATCCTTAAATCTAAAAACAGTGGTTTGCTAGGAGTACGTTGATTGACTTGCTTAATAATTCTTTTTTCTACTTTAAACACTGGAAAATGCCTGGAAGGGATAATGGCGTACTTTAGCTAGTCGTCTTACCGTATAACATATATGACTCAGTTTGTTGACCAGAAAGTCAGCATGCTCTGTCCAACATAGTTGGGAATCAATAATCATGCCTAAGAACTTAGAAGAATTACTTTCATTTACCAGCCTATTACCAAATAAAATTGGATGGGGTTATGAATTCCTAATTATTGATTGAAGTTGAGAGATACACTTTTGTTTATGTTGACATGAAGTTGATTACTCATCATTCATTTCTGCAAATCTGAAACAGTGCTGTTGATTGCATAATTCTCTCGCTGTTGTATCTTATGGTTTACCAGTAACTCAGAATTATACAAAATTCATCAGAATGAGGATTTTGCAGAAAACGCAAAGATATACATTTTATTATTCTATTAAATATCTTGAACATATGGTATTTTAATCAAAATTATTAGGGTCATTTTTGAGAAAATTGGAATAAGAAATTTTGTATGTAAAGGGTAATTTGTGGTGAGTGGATTTCTTAAAACTCTTTGTGTTGCATCTTTGCAAGATGCTGAACTTAAATAGCAAGTTTGGTAACTATCCAACATTTCACTTTTGAGTTATTTTGTTCACAGACACATGGAGCTTTAGCAAAAAAATCTGATGTGTTGCATTCACATGTCTTTCTCTAATCATTGTTCTACAAACTATTCTTATCTCTACTTCCTGTTAGTGTGATAAACCTTCATTACTCATCTACACATTTCGATTTAGGTATAAGAAGAATACATTAGGCTAAAACAATAGTCAAATCTTTTGAAAGCCAGTCGCAATGTGATGCCTTTGAAATTCTGTTCTCTTTGCATTAAAAAAAAAAAAAAAGTTATGGCAATTTGCAATTGAGAAAAGCATAAAGTATTTGAAAATTCAAACCAATAACAAAGAATACATCAGAAATGGTTAATGTCACAAACATTTTTGTATTTGACATAAATTGTTTGGTTTAACGAGAGCTGCATTTTTAATGTATTGAGATTTGTCTATCTTATACGGTTTACCAATTATAAAAGTGGTTCAGAATAAACAGAACTTCATAGACTATTCCCAGAAAATTCGAGATATACATTTTCAAAATAACCTAAACACATGGTATTTTAATCAAAATCATTAGAGCCATTTTTGAGAAAATAAAAAATAACGAAAACTTTTCCATTTAAAGAGTACTTTGGGTTGGTGATTTTCTTCAAAATCTTTGTTTCATACTTCGAAGATTCTGAACTTAAATACCAAGTTTGGTATTTAACCGACTTTTTGTTTTTTATTTATGATCCAACACCACACGGGTGTTTGAAAATGCCTTTTTTTTTTATCCAGGTGACCTCAAAGCATGTATTTCGGTGACATTTTTGTATAGAATTTTTAGTTGGAATACAATACTTATATTTACTGTACGTACCTACTGGTACCTACATAGAGAAAGTAAACTGTTTATTTGTTATACTCTCGAAACATGTGTTTCCGGTGAAATCTCGAAATCAAATTTTGGGCTTATACAATACTTCCTCTGCCACTTAGTGCTAGAGAAAGTAAAAATGTACATGTCATTAAAATGTGAAATTGATGTCTGATAACTTTGTAGCTCCAAAATCATTACCCTCATAACAAAGGACATGTACCTATTCCGATTGGCAACCAAACCGCTTGCACATTGGGCAGTCATCGACTCGAACATCAATTGGAAACATGTATGACAATGTAATTATGCTCACATATGAGCTATTGAAAATTTCACGTAGAATCCGAAAAAATACCTAAAAAAAATCTGATGTGTTACACTCACATGACTTTCTCTACTCTTGTACAAACTATTTTTACAAACGCTTATTCTCCATATGCTTCATGTTAATCGAGATAAACATTTGCAGAGTCTATCTTATTCCTAATTTTCTTGTAGATGTAAGGGGAATATATGTTTACAAGGGCAATATAGAAAAACAGTAGCCTTTAAGCACATACATATCTCTTAATAACTGGTTGCTAGGTGCAGCACCATTCCCTTTCCCACAGATTAATACTCTTTGCATATCCAAGACAAAAAAATGAATAACGAATTCCCATTTGAGAAAATAAGTATTGACAATTTTAAGGGAATAACAAGTAATATCTCGAAAATGGTTCACTCAACAAAAAAAATGCATATGACATAAATTGTGTATTTTAACGCGATCTACATTTTTTGTGTAGTAAAATTTTGTCTATCTCTTATGGTTTACCAGTTATGCAAAAGTCGTTCACAGTGAAGAATACTTTTGGAGACATTCCCAGGAAATTCAAGATATATATTTTATTTGTCATAAAAATATCTTAAATATATGATATTTTATTCAAAATCGTTAGAGCCATTTTTGAGAAAATTAAAATTTTCGAAAAATCTTCCATGTAAAGGGTACTCTGGGGTGGGGGATTTTCTTGAAAACCTTCGTGTCGCATCCTTGGAAGATACTGAACCCAAATACCAAGTTTGGTGTTTATCCGACTGTTCGTTTCCGAGTTATGCTGTTCACAGACACACACACGAACATGTTTCCAAAAATGCTTTTTTTGGATTCAGGGGGTCTCAAAACATGTATTTCCGGTGAAATCTCGGTATCGAAATTTTGGGTGGTATACAATACTTCCCCTACTTACTATACGTAGTAGAGAAAGTAATAATTTCTGCAATGAGGTCACGTGAGAGAATAATGCATCCTTATTGGTCTGACGTCACCGTTTATTTTCGCGGTTCGGAGTAGAAAGAATTAAACGCGTTATCCTTTGTAAAACGAAGATCCATTGTATTTGTTTTCCTTTTATTTTAGTAAATAATAGTATAAGTTAGTGGATTCTGTGCAGCAGAATGTTTTCATTTCGGGATCAGCAGGAATTGCGACCAGAGTTTGAAGTAGAAAGTGTATAGTTCCTCTGTGCACCAATACATCACATACCTCTAGCAAATTGTTCTTCCTGAAATCAGGAAGAAAAGGATTTTGCAATGTATGTTAAACTATTGTAACGGGTTTTTTTAAATGTTTTTATGCTTAATACTTTTCTAATGTCAAGTTAAAATAATACGTTTGCCACCCTTAACCTCTTTAAGAATTGCATTTAACGTTTCAGACAACTTTGGTACCTATGTGTTTAATAAAAGGTAGTAATGAATACAATATTACCCATAACCTATCTGGTATCTAATCTCGTCCAAATTAAGAAACACTAATAATCAAAACATCTGATCATTCTATGCTAAGCAATTAACGCTTGTCGCTGTCGTCACTAACATTATGATTCTCATCTTCATGTAACAAAACCTAACTGATTTATTTGCTCTTTTCTTAATGTTATCCTGGCACCATAATTAGAGGCGCTTTGTAAGCACTATTGTTTCATAGCGTCAACAAGTTGCAACCATTTTAACCCTTTCCCATTATCCCTGTAGCATTCTATGTTTATGTAATAAAAATTAATAGGAAAAAGAATCTGCAAGTCTATTCATAGACGTAGCTAGGGAGGGGTTGGAAGCTCCCCCCCTTTGCTGAAAAAAAAACTTGATAGCAAAGATAGCTTCGTTAAAATAATAGCATGTTTCTAATGTACAAACTGAGGCTTTCACGGCCGCCGTCATAACTAATAAATGAATTACAACTATCCGGGCTTGTAGGCCGTGGTCTAGAAGGCATCGTGGATACCGACGTTTCGCCAAGTACAGCGCTTGGCATCTTCAGGGTGAAGTGATTCAGTGTCTGCGGTGGACTCCGTCGATGCCTTCTAGACCACGGCCTACAAGCCCGGATAGTTGTAATTCATTTATTAGCATGTTTCTAGGTTGGCGGAACGAGATACTTTCCAAATCGTATCACTGTTACATATATTTACGCCGCATGTCTTAAACAATATCGCCAAAGGTGACAGCAACAGAAGCTGTACTTCTGATGGCTTGGGTACAACCATGTTAATTGGGGTCATGTTTTCGTTCCGGTGCTAAATTTGAGTGTTTGCAAATGAGTACAATATCTCCCAGTTTAGAACCTAAATAGAAACCCTATTTTTAGTGAAATAAAATACTTCACAGTGGACATTAACTCTGTCACACCAGTTTGTCTCCTATTCTATTAATTTCAATTTCGGCATCTTAATCTGTGAATATAAAATTGCTTTATTTAAATATTTCAACTCAGGATTAATTCATATTTATCATTTGAATTTATACAAATAAAAATGGATCTGTATACATAACCCCCATCCCACTGAATATTTTCCTGACTACGCCAGTCTATAAACGGTTTAAGTCAGATATTTGACTTAATACTAAGGTCGCGAATGAGAAATACGATAGTATGTTTCACCGTTTTCTTCTGAAAACTAATCAATTACACATCTTAGTTTTTCAGTGTAAACATTAGATTTGTTGCAACTTAGCAAACTTGAAAAATCAGACATATACTACTCTCTATCCAAAACACACATGCTTTTGATCCAGGAATTTCGGGAGCCAGAAAACAATCGTTATTTCTGAAAAACAAAATGCTATCATTAACCCATGCATGGCAGATTATCTTATTTTGCCTTTTTAAAAACTTCATCATCATTTTGATTAAAAAAAATGCGAAAAGAAAACTCAACCAACAATATACATGTACCATATGGCATGACTTGAGTTGAGACGGTGACGTCGCAACGTTTTTGAGAGCCTTGTGAAATGGGAATTTGTAATACTTTTCCCTTGCTTTCAAAAGAACCGTACATTAGACAGGAATATTATTTTCTGTTAATTTGAGGATGAACTTTTCATTAGTTTTTTTGCCCTCGTGCATGTGTGTGTTGGAATGAACTTTTTATTAGAAGTTGAATCAGTCTTTAACTTCAATGCTAAGACCGGTACTCGAACCAGATGCCGTTGTTCTTATCACTTGAGCTACCATGGTGAGTTATTTATACAATCCTCTATTTCACTTGGAAGACTGTCAGGTTGAGGTTAGGGATGTCAGAAGTAAAACTTCGCCGATTTAATATGTAGAATGTATATACCTACATACCTATTTCTGTGAATATCAGACGAATTTTCGTCAGTTAACAGGAATACCACGGAGGCGTTACGGAATTACATTCTTAGGGGTAAAAATCAGATGTGTTACATTAATGGAATTTCTCTACCTTCTATTTTTATAGTTTCTGCAGACTATTCTTATGAAAGCTTTTTTCTATTTACTTCATGAATCGAGATAAACTTTATAGAAATAGTTCATTACACATTTAGCTGTAGGTACAAGAGAGATTGAAGTGATGGTCAGATGTTTAAAAACTGGGTCGCTATATGCTGGCCCTGAAGTTCCATATGACATCGCGAGAAACAACTGAAAAGCGACACTGCTTAAAACAGAATTGAATTGATGTTGCTCAGAGACCTCTTTATCAGGCTTGAGGTTGTTTTACATGCTTTAAATCTACGACACGGGACCACCGGCTTTACTTCTCTACTTAAAATAAATCTAATGTGTTAAATTCACATGATTTTCTCCATCCACTGTCATTTATTTTTATATCGCTTGCACAGCCCTTGTTACAAAACTGTATTTTTCTGTCTGCTTCATGTTATCCAGATGAAGGTTTGCAGAATTGGTTTTATTACTCATTTCTTTGTAGGTACAAAGGGGATGCAGGAAACCGAAGCGATGGTCAAATAAGTATTTAAGTGCGGGTCGCTCCTTCCATAACAGCACGAGAAACAGATGAATGGCGACAGCACTAAAATGTCAAAGTTATTGAAAATTTCAACCATTAATAGCGAATATCTCGGAAATGGCGAATGCCACAATACAAGTAATGCATTTGAAATAAAGTGTGTTTTAAAGAGAATTTTTTTGTGTAGTAAGCGTTTTTCTTTCTTGTGGTGTGCCTGTTATTCAAAATTATAGAATATTCCTTCCGAATGAAAGGGACTTCATAAATTATTCCCATAACATTTAAGATATAAATTTTATATGTCATGTAATATCTTCAATATATGCTATTTTAATCAAAATCGTTACAGGTTTTTTTTTTTTTGCGAAAATAAAAGATAGTTTGGGATGGGGAATTTTGTTCAAAAACTTCATGTCTCATCCTTAGAAGACGCTGAGCTTTATTACCAAGTTTAGTATTTAATCGACTTTTCGTTTTTTGGTTATGCTGTACACGCACCTTTTCCTAAAAATGCTTTGTTGGATTTCCGGTGAAATCTGTATATCGAATTTCTGTGTGAAATCAGGAGCGTCATTTAGAGGGGGCAGGAGACTCAATTTACCTCCTCCCCTCCTTAGGTTACGAAAAATGATTGGGCCACTGGTTATTATTGCTGTACCAAACGGAAAATTACAGCTATACTTTTAGCACAAATATTTCGCATTTCAGAAGAAAAAGATTATTTTTCTTTAGACTAAATATGTTGTTAAAATTTGGGAAACGGAAATACTGCGGGAGGTTAATTACATTTATTAAATCGTCATTTGAGATTTAGAGACCCACCCTGGTACCCCGGGTAAGCGCTACTAGTTATAAATGTTATAGGTAGGTAATCAAGATTTAAGTCTCAAAATATTGCCTTGCGCAAGTACAAACGCACCAGTGAAATACTTTGGTGTTCTGTGATCCACAGCAAGAGCCACACGGGCAGAGATCGAGTGGTGGAGGGTTCGGCTTTTCAAGGTTATGAAGTTCGTCATAAATTACTTAAGTACCTCGTGACAACGCTAACAAGTGAATTCCGTCTTGTCATCGCGTCTTTGCATTCCGTTTGAGAAGCTGTTATCTATCACAGCAGTTTAAAGCAGCAGAAATGAATAGAATTGTAATTTTTGGAGCTACTGGAAACGTTGGATTACATGCCACAGAAGCCGCGGTAAAGCAAGGGAAAAGTGTGAGGGTGTTTGTTCGAGATACCAGTAAGCTACCGGAACATTTGCGAAGTAAAGTTGATGTGGTCCAAGGCGATGTGACAAACGAACCAGAAGTTCACAAGGCTGTTGAAGGTCAAGATGGTGTTGTTGTAGTATTAGGAACCCGTAATGACCTCAGCTCTACAACAGTGCTGTCTCAGGGCATGAAGAACATTATATCGGGCATGAAGAAAGTTGGAGTAGATCACGTTTCCGTGTGCTTGTCGGCATTTCTTTTCTACGAACCGGAGAAGGTGCCAGCAATCTTCAAAGACCTGAACGCAGATCATCAGCGAATGTTCGACTGTCTGAAGGAGAGCGGGTTGAAATGGGTTGCTGTGCTTCCGCCCCATTTCACAGACAACCCTTCTAGTAAATACAGTGTCACACACGACTCCTCCCCCGGGCGTACAATTGCCAAGTGCGACCTTGCAGCGTTTATGCTGGAAAGTCTGTCGAACCCCGAACACTACAATAAAGCCTGTGGAATAGCAAATGTGTGATGGTTTATTTGTTGAAGACTGTGCTTTTAAAATTACCGATGGGGTTATTTACAGACTATGATTGTTGTAAATGTTAAGTTTTAAAATTCCCGAATGTTCTTGAAGTGAAAATAATTCCTTCAAAATGATACAAGATATTGAACATTTGTTCCAATCCATGTTTTCTAAAGTTTTGCGAATTAATTGCATTCACATGTAAACCAACTTTGTTGCTAATTTGCATTGTCTGAATCCAGATCACACTTTTACGCTGTGTCATTGATATAGTTAACCTCAAAATCTTACATAATTATTTTGTAGTATGATGTAAGTAGCACACATGTTTCCAAAATACTTCTGATATATTAAAATGTATGTTGCATTTCAGTTTTAGTCATTTTACATTTAATGACTTTATAAATACCTACAGTTAGGTGATTGGTTCCTCCAGTACTTTCATTCCCATGTTAAGAAATTGCTGTTCATGCTTCCACATAACAGTTTTCACATCATAGGATTTTATCAGCTAGTGAGGTTATGTGTGTTGATTGTTTTCCTTAAAGATTAATTGAAAATCAACTATCATTTGACTATTGCTAAGAAATCCGAATAAGTACTGAAGGAAGTAATAACAATTGCAGTAGCAGAAGTGATTTTTAAATGACTTTACTTAGGCAAAGCTTTCTTACCCAGCCTTAAATGGCAGTGAATTAATTTCATTTACCTCCTCCCGGAATTCTTTACGAAATTATTGCACAGTGATGTAGAAGAATTTTGTAGTGAATGCTCCCTTTTACTCCTTATAGCTGTATTATTGTTGTCTTCCTGATAAGCTAACAATGAACTAAAACTCCTCTTAGTATTGGCAGCTGAAATTATCATGTGATGAGTAATTAGAGCAACACCAGTTCATATACATACACATGCACACAATAAACTTGGGGTTAAACCAAGAAAACGCACCATTGCTTGCTTTCACTGTGGCTCTGTACAGCCCACTTTCACCTCCTACTTGTTCTAGGGCTAAATACTCATTAGGGTGCATGCAGTGGAGCCCGCCCCCTCAAAGGCTATGGTGCATCCACCCAAAAACAGTCATTCCCCCCAATTTTTCTGAGAGCTCAATATAAACTATTTACAGTAGAGTCTCACCAAGATGAGATAATGGGGTTAAGGTATCTCGGATTTGGGATAAGTCGGACTATATGGAGCACCATAGGAAAACTCATTAAAGACGAAAAGTTTTTATATAGAAATAAACACAATATGTACGTACATGGCGTTATTTTCTTTAAAAAGTCTTTAAGCGTCTTCTGCTTCAGAATACTGAATTGCTTTTGCATGGCAATGTTACGCCATTGTTTGAATAACATGGTGTTGCCTCTGGGTGTTGTTCTACTGTCTTCCACAGCAAAGAAAGTCCCCGGGGAATGAAGCGCAGGGGGGAAATTGCTGATTAGACACAGTCCGATGTCCTGCCTACTTGCTTATAATACTCTTATTTGTGGCACACATGACAGCTCAGTTACAGCGTAGCATGTGTTCTCCGTCACACACATTCACTGTCCTTGTCGCATTGTTTCCAAATAGATAAGGGCAGCACATTCCTGTCAGGGACTTTCTCTCATTGGCGAAGAGCTTGGTGCAATGCCACCTGCAACAGCAAAAACCTCATTATGACTCATCTTTGGTGTTCTTCTTCTATGTCTTCCTCCTCGCTTTCTTCTGTTGGCTCATTCAACAACTCGCTAATCGATGTTTCCATAAGTTCACACTGTTCATCCATTCCGTAGCTTCACATTCACTAGCACCTGGAAGCTGTGCAATTGGGTTTGACAGGGGTGCATCAGCATCATCATGAATTCACTCACCAGTCGATTTGCTTTCTAAAATTTTTTTCCACGATTTCACAAGTGTCTCAGGCTTCACTTTATCCCATGACTCTGCTAACTAATATACTACGTCCCTCATGGTTACTTGTTTTAGAAAATTAGCAATGTTTCCATTCGGTTCTGTTGCTAGTTGAAGTGACTGCAACAGGTGGCATCGATACTTTTTTTTTAAGTATTCCAAAGTTCCCTGATCCATTGGTTGTATCAAACTTGTGACGTTAGGCAGCAAAAACAAAGTCAGAATTCCATCACACTGCAGTTCCTCTTCATTTAGATGCAATCCAGCGTTGTCCATCAATAAGGTTGCTTTAATAGGCAAACATTTTTCTTCAAAAATCTTTTAGTTTCTGCGCATATTCTTCATAAAACTATCTTCTTAAATATTCCTCTGTCCATCCAGGCATTCTTTTGGTTCTTGTAAGAGATAGGTAGGAAATGTCTTTGAGAGCTCTAAGCTTCACAGACTTGAATATGACGATAAGCTTTAACTTGTGTGTACCTGATGCATTTGATGCAGCGAGTACGGTTACTCTTTCTTTACTTTTTACGTGACAAGGAGCATGACGTTCTTCGCATGAAGGAAATGTTTTAAAAGGTAACATTTTAAAGTTGAGCCCTGTTTCCTCACAATTGTATAACTGATCATTCATGAGGTTTTCACTTTTTATGAGTTCAAATTTTTTTCAGAAGTTCACTACAGCTTCAGAATCACTGGAAAGCTTTTCTCCTCAAACCTGAAGCTGTCGTATACCATACATATTCTTCCATCTCTGTAACCAACATAAAATAGCGCGGAAATCGTTCTCACCTTCTTTAAACTCTTTTTTAAAAAATAAAGCCTTTTTTTTTTTTTTTTTGCAACATTGCGCTGGAAATTGGACTTCACTTCTGCCTTTGTTGACTTAAACAGATAAACAATGTTTTTTCTTTTCGTATTCTGACCTCATACACTTTCTTTTAAAAGAGTTATCTGAACACTTTGTTGAAGAATACTTCTCCAGTTTATCCCTGTTTCGTCTCCAACTGATAGTTCCCCAACATTGTATTCTGCTGCAGGCTTTTTAATTGTCTCCCCTTTATCCAGCCTTTTTAAAGCTTCTAATTTCACCTTCAATGGTACAAATTCCCTCTTACATTCAGCACTCATTATTGAAACGAATTAGAAATAAGATGTACAACCACTTCTAATGTACTCTATCCACAAAGATGGCTACAAATATATTAAAATAAAATACTCCTTTAACTTGACACAACCCTGGTTTGCTGTTTGGGTCACAAGGGATACTTTTCCTCTCAACAAAACATATGTTAACTGTTAACGCTAGCTGCTTTCTTATAATAGCTGTCAAACATTTGCAGCCATAAACGACTCAGTGCATTATTATTGCAACTGAAAAGTGTTTCTGGTGGGGAATGTTTGCTACAATGTACATACATACCTGTTCTGGAAGGGTTTTCCCAGTTTTTTGGCTGGTCGATAATTGAAAGGAAGTTAATCCTAGTCAGGTAACACACACACACACACAATAGACGAGAGGTAGTGAGGTGCAAAAGTATTTAGATACATATCAGGACCGTGTAAATGATGACCTAGCCTCTGACTACAAAAAAAAAAAAAAAATTGTGTCTTCAAGTAGCTTGGATTTGCAAGATACTATTGTATTTCCTTTTCTATATTGGTGGAAAGCTTCACAAAGGGGGTGTCTTATAGGTATTATAGTAGTAATTTATATGTTTATTCTGTGTCACAAGGCAAGCTCATATATGAGCCAGACTAATAAATAAAAACATTTTGATTCTGATACACAACAAAGGCTTAAAAAAATTAAAGTTAAAATAAATAAAAAATCATAATATTTACACCAAAAATTACAAATAAAAACTGGCAGGTGGTGTATTTTATTACTTGGTATTTTAATGTATCCTATTGTATCTATCTAAATGGACCAATATACAGAGAGAGCCAAAAAACTACGAACCGGCTGCGCAGTTTTTTTCCTGTCTGCATCCTCGGTGCTCGTTGCCGTCTGCCGCTATCATAGAAAGGTGATGAAACCATACAACATTTTTAAAACTACTTTTAAAGGCTTTACTTAACAACTTTACGAAAGGAAATACTGAAACTGGCCACCACCGTCCATACATTTTTGTCACCTCTTTAGGAAACTATCCATCACTCGCCGTAGTTCACATTGAGAAATGCTGGCAATTTCCTGGCGGATATTTTGTTTTAATTCTTCCAGGGTGTGTGGGTTTGTCTTGTACACTTTGTTTTAAGTTACCCCAGAGATAGAAATCGCAGGAGATTAGGTCGGGGGACTGAGGGAGCCACAAATCTCTACTAATAATTCTGTCCTCAAACACACTTTCAGTTCTCATTTGAAATATTGGCCGTATGAGCTGTTGCAGAGTCTTATTGAAACTAACTCCCTGCGGTTTCTATCTCTGGACTAACTTAAAACATAAAGCATACAAGACAAACCCACTCACCCTGGAAGAAGTAAAACAAAATATTCGCCAGGAAATTGCCAGCATTTTTCAACGTGAACTATGGCGAGTGATGGATAGTTTTCTAAAGAGGTGCCAAAAATGTATGGACAACTGCGGCGGCCAGTTTCAGCATCTCGTTTCATAAAGATAAGTAAAGCCTTTAAAAGCAGCTTTAAAAATGTTGTATGGTTTCATCTGCACCTTTCTATGATAGCGGCAGACTGCAACGAGCGCTGAGGACGTGTTCAGGAAAAACACTGTGCAGCCAATTTGTAGTTTTTTGGGTCTCCGTGTTCTAAGTGTAACAACTACATAACTACCTATAATGTTAATAGTTCCTTTCATACATTTCCAAAAATTATTATTTCATGTGCCCCATTATGTCATACAGCACAAATAGTACTTAAGACTACTTTTTTGGGGGGAACAGCACATTTAGATTAATAAACTTAAAGATTCAAACTGAGTTAACAATTACAGTACTCAAAAATTGGGACTTTGTTGCCCATCTAATCAGCAAGATTTACTTTGTGCTTTGGTTGGTAGTAGGCATTTTGTGTCTGTGTTGTTCATATGGGAGAGCTGCCAACATTCTGAATGAAAAACATAGTGGTGGTTACATCAAAGCATGCAAGTGTGCATTCCTTAATAATGTTTATGATTCACTATTTATATTAGCTTAGGCTTCTTGTTCACGGAAAGTTAGGTTAGGTTTAGTTTTTTTTTACATAAACTTAGGTTAATTGCATCCGGCAAATTTTCACATATAGTGTGTGTTTTGAAACAAGAAGAAAATTGCTATTTTTGGGGATTTTGCTAATACTCATGGGTTGGCACTTTCGTCTGTTAATGCACACTAGTAACAAAATGGAGCACTTTGTTGACAATTTAGCAACTTAT
>CM060988.1:203555215-203662715 GCA_030765065.1 Deroplatys truncata
AGTGGATTGTGCCAGGTGAACCAACTCCAAAAAAGGCAAAGTCAATTTTGTCAGCTAACAAGGTTATGGCGAGTGTTTTCTGGGATGCACAGGGAATTATTTTTATTGATTACTTGGAAAAGGGTAAAAGTATCACTGATGACTACTACGCAAGC
Source organism: Deroplatys truncata (assembly GCA_030765065.1). Taxonomy (NCBI): domain Eukaryota; kingdom Metazoa; phylum Arthropoda; class Insecta; order Mantodea; family Mantidae; genus Deroplatys; species Deroplatys truncata. Next base: position 203,555,371 of record CM060988.1, read on the forward strand.
GTACTGCAACGTTTGAGTGATGAGAAAAGACAAAAGACCTCATTTGGCAAAAAAAAAGTCTTGTTTCATCACGACAATGCTCCGGCCCATCATTCAGTCATTGTAGTGGGGAAAATTTGCGAATTAAAGTTCAAATTGCTTGAACATCCACTCTATTCGCCAGATCTAGCATCCAGTGACTACCACTGTTCCCTAATCTCAAAAAATTTCTTGGAGGACGAAGATTTCACAGCAATGAGGAGGCCATTGATGTAAACAGCTATTTTGAGGACCTTGATAAATTGCACTACAGAGATGGTTTAATTAAATTAGAACCCGGTTGACAAATGTATTAACCTTTCTGTAGATTATGTTGAGAAAAAAAAAATGTTAAATTGTTTTCGTTGAGAGGCCCGGGACTTATCAGCTGACCCTCGTATATTTGAACCCACTTGAGGCCGCTCTCTACTTGTTAGACAGCCGGCAGTTGCCAGGGCAATTACGCCAGCAGAGGCGGACTAAAATCTTTACCTTATAAATAAATGCTGGAAATGTTGACCTTCTGCTCTCAAACAGGCAGCACATCTCGTGTAAATATTCACGCTCACTCTCCGAAGCACAGCAACAGGAATTCTTGTGATTTCTTGCACAATGTTTTTTCTTAAGTTCTTGTAGTGTGCGAGGATTAGAACAATAAACTTTGTCTTTTAAAGAACCCCATAAATAAAAATCACAACTCGTTAGGTCAGGAGAACGAGGGAGCCACAAATCAACACTAATTATTCTGTCGTCAAACACCTCTCTTATTGCATGTAATGATTCGACAGTCGTATGTGCTGTTGCAGAATCTTGCTGGAACCAATCATACGATTTCTGTTCTTGTGTCAAGCGATTGCAAAATGGCCTCAGAATTAACCTCTGATATCGCTCTGCATTTATTGTTTCACCAAAGAATATGGGCCCTATTATTGTTCTAGCACTCGTCGCACACCACACTCCAATTTTCTGATCATAACGAGGCGTTTCATCACAAGAATTCCTGTTGCTGAGCTTCGCAGAGTGAGTGAGAATATTTACACGAGATATGCTGCCTTTTTGAGAGCAGAAGGTCAACATTTCCAACATCTATTATAAGGTAAGGATTTTAGTCCGCCTCTGCCAGCTGTCTCATGCAATAGAGAGAGGCCACAAGTGGGTTCGAATATAATTTAACTACCCTATATAATTGGTTAACTGTAAGAAACAGACAAAATCTTACTATAAAAAATTTGGTGTTACATTCACATGACTTTCTCTACCATTTATTAGTGGGTATACAAATTATTATTACAAAGGTTTATTTTCCTATTTACTTCATTTTAATCCAGATAAACATTGCAGGAATAGCTACATTGTACATTTCGTTACAGATACAAAGGGAACAGTGATATTTAAAATTTTAAGAACTGGACACTATACACTGGCCTATACTGTTTCCATGCAAACACGAGAAACGCTTAAAATTTGACAGTACTTTAAAAGAATAGCTAAGTATTGAACAATTCAAACCATTAATAATGGAATCTCAGAAATCGGTGATACCACAAAAAGAGTTATTTAAAATAAATACTGTGCTCTAAAGAGATCCACATTTCTGTGTAGTACATTTTCATCAATCGCTTAAGGTTACCAGTTATACAACATTTCTTTCACATGAAGAGGACTTCACAGCCTTTTCCCAGAAAGTTCAAGATATACATTTTATTTGTCATGTAAATATCTTTAATACACAGTATTTTAATCAAAATCATTAGAGACTATTTAGAAAATCAAAAATTTCAAAAAAATCTTCCATGTAAGGGGTAGTTTGGGATGGGGGGGATTTTCTTGAAAATCTTTGTGTTGCATTTATGGAAGATATTGAACTTAAATACCAAGTTTGGAGTTTATTTAACTTTTTGTTTTTGAGTATGCTATTCACACGCATGCGCACACACATGGAACTTTTTCTAAAAATGCTTTTTTTTTATTCAGGGGGCCTCAAAACATATTTCCGGTGAAATATCAGTATCAAATTTTTGGATGGAATACAATACTTCCTCAACTTGCTATACTAAGTAGAGAAAGTAAAAAATATAATGTTATTAAAGTACACAATTTATGTCAAAATTTTTGTGGCATTAACCATTTCCGAGATATTATTTGTTATCGATTTGAAATTTTTTCTCAGCCGCAAGTTACCCTTATTTTTTCTTTCTTTGTTTTTTTTTTTTTTTGTTTTCTCACAAAAGAACAGAATTTCAAAGCCACCATATAATAGCCCCAAGGTTTAAGTGCGTCTGGAGCAATGACAGACATCTGTATCAAACAAGACAAGACATAGCGAGCGGCATTGAAAATATTTGACTATCGCTTTAGCCTACCGTATTTTTCTTTTTATATCTACAATGAAATGTGTAAATGAGTACTGAAGGTTTATCTGTATTAACCAGAAGTAGTTAGAGGAGCAAGCTTTTTTAAGGACTGTTTGTAGAAGAGTGAGTAGAAAAAACATGTGAATTGAACACCAGATTTTTACTTTTTCTACTTCTTGCCTATAGTAAGTAGAGAAAGTATTGCATTCCACTTGAAATGCACATTTTCAGATCCTGAGATCCCTGAATGGAAAAGAAGCATTTTTAGAAAAAGGTCCTTGAGTGTGTGTGTCTGTAATCTTAAAGATAACAGTAAAAGTGAAACAATGAGGTAACAGTTAAATGAGGAAATCAGCAAATATAAAATTAAATGGAAAGATCACATTTCTTGTTTACCAGAGGAAAGACTGACAAATTGGTTGGGACTAGAGATGCTGGAAGATCCCTTCTGAATCAAAACAGCCTATGGACATCATCTTCATCTTGATGATGTGTGTGTCTGTAGTCTTAAAGATAACAGTAAAAGTGAAACAATGAGGTAACAGTTAAATGAGGAAATCAGCAAATATAAAATTAAATGGAAAGATCACATTTCTTGTTTACCAGAGGAAAGACTGACAAATTGGTTGGGACTAGAGATGCTGGAAGATCCCTTCTGAATCAAAACAGCCTATGGACATCATCTTCATCTTGATGATGTGTGTGTCTGTAGTCTTAAAGATAACAGTAAAAGTGAAACAATGAGGTAACAGTTAAATGAGGAAATCAGCAAATATAAAATTAAATGGAAAGATCACATTTCTTGTTTACCAGAGGAAAGACTGACAAATTGGTTGGGACTAGAGATGCTGGAAGATCCCTTCTGAATCAAAACAGCCTATGGACATCATCTTCATCTTGATGATGTGTGTGTCTGTAGTCTTAAAGATAACAGTAAAAGTGAAACAATGAGGTAACAGTTAAATGAGGAAATCAGCAAATATAAAATTAAATGGAAAGATCACATTTCTTGTTTACCAGACGAAAGACTGACAAATTGGTTGGGACTAGAGATGCTGGAAGATCCCTTCTGAATCAAAACAGCCTATGGACATCATCTTCATCTTGATGATGTGTGTGTCTGTAGTCTTAAAGATAACAGTAAAAGTGAAACAATGAGGTAACAGTTAAATGAGGAAATCAGCAAATATAAAATTAAATGGAAAGATCACATTTCTTGTTTACCAGAGGAAAGACTGACAAATTGGTTGGGACTAGAGATGCTGGAAGATCCCTTCTGAATCAAAACAGCCTATGGACATCATCTTCATCTTGATGATGTGTGTGTCTGTAGTCTTAAAGATAACAGTAAAAGTGAAACAATGAGGTAACAGTTAAATGAGGAAATCAGCAAATATAAAATTAAATGGAAAGATCACATTTCTTGTTTACCAGAGGAAAGACTGACAAATTGGTTGGGACTAGAGATGCTGGAAGATCCCTTCTGAATCAAAACAGCCTATGGACATCATCTTCATCTTGATGATGTGTGTGTCTGTAGTCTTAAAGATAACAGTAAAAGTGAAACAATGAGGTAACAGTTAAATGAGGAAATCAGCAAATATAAAATTAAATGGAAAGATCACATTTCTTGTTTACCAGAGGAAAGACTGACAAATTGGTTGGGACTAGAGATGCTGGAAGATCCCTTCTGAATCAAAACAGCCTATGGACATCATCTTCATCTTGATGATGTGTGTGTCTGTAGTCTTAAAGATAACAGTAAAAGTGAAACAATGAGGTAACAGTTAAATGAGGAAATCAGCAAATATAAAATTAAATGGAAAGATCACATTTCTTGTTTACCAGAGGAAAGACTGACAAATTGGTTGGGACTAGAGATGCTGGAAGATCCCTTCTGAATCAAAACAGCCTATGGACATCATCTTCATCTTGATGATGTGTGTGTCTGTAGTCTTAAAGATAACAGTAAAAGTGAAACAATGAGGTAACAGTTAAATGAGGAAATCAGCAAATATAAAATTAAATGGAAAGATCACATTTCTTGTTTACCAGAGGAAAGACTGACAAATTGGTTGGGACTAGAGATGCTGGAAGATCCCTTCTGAATCAAAACAGCCTATGGACATCATCTTCATCTTGATGATGTGTGTGTCTGTAGTCTTAAAGATAACAGTAAAAGTGAAACAATGAGGTAACAGTTAAATGAGGAAATCAGCAAATATAAAATTAAATGGAAAGATCACATTTCTTGTTTACCAGAGGAAAGACTGACAAATTGGTTGGGACTAGAGATGCTGGAAGATCCCTTCTGAATCAAAACAGCCTATGGACATCATCTTCATCTTGATGATGTGTGTGTCTGTAGTCTTAAAGATAACAGTAAAAGTGAAACAATGAGGTAACAGTTAAATGAGGAAATCAGCAAATATAAAATTAAATGGAAAGATCACATTTCTTGTTTACCAGAGGAAAGACTGACAAATTGGTTGGGACTAGAGATGCTGGAAGATCCCTTCTGAATCAAAACAGCCTATGGACATCATCTTCATCTTGATGATGTGTGTGTCTGTAGTCTTAAAGATAACAGTAAAAGTGAAACAATGAGGTAACAGTTAAATGAGGAAATCAGCAAATATAAAATTAAATGGAAAGATCACATTTCTTGTTTACCAGAGGAAAGACTGACAAATTGGTTGGGACTAGAGATGCTGGAAGATCCCTTCTGAATCAAAACAGCCTATGGACATCATCTTCATCTTGATGATGTGTGTGTCTGTAGTCTTAAAGATAACAGTAAAAGTGAAACAATGAGGTAACAGTTAAATGAGGAAATCAGCAAATATAAAATTAAATGGAAAGATCACATTTCTTGTTTACCAGAGGAAAGACTGACAAATTGGTTGGGACTAGAGATGCTGGAAGATCCCTTCTGAATCAAAACAGCCTATGGACATCATCTTCATCTTGATGATGTGTGTGTCTGTAGTCTTAAAGATAACAGTAAAAGTGAAACAATGAGGTAACAGTTAAATGAGGAAATCAGCAAATATAAAATTAAATGGAAAGATCACATTTCTTGTTTACCAGAGGAAAGACTGACAAATTGGTTGGGACTAGAGATGCTGGAAGATCCCTTCTGAATCAAAACAGCCTATGGACATCATCTTCATCTTGATGATGTGTGTGTCTGTAGTCTTAAAGATAACAGTAAAAGTGAAACAATGAGGTAACAGTTAAATGAGGAAATCAGCAAATATAAAATTAAATGGAAAGATCACATTTCTTGTTTACCAGAGGAAAGACTGACAAATTGGTTGGGACTAGAGATGCTGGAAGATCCCTTCTGAATCAAAACAGCCTATGGACATCATCTTCATCTTGATGATGTGTGTGTCTGTAGTCTTAAAGATAACAGTAAAAGTGAAACAATGAGGTAACAGTTAAATGAGGAAATCAGCAAATATAAAATTAAATGGAAAGATCACATTTCTTGTTTACCAGAGGAAAGACTGACAAATTGGTTGGGACTAGAGATGCTGGAAGATCCCTTCTGAATCAAAACAGCCTATGGACATCATCTTCATCTTGATGATGTGTGTGTCTGTAGTCTTAAAGATAACAGTAAAAGTGAAACAATGAGGTAACAGTTAAATGAGGAAATCAGCAAATATAAAATTAAATGGAAAGATCACATTTCTTGTTTACCAGAGGAAAGACTGACAAATTGGTTGGGACTAGAGATGCTGGAAGATCCCTTCTGAATCAAAACAGCCTATGGACATCATCTTCATCTTGATGATGTGTGTGTCTGTAGTCTTAAAGATAACAGTAAAAGTGAAACAATGAGGTAACAGTTAAATGAGGAAATCAGCAAATATAAAATTAAATGGAAAGATCACATTTCTTGTTTACCAGAGGAAAGACTGACAAATTGGTTGGGACTAGAGATGCTGGAAGATCCCTTCTGAATCAAAACAGCCTATGGACATCATCTTCATCTTGATGATGTGTGTGTCTGTAGTCTTAAAGATAACAGTAAAAGTGAAACAATGAGGTAACAGTTAAATGAGGAAATCAGCAAATATAAAATTAAATGGAAAGATCACATTTCTTGTTTACCAGAGGAAAGACTGACAAATTGGTTGGGACTAGAGATGCTGGAAGATCCCTTCTGAATCAAAACAGCCTATGGACATCATCTTCATCTTGATGATGTGTGTGTCTGTAGTCTTAAAGATAACAGTAAAAGTGAAACAATGAGGTAACAGTTAAATGAGGAAATCAGCAAATATAAAATTAAATGGAAAGATCACATTTCTTGTTTACCAGAGGAAAGACTGACAAATTGGTTGGGACTAGAGATGCTGGAAGATCCCTTCTGAATCAAAACAGCCTATGGACATCATCTTCATCTTGATGATGTGTGTGTCTGTAGTCTTAAAGATAACAGTAAAAGTGAAACAATGAGGTAACAGTTAAATGAGGAAATCAGCAAATATAAAATTAAATGGAAAGATCACATTTCTTGTTTACCAGAGGAAAGACTGACAAATTGGTTGGGACTAGAGATGCTGGAAGATCCCTTCTGAATCAAAACAGCCTATGGACATCATCTTCATCTTGATGATGTGTGTGTCTGTAGTCTTAAAGATAACAGTAAAAGTGAAACAATGAGGTAACAGTTAAATGAGGAAATCAGCAAATATAAAATTAAATGGAAAGATAACATTTCTTGTTTACCAGAGGAAAGACTGACAAATTGGTTGGGACTAGAGATGCTGGAAGATCCCTTCTGAATCAAAACAGCCTATGGACATCATCTTCATCTTGATGATGTGTGTGTCTGTAGTCTTAAAGATAACAGTAAAAGTGAAACAATGAGGTAACAGTTAAATGAGGAAATCAGCAAATATAAAATTAAATGGAAAGATCACATTTCTTGTTTACCAGAGGAAAGACTGACAAATTGGTTGGGACTAGAGATGCTGGAAGATCCATTCTGAATCAAAACAGCCTATGGACATCATCTTCATCTTGATGATGTGTGTGTCTGTAGTCTTAAAGATAACAGTAAAAGTGAAACAATGAGGTAACAGTTAAATGAGGAAATCAGCAAATATAAAATTAAATGGAAAGATCACATTTCTTGTTTACCAGAGGAAAGACTGACAAATTGGTTGGGACTAGAGATGCTGGAAGATCCCTTCTGAATCAAAACAGCCTATGGACATCATCTTCATCTTGATGATGTGTGTGTCTGTAGTCTTAAAGATAACAGTAAAAGTGAAACAATGAGGTAACAGTTAAATGAGGAAATCAGCAAATATAAAATTAAATGGAAAGATCACATTTCTTGTTTACCAGAGGAAAGACTGACAAATTGGTTGGGACTAGAGATGCTGGAAGATCCCTTCTGAATCAAAACAGCCTATGGACATCATCTTCATCTTGATGATGTGTGTGTCTGTAGTCTTAAAGATAACAGTAAAAGTGAAACAATGAGGTAACAGTTAAATGAGGAAATCAGCAAATATAAAATTAAATGGAAAGATCACATTTCTTGTTTACCAGAGGAAAGACTGACAAATTGGTTGGGACTAGAGATGCTGGAAGATCCCTTCTGAATCAAAACAGCCTATGGACATCATCTTCATCTTGATGATGTGTGTGTCTGTAGTCTTAAAGATAACAGTAAAAGTGAAACAATGAGGTAACAGTTAAATGAGGAAATCAGCAAATATAAAATTAAATGGAAAGATCACATTTCTTGTTTACCAGAGGAAAGACTGACAAATTGGTTGGGACTAGAGATGCTGGAAGATCCCTTCTGAATCAAAACAGCCTATGGACATCATCTTCATCTTGATGATGTGTGTGTCTGTAGTCTTAAAGATAACAGTAAAAGTGAAACAATGAGGTAACAGTTAAATGAGGAAATCAGCAAATATAAAATTAAATGGAAAGATCACATTTCTTGTTTACCAGAGGAAAGACTGACAAATTGGTTGGGACTAGAGATGCTGGAAGATCCCTTCTGAATCAAAACAGCCTATGGACATCATCTTCATCTTGATGATGTGTGTGTCTGTAGTCTTAAAGATAACAGTAAAAGTGAAACAATGAGGTAACAGTTAAATGAGGAAATCAGCAAATATAAAATTAAATGGAAAGATCACATTTCTTGTTTACCAGAGGAAAGACTGACAAATTGGTTGGGACTAGAGATGCTGGAAGATCCCTTCTGAATCAAAACAGCCTATGGACATCATCTTCATCTTGATGATGTGTGTGTCTGTAGTCTTAAAGATAACAGTAAAAGTGAAACAATGAGGTAACAGTTAAATGAGGAAATCAGCAAATATAAAATTAAATGGAAAGATCACATTTCTTGTTTACCAGAGGAAAGACTGACAAATTGGTTGGGACTAGAGATGCTGGAAGATCCCTTCTGAATCAAAACAGCCTATGGACATCATCTTCATCTTGATGATGTGTGTGTCTGTAGTCTTAAAGATAACAGTAAAAGTGAAACAATGAGGTAACAGTTAAATGAGGAAATCAGCAAATATAAAATTAAATGGAAAGATCACATTTCTTGTTTACCAGAGGAAAGACTGACAAATTGGTTGGGACTAGAGATGCTGGAAGATCCCTTCTGAATCAAAACAGCCTATGGACATCATCTTCATCTTGATGATGTGTGTGTCTGTAGTCTTAAAGATAACAGTAAAAGTGAAACAATGAGGTAACAGTTAAATGAGGAAATCAGCAAATATAAAATTAAATGGAAAGATCACATTTCTTGTTTACCAGAGGAAAGACTGACAAATTGGTTGGGACTAGAGATGCTGGAAGATCCCTTCTGAATCAAAACAGCCTATGGACATCATCTTCATCTTGATGATGTGTGTGTCTGTAGTCTTAAAGATAACAGTAAAAGTGAAACAATGAGGTAACAGTTAAATGAGGAAATCAGCAAATATAAAATTAAATGGAAAGATCACATTTCTTGTTTACCAGAGGAAAGACTGACAAATTGGTTGGGACTAGAGATGCTGGAAGATCCCTTCTGAATCAAAACAGCCTATGGACATCATCTTCATCTTGATGATGTGTGTGTCTGTAGTCTTAAAGATAACAGTAAAAGTGAAACAATGAGGTAACAGTTAAATGAGGAAATCAGCAAATATAAAATTAAATGGAAAGATCACATTTCTTGTTTACCAGAGGAAAGACTGACAAATTGGTTGGGACTAGAGATGCTGGAAGATCCCTTCTGAATCAAAACAGCCTATGGACATCATCTTCATCTTGATGATGTGTGTGTCTGTAGTCTTAAAGATAACAGTAAAAGTGAAACAATGAGGTAACAGTTAAATGAGGAAATCAGCAAATATAAAATTAAATGGAAAGATCACATTTCTTGTTTACCAGAGGAAAGACTGACAAATTGGTTGGGACTAGAGATGCTGGAAGATCCCTTCTGAATCAAAACAGCCTATGGACATCATCTTCATCTTGATGATGTGTGTGTCTGTAGTCTTAAAGATAACAGTAAAAGTGAAACAATGAGGTAACAGTTAAATGAGGAAATCAGCAAATATAAAATTAAATGGAAAGATCACATTTCTTGTTTACCAGAGGAAAGACTGACAAATTGGTTGGGACTAGAGATGCTGGAAGATCCCTTCTGAATCAAAACAGCCTATGGACATCATCTTCATCTTGATGATGTGTGTGTCTGTAGTCTTAAAGATAACAGTAAAAGTGAAACAATGAGGTAACAGTTAAATGAGGAAATCAGCAAATATAAAATTAAATGGAAAGATCACATTTCTTGTTTACCAGAGGAAAGACTGACAAATTGGTTGGGACTAGAGATGTTGGCAGAGCACATAGATGCTGGAAGATCCCTTCTGAATCAAAACAGCCTATGGACATCATCTTCATCTTGATGATGTGTGTGTCTGTAGTCTTAAAGATAACAGTAAAAGTGAAACAATGAGGTAACAGTTAAATGAGGAAATCAGCAAATATAAAATTAAATGGAAAGATCACATTTCTTGTTTACCAGAGGAAAGACTGACAAATTGGTTGGGACTAGAGATGTTGGCAGAGCACATAGATGCTGGAAGATCCCTTCTGAATCAAAACAGCCTATGGACATCATCTTCATCTTGATGATGTGTGTGTCTGTAGTCTTAAAGATAACAGTAAAAGTGAAACAATGAGGTAACAGTTAAATGAGGAAATCAGCAAATATAAAATTAAATGGAAAGATCACATTTCTTGTTTACCAGAGGAAAGACTGACAAATTGGTTGGGACTAGAGATGTTGGCAGAGCACATAGATGCTGGAAGATCCCTTCTGAATCAAAACAGCCTATGGACATCATCTTCATCTTGATGATGTGTGTGTCTGTAGTCTTAAAGATAACAGTAAAAGTGAAACAATGAGGTAACAGTTAAATGAGGAAATCAGCAAATATAAAATTAAATGGAAAGATCACATTTCTTGTTTACCAGAGGAAAGACTGACAAATTGGTTGGGACTAGAGATGCTGGAAGATCCCTTCTGAATCAAAACAGCCTATGGACATCATCTTCATCTTGATGATGTGTGTGTCTGTAGTCTTAAAGATAACAGTAAAAGTGAAACAATGAGGTAACATGTTTGATTTTAATGAGGAAATCAGCAAATATAAAATTAAATGGAAAGATCACATTTCTTGTTTACCAGAGGAAAGACTGACAAATTGGTTGGGAGAGCACATAGATGCTGGAAGATCCCTTCTGAATCAAAACAGCCTATGGACATCATCTTCATCTTGATGATGTGTGTGTCTGTAGTCTTAAAGATAACAGTAAAAGTGAAACAATGAGGTAACAGTTAAATGAGGAAATCAGCAAATATAAAATTAAATGGAAAGATCACATTTCTTGTTTACCAGAGCAAAGACTGACAAATTGGTTGGGACTAGAGATGTTGGCAGAGCACATAGATGCTGGAAGATCCCTTCTGAATCAAAACAGCCTATGGACATCATCTTCATCTTGATGATGTGTGTGTCTGTAGTCTTAAAGATAACAGTAAAAGTGAAACAATGAGGTAACAGTTAAATGAGGAAATCAGCAAATATAAAATTAAATGGAAAGATCACATTTCTTGTTTACCAGAGGAAAGACTGACAAATTGGTTGGGACTAGAGATGTTGGCAGAGCACGTAGATGCTGGAAGATCCCTTCTGAATCAAAACAGCCTATGGACATCATCTTCATCTTGATGATGTGTGTGTCTGTAGTCTTAAAGATAACAGTAAAAGTGAAACAATGAGGTAACAGTTAAATGAGGAAATCAGCAAATATAAAATTAAATGGAAAGATCACATTTCTTGTTTACCAGAGGAAAGACTGACAAATTGGTTGGGACTAGAGATGCTGGAAGATCCCTTCTGAATCAAAACAGCCTATGGACATCATCTTCTTCTTGATGATGTGTGTGTCTGTAGTCTTAAAGATAACAGTAAAAGTGAAACAATGAGGTAACAGTTAAATGAGGAAATCAGCAAATATAAAATTAAATGGAAAGATCACATTTCTTGTTTACCAGAGGAAAGACTGACAAATTGGTTGGGACTAGAGATGCTGGAAGATCCCTTCTGAATCAAAACAGCCTATGGACATCATCTTCATCTTGATGATGTGTGTGTCTGTAGTCTTAAAGATAACAGTAAAAGTGAAACAATGAGGTAACAGTTAAATGAGGAAATCAGCAAATATAAAATTAAATGGAAAGATCACATTTCTTGTTTACCAGAGGAAAGACTGACAAATTGGTTGGGACTAGAGATGCTGGAAGATCCCTTCTGAATCAAAACAGCCTATGGACATCATCTTCATCTTGATGATGTGTGTGTCTGTAGTCTTAAAGATAACAGTAAAAGTGAAACAATGAGGTAACAGTTAAATGAGGAAATCAGCAAATATAAAATTAAATGGAAAGATCACATTTCTTGTTTACCAGAGGAAAGACTGACAAATTGGTTGGGACTAGAGATGCTGGAAGATCCCTTCTGAATCAAAACAGCCTATGGACATCATCTTCATCTTGATGATGTGTGTGTCTGTAGTCTTAAAGATAACAGTAAAAGTGAAACAATGAGGTAACAGTTAAATGAGGAAATCAGCAAATATAAAATTAAATGGAAAGATCACATTTCTTGTTTACCAGAGGAAAGACTGACAAATTGGTTGGGACTAGAGATGCTGGAAGATCCCTTCTGAATCAAAACAGCCTATGGACATCATCTTCATCTTGATGATGTGTGTGTCTGTAGTCTTAAAGATAACAGTAAAAGTGAAACAATGAGGTAACAGTTAAATGAGGAAATCAGCAAATATAAAATTAAATGGAAAGATCACATTTCTTGTTTACCAGAGGAAAGACTGACAAATTGGTTGGGACTAGAGATGTTGGCAGAGCACATAGATGCTGGAAGATCCCTTCTGAATCAAAACAGCCTATGGACATCATCTTCATCTTGATGATGTGTGTGTCTGTAGTCTTAAAGATAACAGTAAAAGTGAAACAATGAGGTAACAGTTAAATGAGGAAATCAGCAAATATAAAATTAAATGGAAAGATCACATTTCTTGTTTACCAGAGGAAAGACTGACAAATTGGTTGGGACTAGAGATGTTGGCAGAGCACATAGATGCTGGAAGATCCCTTCTGAATCAAAACAGCCTATGGACATCATCTTCATCTTGATGATGTGTGTGTCTGTAGTCTTAAAGATAACAGTAAAAGTGAAACAATGAGGTAACAGTTAAATGAGGAAATCAGCAAATATAAAATTAAATGGAAAGATCACATTTCTTGTTTACCAGAGGAAAGACTGACAAATTGGTTGGGACTAGAGATGCTGGAAGATCCCTTCTGAATCAAAACAGCCTATGGACATCATCTTCATCTTGATGATGTGTGTGTCTGTAGTCTTAAAGATAACAGTAAAAGTGAAACAATGAGGTAACATGTTGATTTAATGAGGAAATCAGCAAATATAAAATTAAATGGAAAGATCACATTTCTTGTTTACCAGAGGAAAGACTGACAAATTGGTTGGGAGAGCACATAGATGCTGGAAGATCCCTTCTGAATCAAAACAGCCTATGGACATCATCTTCATCTTGATGATGTGTGTGTCTGTAGTCTTAAAGATAACAGTAAAAGTGAAACAATGAGGTAACAGTTAAATGAGGAAATCAGCAAATATAAAATTAAATGGAAAGATCACATTTCTTGTTTACCAGAGCAAAGACTGACAAATTGGTTGGGACTAGAGATGTTGGCAGAGCACATAGATGCTGGAAGATCCCTTCTGAATCAAAACAGCCTATGGACATCATCTTCATCTTGATGATGTGTGTGTCTGTAGTCTTAAAGATAACAGTAAAAGTGAAACAATGAGGTAACAGTTAAATGAGGAAATCAGCAAATATAAAATTAAATGGAAAGATCACATTTCTTGTTTACCAGAGGAAAGACTGACAAATTGGTTGGGACTAGAGATGTTGGCAGAGCACATAGATGCTGGAAGATCCCTTCTGAATCAAAACAGCCTATGGACATCATCTTCATCTTGATGATGTGTGTGTCTGTAGTCTTAAAGATAACAGTAAAAGTGAAACAATGAGGTAACAGTTAAATGAGGAAATCAGCAAATATAAAATTAAATGGAAAGATCACATTTCTTGTTTACCAGAGGAAAGACTGACAAATTGGTTGGGACTAGAGATGCTGGAAGATCCCTTCTGAATCAAAACAGCCTATGGACATCATCTTCTTCTTGATGATGTGTGTGTCTGTAGTCTTAAAGATAACAGTAAAAGTGAAACAATGAGGTAACAGTTAAATGAGGAAATCAGCAAATATAAAATTAAATGGAAAGATCACATTTCTTGTTTACCAGAGGAAAGACTGACAAATTGGTTGGGACTAGAGATGCTGGAAGATCCCTTCTGAATCAAAACAGCCTATGGACATCATCTTCATCTTGATGATGTGTGTGTCTGTAGTCTTAAAGATAACAGTAAAAGTGAAACAATGAGGTAACAGTTAAATGAGGAAATCAGCTAAATATAAAATTAAATGGAAAGATCACATTTCTTGTTTACCAGAGGAAAGACTGACAAATTGGTTGGGACTAGAGATGCTGGAAGATCCCTTCTGAATCAAAACAGCCTATGGACATCATCTTCATCTTGATGATGTGTGTGTCTGTAGTCTTAAAGATAACAGTAAAAGTGAAACAATGAGGTAACAGTTAAATGAGGAAATCAGCAAATATAAAATTAAATGGAAAGATCACATTTCTTGTTTACCAGAGGAAAGACTGACAAATTGGTTGGGACTAGAGATGCTGGAAGATCCCTTCTGAATCAAAACAGCCTATGGACATCATCTTCATCTTGATGATGTGTGTGTCTGTAGTCTTAAAGATAACAGTAAAAGTGAAACAATGAGGTAACAGTTAAATGAGGAAATCAGCAAATATAAAATTAAATGGAAAGATCACATTTCTTGTTTACCAGAGGAAAGACTGACAAATTGGTTGGGACTAGAGATGCTGGAAGATCCCTTCTGAATCAAAACAGCCTATGGACATCATCTTCATCTTGATGATGTGTGTGTCTGTAGTCTTAAAGATAACAGTAAAAGTGAAACAATGAGGTAACAGTTAAATGAGGAAATCAGCAAATATAAAATTAAATGGAAAGATCACATTTCTTGTTTACCAGAGGAAAGACTGACAAATTGGTTGGGACTAGAGATGCTGGAAGATCCCTTCTGAATCAAAACAGCCTATGGACATCATCTTCATCTTGATGATGTGTGTGTCTGTAGTCTTAAAGATAACAGTAAAAGTGAAACAATGAGGTAACAGTTAAATGAGGAAATCAGCAAATATAAAATTAAATGGAAAGATCACATTTCTTGTTTACCAGAGGAAAGACTGACAAATTGGTTGGGACTAGAGATGCTGGAAGATCCCTTCTGAATCAAAACAGCCTATGGACATCATCTTCATCTTGATGATGTGTGTGTCTGTAGTCTTAAAGATAACAGTAAAAGTGAAACAATGAGGTAACAGTTAAATGAGGAAATCAGCAAATATAAAATTAAATGGAAAGATCACATTTCTTGTTTACCAGAGGAAAGACTGACAAATTGGTTGGGACTAGAGATGCTGGAAGATCCCTTCTGAATCAAAACAGCCTATGGACATCATCTTCATCTTGATGATGTGTGTGTCTGTAGTCTTAAAGATAACAGTAAAAGTGAAACAATGAGGTAACAGTTAAATGAGGAAATCAGCAAATATAAAATTAAATGGAAAGATCACATTTCTTGTTTACCAGAGGAAAGACTGACAAATTGGTTGGGACTAGAGATGCTGGAAGATCCCTTCTGAATCAAAACAGCCTATGGACATCATCTTCATCTTGATGATGTGTGTGTCTGTAGTCTTAAAGATAACAGTAAAAGTGAAACAATGAGGTAACAGTTAAATGAGGAAATCAGCAAATATAAAATTAAATGGAAAGATCACATTTCTTGTTTACCAGAGGAAAGACTGACAAATTGGTTGGGACTAGAGATGCTGGAAGATCCCTTCTGAATCAAAACAGCCTATGGACATCATCTTCATCTTGATGATGTGTGTGTCTGTAGTCTTAAAGATAACAGTAAAAGTGAAACAATGAGGTAACAGTTAAATGAGGAAATCAGCAAATATAAAATTAAATGGAAAGATCACATTTCTTGTTTACCAGAGGAAAGACTGACAAATTGGTTGGGACTAGAGATGCTGGAAGATCCCTTCTGAATCAAAACAGCCTATGGACATCATCTTCATCTTGATGATGTGTGTGTCTGTAGTCTTAAAGATAACAGTAAAAGTGAAACAATGAGGTAACAGTTAAATGAGGAAATCAGCAAATATAAAATTAAATGGAAAGATCACATTTCTTGTTTACCAGAGGAAAGACTGACAAATTGGTTGGGACTAGAGATGCTGGAAGATCCCTTCTGAATCAAAACAGCCTATGGACATCATCTTCATCTTGATGATGTGTGTGTCTGTAGTCTTAAAGATAACAGTAAAAGTGAAACAATGAGGTAACAGTTAAATGAGGAAATCAGCAAATATAAAATTAAATGGAAAGATCACATTTCTTGTTTACCAGAGGAAAGACTGACAAATTGGTTGGGACTAGAGATGCTGGAAGATCCCTTCTGAATCAAAACAGCCTATGGACATCATCTTCATCTTGATGATGTGTGTGTCTGTAGTCTTAAAGATAACAGTAAAAGTGAAACAATGAGGTAACAGTTAAATGAGGAAATCAGCAAATATAAAATTAAATGGAAAGATCACATTTCTTGTTTACCAGAGGAAAGACTGACAAATTGGTTGGGACTAGAGATGCTGGAAGATCCCTTCTGAATCAAAACAGCCTATGGACATCATCTTCATCTTGATGATGTGTGTGTCTGTAGTCTTAAAGATAACAGTAAAAGTGAAACAATGAGGTAACAGTTAAATGAGGAAATCAGCAAATATAAAATTAAATGGAAAGATCACATTTCTTGTTTACCAGAGGAAAGACTGACAAATTGGTTGGGACTAGAGATGCTGGAAGATCCCTTCTGAATCAAAACAGCCTATGGACATCATCTTCATCTTGATGATGTGTGTGTCTGTAGTCTTAAAGATAACAGTAAAAGTGAAACAATGAGGTAACAGTTAAATGAGGAAATCAGCAAATATAAAATTAAATGGAAAGATCACATTTCTTGTTTACCAGAGGAAAGACTGACAAATTGGTTGGGACTAGAGATGCTGGAAGATCCCTTCTGAATCAAAACAGCCTATGGACATCATCTTCATCTTGATGATGTGTGTGTCTGTAGTCTTAAAGATAACAGTAAAAGTGAAACAATGAGGTAACAGTTAAATGAGGAAATCAGCAAATATAAAATTAAATGGAAAGATCACATTTCTTGTTTACCAGAGGAAAGACTGACAAATTGGTTGGGACTAGAGATGCTGGAAGATCCCTTCTGAATCAAAACAGCCTATGGACATCATCTTCATCTTGATGATGTGTGTGTCTGTAGTCTTAAAGATAACAGTAAAAGTGAAACAATGAGGTAACAGTTAAATGAGGAAATCAGCAAATATAAAATTAAATGGAAAGATCACATTTCTTGTTTACCAGAGGAAAGACTGACAAATTGGTTGGGACTAGAGATGCTGGAAGATCCCTTCTGAATCAAAACAGCCTATGGACATCATCTTCATCTTGATGATGTGTGTGTCTGTAGTCTTAAAGATAACAGTAAAAGTGAAACAATGAGGTAACAGTTAAATGAGGAAATCAGCAAATATAAAATTAAATGGAAAGATCACATTTCTTGTTTACCAGAGGAAAGACTGACAAATTGGTTGGGACTAGAGATGCTGGAAGATCCCTTCTGAATCAAAACAGCCTATGGACATCATCTTCATCTTGATGATGTGTGTGTCTGTAGTCTTAAAGATAACAGTAAAAGTGAAACAATGAGGTAACAGTTAAATGAGGAAATCAGCAAATATAAAATTAAATGGAAAGATCACATTTCTTGTTTACCAGAGGAAAGACTGACAAATTGGTTGGGACTAGAGATGCTGGAAGATCCCTTCTGAATCAAAACAGCCTATGGACATCATCTTCATCTTGATGATGTGTGTGTCTGTAGTCTTAAAGATAACAGTAAAAGTGAAACAATGAGGTAACAGTTAAATGAGGAAATCAGCAAATATAAAATTAAATGGAAAGATCACATTTCTTGTTTACCAGAGGAAAGACTGACAAATTGGTTGGGACTAGAGATGCTGGAAGATCCCTTCTGAATCAAAACAGCCTATGGACATCATCTTCATCTTGATGATGTGTGTGTCTGTAGTCTTAAAGATAACAGTAAAAGTGAAACAATGAGGTAACAGTTAAATGAGGAAATCAGCAAATATAAAATTAAATGGAAAGATCACATTTCTTGTTTACCAGAGGAAAGACTGACAAATTGGTTGGGACTAGAGATGCTGGAAGATCCCTTCTGAATCAAAACAGCCTATGGACATCATCTTCATCTTGATGATGTGTGTGTCTGTAGTCTTAAAGATAACAGTAAAAGTGAAACAATGAGGTAACAGTTAAATGAGGAAATCAGCAAATATAAAATTAAATGGAAAGATCACATTTCTTGTTTACCAGAGGAAAGACTGACAAATTGGTTGGGACTAGAGATGCTGGAAGATCCCTTCTGAATCAAAACAGCCTATGGACATCATCTTCATCTTGATGATGTGTGTGTCTGTAGTCTTAAAGATAACAGTAAAAGTGAAACAATGAGGTAACAGTTAAATGAGGAAATCAGCAAATATAAAATTAAATGGAAAGATCACATTTCTTGTTTACCAGAGGAAAGACTGACAAATTGGTTGGGACTAGAGATGCTGGAAGATCCCTTCTGAATCAAAACAGCCTATGGACATCATCTTCATCTTGATGATGTGTGTGTCTGTAGTCTTAAAGATAACAGTAAAAGTGAAACAATGAGGTAACAGTTAAATGAGGAAATCAGCAAATATAAAATTAAATGGAAAGATCACATTTCTTGTTTACCAGAGGAAAGACTGACAAATTGGTTGGGACTAGAGATGCTGGAAGATCCCTTCTGAATCAAAACAGCCTATGGACATCATCTTCATCTTGATGATGTGTGTGTCTGTAGTCTTAAAGATAACAGTAAAAGTGAAACAATGAGGTAACAGTTAAATGAGGAAATCAGCAAATATAAAATTAAATGGAAAGATCACATTTCTTGTTTACCAGAGGAAAGACTGACAAATTGGTTGGGACTAGAGATGCTGGAAGATCCCTTCTGAATCAAAACAGCCTATGGACATCATCTTCATCTTGATGATGTGTGTGTCTGTAGTCTTAAAGATAACAGTAAAAGTGAAACAATGAGGTAACAGTTAAATGAGGAAATCAGCAAATATAAAATTAAATGGAAAGATCACATTTCTTGTTTACCAGAGGAAAGACTGACAAATTGGTTGGGACTAGAGATGCTGGAAGATCCCTTCTGAATCAAAACAGCCTATGGACATCATCTTCATCTTGATGATGTGTGTGTCTGTAGTCTTAAAGATAACAGTAAAAGTGAAACAATGAGGTAACAGTTAAATGAGGAAATCAGCAAATATAAAATTAAATGGAAAGATCACATTTCTTGTTTACCAGAGGAAAGACTGACAAATTGGTTGGGACTAGAGATGCTGGAAGATCCCTTCTGAATCAAAACAGCCTATGGACATCATCTTCATCTTGATGATGTGTGTGTCTGTAGTCTTAAAGATAACAGTAAAAGTGAAACAATGAGGTAACAGTTAAATGAGGAAATCAGCAAATATAAAATTAAATGGAAAGATCACATTTCTTGTTTACCAGAGGAAAGACTGACAAATTGGTTGGGACTAGAGATGCTGGAAGATCCCTTCTGAATCAAAACAGCCTATGGACATCATCTTCATCTTGATGATGTGTGTGTCTGTAGTCTTAAAGATAACAGTAAAAGTGAAACAATGAGGTAACAGTTAAATGAGGAAATCAGCAAATATAAAATTAAATGGAAAGATCACATTTCTTGTTTACCAGAGGAAAGACTGACAAATTGGTTGGGACTAGAGATGCTGGAAGATCCCTTCTGAATCAAAACAGCCTATGGACATCATCTTCATCTTGATGATGTGTGTGTCTGTAGTCTTAAAGATAACAGTAAAAGTGAAACAATGAGGTAACAGTTAAATGAGGAAATCAGCAAATATAAAATTAAATGGAAAGATCACATTTCTTGTTTACCAGAGGAAAGACTGACAAATTGGTTGGGACTAGAGATGCTGGAAGATCCCTTCTGAATCAAAACAGCCTATGGACATCATCTTCATCTTGATGATGTGTGTGTCTGTAGTCTTAAAGATAACAGTAAAAGTGAAACAATGAGGTAACAGTTAAATGAGGAAATCAGCAAATATAAAATTAAATGGAAAGATCACATTTCTTGTTTACCAGAGGAAAGACTGACAAATTGGTTGGGACTAGAGATGCTGGAAGATCCCTTCTGAATCAAAACAGCCTATGGACATCATCTTCATCTTGATGATGTGTGTGTCTGTAGTCTTAAAGATAACAGTAAAAGTGAAACAATGAGGTAACAGTTAAATGAGGAAATCAGCAAATATAAAATTAAATGGAAAGATCACATTTCTTGTTTACCAGAGGAAAGACTGACAAATTGGTTGGGACTAGAGATGCTGGAAGATCCCTTCTGAATCAAAACAGCCTATGGACATCATCTTCATCTTGATGATGTGTGTGTCTGTAGTCTTAAAGATAACAGTAAAAGTGAAACAATGAGGTAACAGTTAAATGAGGAAATCAGCAAATATAAAATTAAATGGAAAGATCACATTTCTTGTTTACCAGAGGAAAGACTGACAAATTGGTTGGGACTAGAGATGCTGGAAGATCCCTTCTGAATCAAAACAGCCTATGGACATCATCTTCATCTTGATGATGTGTGTGTCTGTAGTCTTAAAGATAACAGTAAAAGTGAAACAATGAGGTAACAGTTAAATGAGGAAATCAGCAAATATAAAATTAAATGGAAAGATCACATTTCTTGTTTACCAGAGGAAAGACTGACAAATTGGTTGGGACTAGAGATGCTGGAAGATCCCTTCTGAATCAAAACAGCCTATGGACATCATCTTCATCTTGATGATGTGTGTGTCTGTAGTCTTAAAGATAACAGTAAAAGTGAAACAATGAGGTAACAGTTAAATGAGGAAATCAGCAAATATAAAATTAAATGGAAAGATCACATTTCTTGTTTACCAGAGGAAAGACTGACAAATTGGTTGGGACTAGAGATGCTGGAAGATCCCTTCTGAATCAAAACAGCCTATGGACATCATCTTCATCTTGATGATGTGTGTGTCTGTAGTCTTAAAGATAACAGTAAAAGTGAAACAATGAGGTAACAGTTAAATGAGGAAATCAGCAAATATAAAATTAAATGGAAAGATCACATTTCTTGTTTACCAGAGGAAAGACTGACAAATTGGTTGGGACTAGAGATGCTGGAAGATCCCTTCTGAATCAAAACAGCCTATGGACATCATCTTCATCTTGATGATGTGTGTGTCTGTAGTCTTAAAGATAACAGTAAAAGTGAAACAATGAGGTAACAGTTAAATGAGGAAATCAGCAAATATAAAATTAAATGGAAAGATCACATTTCTTGTTTACCAGAGGAAAGACTGACAAATTGGTTGGGACTAGAGATGCTGGAAGATCCCTTCTGAATCAAAACAGCCTATGGACATCATCTTCATCTTGATGATGTGTGTGTCTGTAGTCTTAAAGATAACAGTAAAAGTGAAACAATGAGGTAACAGTTAAATGAGGAAATCAGCAAATATAAAATTAAATGGAAAGATCACATTTCTTGTTTACCAGAGGAAAGACTGACAAATTGGTTGGGACTAAGATGTTGGGAGAGCACATAGATGCTGGAAGATCCCTTCTGAATCAAAACAGCCTATGGACATCATCTTCATCTTGATGATGTGTGTGTCTGTAGTCTTAAAGATAACAGTAAAAGTGAAACAATGAGGTAACAGTTAAATGAGGAAATCAGCAAATATAAAATTAAATGGAAAGATCACATTTCTTGTTTACCAGACGAAAGACTGACAAATTGGTTGGGACTAAGATGTTGGGAGAGCACATAGATGCTGGAAGATCCCTTCTGAATCAAAACAGCCTATGGACATCATCTTCATCTTGATGATGTGTGTGTCTGTAGTCTTAAAGATAACAGTAAAAGTGAAACAATGAGGTAACAGTTAAATGAGGAAATCAGCAAATATAAAATTAAATGGAAAGATCACATTTCTTGTTTACCAGACGAAAGACTGACAAATTGGTTGGGACTAAGATGTTGGGAGAGCACATAGATGCTGGAAGATCCCTTCTGAATCAAAACAGCCTATGGACATCATCTTCATCTTGATGATGTGTGTGTCTGTAGTCTTAAAGATAACAGTAAAAGTGAAACAATGAGGTAACAGTTAAATGAGGAAATCAGCAAATATAAAATTAAATGGAAAGATCACATTTCTTGTTTACCAGACGAAAGACTGACAAATTGGTTGGGACTAAGATGTTGGGAGAGCACATAGATGCTGGAAGATCCCTTCTGAATCAAAACAGCCTATGGACATCATCTTCATCTTGATGATGTGTGTGTCTGTAGTCTTAAAGATAACAGTAAAAGTGAAACAATGAGGTAACAGTTAAATGAGGAAATCAGCAAATATAAAATTAAATGGAAAGATCACATTTCTTGTTTACCAGACGAAAGACTGACAAATTGGTTGGGACTAGAGATGCTGGAAGATCCCTTCTGAATCAAAACAGCCTATGGACATCATCTTCATCTTGATGATGTGTGTGTCTGTGAACAGCATTACTCAAAAACAAAAAGTTGATTAAGTACCAAACTTAGTATTTAAGTTGAGTATCTTCCAAGGATGCAATCCATAGGTTTTCAAGAAAATCCATCCACTACCCTTTATGTCAAGGTTTTTATGTATAATTTAACCATTTCTGATATATTCCTTGTTGTTGGTTTGAATTTTCAAATACCTACACTTTTCTTAAATGGGAAGTCATTATCCTTTTGTTTTGTTTTGTTTTCTGTCCGTCATCATGCAAAGAGAATGGAATTTCAAACCCATCACATAGTGACAGCTGTTAAAATATTTGACTATCACTTAAGCCTATTAAGTGTGTAATAAAAACCATTTCTACAAATGTTTATACTTTTTTTAAAAAGAATAGTTTGTTGAAGAATGGGCCGAGAAAGTAATATGAATGTATCATTTTGTTTGTTTAGTAGCTCAACTTCAGAATAATTACCTCATTATTTGCTACGGTGAACAAATGAATGATCAGTTGTAGTGCTTAGCAATAACTAAAGTTATACCTGCCCTAAAATTTGTATTTTTGGGGCTTGTTGCAGATTCCTGGTGTTTCATAGAATTCCTGATAGTTTACACTCAAATTAATTTCATTACAGAACAGCTATCTTACCTGGCATTGCATGCATGAATTCTGTAATGAAAGGGTTCAAAATAAATGTAGGGCTCAGTTTTAAAAGTTGTGATTAACCTCAGTATATCCAAATTTTTGTTCAGTGTGGTTAAAATTGTGCAAATTTGTACTAAAGGGGTTAATATGAGATGGGGTAATTTTTGCCTTTTCTACTACTTGTCTATAGTTAGTAGAGAAACCATTGCATTTCATGGAAACATTTGGTTCTTAGAATTCACTGGAAATAAATGTTTTGAGACACCCTGGGTTTTCCATTCCCCTCAGAACAATCATCCTCCCCCCTAATGTTTCTGAGAGCTCAATTTCAACTATTTAGTTCCTTTTTATGTTCCTGGGAAACTTTGCAAAGAGGCTGTTGTGATACCGGTACAGAATAAAAGCTTAAGCAAATAATTGGAAAGTTAAAATCAATAAAAAAAATCATAATATTTACAGCAAAATATTACAAATAAAAATATTTGGCAGGTAGTGGTGTATTTTATTGCTTGGTATTTCAATGTATCCTATTGTATCTATCTAAATAGAGCAAGCTACTAAGTGTAATAACAGCTACATAGCTACCTTTTATACATTTCCAAAATTATCATTTGGTATGCCACATTATACCAAACAGTATGAATTGTACTTAATGTTACTTTTGGGGTGGTACAACACATTTAGACTAATAAACTTAAAGATACAAACTGAGTTAAAAACTACAGTAGTTGATTAAAAATAGTAATAAATGTCTTTATATTACCTGTGTTAATTTACTTCAATATTTTTGCATTCCCCAAAATTTTAAATCCCCCCCTCCTTAAAGTGTTTACTGATGGTACAGATTGTGACATCATTCCCTCCTATGGGTGGCCCTGCCTTGAATCAAAAAATAATTTATGTGTGTGTGTCACCCTTTTGAAAACCTGACTCACTTTAGCGTACTGTATTCTTCTTATGCCTACAATGAAATGTGTAATAAAAGTTTGACTATCAACACATACCACCTATGACCAGTAAGACTCTATCTAAGAAATGGCGTGTTTCAACCAATCATGGCTGTTTATCCCATATTTTTATCACCTGTTTAGCATTTGTCTGTTTCTTATCCCCTCCGTAGCGTCTGTTAATTTGTTTCCAATCTTCATTTGTTTTTTGCACATTCAAAGTTAGCTTAAAAACAGCCTGACACAGCACAAAGACAAACAGGAACCATATACGGAAGCAGTTCAATCAATTAATGTAGTAAGTTAATTAATATTTTATTGTATTTATTACTTTCTCTACTACGTATAGTAAGTAGGGGAAGTATTGTATTCCACCCAAAAATTCGATACTGAGATTTCACCGGAAATATATGTTTTGAGATCCCCTGAATCCAAAATAAGCATTTTTGGAAACATGTCCGTGTGTGTGTGTCTGTGAACAGCATAACTCAGAAACGAACAGTTGGATAAACACCAAACTTGGTATTTAGGTTCCGTATCTTCCAGAGATGCGACACGAAGGTTTTCAGAAAATCCCCCCACCCCAGATTACCCTTTACATGGAACATTTTTCGAAAAGTTTAATTTTCTTAAAAATGGCTCTAAGGATTTTGATTAAAATATCATATGTTTAAGATATTTTCATGACAAATAAAATGTATATCTTGAATTTTCTGGGAATGTCTCCAAAAGTATTCTTCATTGTGAACGACTTTTGCATAACTGGTAAACCATAAGAGATAGACAACATTTTACTACACAATACATGTAGATCGCGTTAAAATACACAATTTATGTCATACATTTTTTTTGTTGAGTGAACCATTTTCGAGATATTGCTTGTTATTCCCTTAAATTTTTCAATATTTATTTTCTCAAATGAAAATTCGTTATTCATTTTTTTTTTTGCAAAGAGTATTAATCTGTGGCAAAGAGAATGGTGATGCACTTAGCAACCAGCTATTAAGAGATATGTATGTGCTTAAAGGCTACTGTATTTCTATATTGCTGTAATTACAAAACAAGGGGAACACAGTACGCCTTAAGCGATAGTCAAATATTTTTAGAATTGGTCGCTATGTGTAAAATGTAATTCTGTTTGCATGTCAAAAGATAGTTTCTGCAAATGTTTATCTCGATTAATATGAAATAGATGGAGAATAAGAGTTTGAAAGTAGTTTGTACAAGAGTAGAGAAAGTCATGTGAGTGTAACACATCAGAATTTTTTTTTTTATTTTGGTATACTTTCTTTTTATTGTGAGATAGTGAATTAAATCACACTCTAGTTTTGATTTTCTGTACATAAATCAAAACCTCTAAAGAGATTACTGTTGATAAACTTTGATTACTTTTATGGTTTGCAATGCATGGAGTGGGAGGCCTTTTCATGGCTTTATGGCAAAGAAGGTGTTTTTACAGCTTAGTGTGCAGGTTCAAAATGTTAAATCATGCACACGATAAAGCATTAAATTCTATTGCATTATATTGTAACTTAAGATTACATCCTGAATGGTATACAGTGCTATGATAGACCAGAGCTTATTTGTGTGTCTATCCTTCATCATGATCATTGTCCCCCTTCACTGGGTGCAACAGAGTGTATAGCACCACTAGTGACCTCTAGTAAATGTTAAACAGTGCTATGATAGACCAGAGCTTATCTGTGTGTCTATCCTTCATCATGATCATTGTCCCCCTTCACTGGGTGCAACAGAGTGTATAGCACCACTAGTGACCTCTAGTAAATGTTAAACAGTGCTATGATAGACCAGAGCTTATCTGTGTGTCTATCCTTCATCATGATCATTGTCCCCCTTCACTGGGCTGCAACAAAATGTATAGCACCACTAGTGATCTCTAGTAAATGTTAAACAGTGCTATGATAGACCAGAGCTTATCTGTGTGTCTATCCTTCATCATGATCATGGTCCCTCTTCACTGGGCTGCAACAAAATGTATAGCACCACTAGTGATCTCTAGTAAATGTTAAACAGTGCTATGATAGACCAGAGCTTATCTGTGTGTCTATCCTTCATCATGATCATGGTCCCCCTTCACTGGGCTGCAACAAAATGTATAGCACCACTAGTGATCTCTAGTAAATGTTAAACAGTGCTATGATAGACCAGAGCTTATCTGTGTGTCTATCCTTCATCATGATCATGGTCCCCCTTCACTGGGCTGCAACAAAATGTATAGCACCACTAGTGATCTCTAGTAAATGTTAAACAGTGCTATGATAGACCAGAGCTTATCTGTGTGTCTATCCTTCATCATGATCATGGTCCCCCTTCACTGGGCTGCAACAAAATGTATAGCACCACTAGTGACCTCTAGTAAATGTTAAACAGTGCTATGATAGACCAGAGCTTATCTGTGTGTCTATCCTTCATCATGATCATTGTCCCCCTTCACTGGGCTGCAACAAAATGTATAGCACCACTAGTGACCTCTAGTAAATGTTAAACAGTGCTATGATAGACCAGAGCTTATCTGTGTGTCTATCCTTCATCATGATCATGGTCCCCCTTCACTGGGCTGCAACAAAATGTATAGCACCACTAGTGACCTCTAGTAAATGTTAAACAGTGCTATGATAGACCAGAGCTTATCTGTGTGTCTATCCTTCATCATGATCATTGTCCCCCTTCACTGGGCTGCAACAAAATGTATAGCACCACTAGTGATCTCTAGTAAATGTTAAACAGTGCTATGATAGACCAGAGCTTATCTGTGTGTCTATCCTTCATCATGATCATTGTCCCCCTTCACTGGGCTGCAACAAAATGTATAGCACCACTAGTGATCTCTAGTAAATGTTAAACAGTGCTATGATAGACCAGAGCTTATCTGTGTGTCTATCCTTCATCATGAACATGGTCCCCCTTCACTGGGCTGCAACAAAATGTATAGCACCACTAGTGATCTCTAGTAAATGTTAAACAGTGCTATGATAGACCAGAGCTTATCTGTGTGTCTATCCTTCATCATGAACATGGTCCCCCTTCACTGGGCTGCAACAAAATGTATAGCACCACTAGTGATCTCTAGTAAATGTTAAACAGTGCTATGATAGACCAGAGCTTATCTGTGTGTCTATCCTTCATCATGAACATGGTCCCCCTTCACTGGGCTGCAACAAAATGTATAGCACCACTAGTGATCTCTAGTAAATGTTAAACAGTGCTATGATAGACCAGAGCTTATCTGTGTGTCTATCCTTCATCATGAACATGGTCCCCCTTCACTGGGCTGCAACAAAATGTATAGCACCACTAGTGATCTCTAGTAAATGTTAAACAGTGCTATGATAGACCAGAGCTTATCTGTGTGTCTATCCTTCATCATGATCATTGTCCCCTTTCACTGGGTGCAACAGAGTGTATAGCACCCTAGTGACCTCTAGTAAATGTTAAACAGTGCTATGATAGACCAGAGCTTATCTGTGTGTCTATCCTTCATCATGATCATTATCCCCCTTCACTGGGTGCAACAGAGTGTATAGCACCACTAGTGACCTCTAGTAAATGTTACACAGTGCTATGATAGACCAGAGCTTATCTGTGTGTCTATCCTTCATCATGATCATTGTCCCCCTTCACTGGGTGCAACAGAGTGTATAGCACCACTAGTGACCTCTAGTAAATGTTAAACAGTGCTATGATAGACCAGAGCTTATCTGTGTGTCTATCCTTCATCATGATCATTGTCCCCCTTCACTGGGTGCAACAGAGTGTATAGCACCACTAGTGACCTCTAGTAACCAGCAGTAAATGGGCATGGACATTCAGTTATGGATGATGTAATTGTAAAGTCAACCTTCTCATGCAAATGGTTTATCTTATTTGTATTCTATGGCTGCAGGATATGTTTTCCATATTTTTGAAAGTCTTTGTTTATAATTTATCTTATGGAGTGTAAAACATGGACTAGAAGCCTGTATACACTCTAGGAAGTGGTATTCTTTGCTTTAATGTGGCACAAGGAAGAATTTCAACATGTGACAGAAAGAAGCCGTACTACTAGGTCTTCAAGTACAGGGTGATTTATGAAGAACTGACACATTTATTTCTTGGTTTCAAAACAAGTTATGCTAGTGACAACTTCTTATACCTGAAATGCAGAGGAATTTTGGGAGATTATTTACCTCTATAGCAAATGTTGAAAATGTCCTCTATCCTACATAAGGCACAACTCAACACTTTCCATGTTACTGGCCACTCGTTGGAGGACTTTGTTGTTAATATCTTGAATCTCATGTGTAATGTTGTGCTTCAGATCGTCCAATGTCTGGGGACGTGTGGCATAAACCCTGTCTTTTAAGTAACCCCATAGAAAGAAGTCCGCGATATCAAATGTGTAGATCTTGGTGGCCACAGGTTCTTGGAAATTATCCGGTCGTCAAAGAAACTTGCAATTAGTGCTATGGATTCATTTGATGGATGGCATGTAGCGCTATCCTGCTGAAAATATCCTTGACTCAGCTCTACATCGGCTAGTTGCTGAGCAACTCCATGCAAATCTGTCGGTACCCTGCAGTGTTCACATTGTTAAAAAAAAAAAAAAAATGGTCCCATTATTCTCTGCATGGATATTGCGTATCAAACTCCGATTTTAACTGGGTACATAGGTGCTTCATGAATAAAATGTGGATTTTCGCTGGCCCAATAGCGTGAGTTATTTGAGTTCACATAGCTGGATAAATGGAACCATGCTTCATCTGTGAACCATGTGATGGAGAATATGGCAGGATTTTGCACAGTGAATGCCTGAAACTAACGGTAATAATGCAGTCGTCTATCCTTATCTGGTTCCTGTAACTGATGGACAACCGTAATCCTATACGCCTTTAGGCCTGCACTTTTCACAGTTCTCTGACACATTGAGTAGCTGCACCCTGTCTCCTGCGACAAATGTCTTAATGAATTTTTGGGTGAGTGATCCAGTTGTGTTCTTACGTCAACAACAACCATGGGAAGCCTAGATGAACGAGTTTTGTCTTTTTCACTCACCAGAGAACCAGTTGTTTCGAATTTGTTTACCAGTCCCAGGATTGTGTTTCTTTGGGGAGCATTCCAAACACAAAATTCTCTCTGATATGCCCTTAGATTAGCTGTAATTGAATTCGTAATCCAGTATTGCTTTACAAGGAAGAGTCGTTCATTTAATGTGTACTCCATTTTTATGTTGACTAGAACAAAATCTCAAAAACAGTTGCCGACAATAAAAGTAACAATTACGAATAAAACATGAACATTTGCGCATCTAGTAACAGGCAATCGAAACTCCAGAACTTTCTGCTTAATTTGGTGCTAAAATTGGGGCATTGAGTGAATTTCGAACAGAATAATTAAAGAAAGAAATGTGTCAGTTCTTCATAAATCACCTGTATTTGTATAAAATGAAGAAATTCCCATTTATTTTACATGGAATTTTAGTGCATTTGCTCTACTGAATATATTACGTATTGTGAGTTTGATACTGTTGCTTTGCTGTATGAGGGAAAGTTTCACAGCGGCTTCAAATTCAGTAAGTTGGCAAGTATGTTGTATGTCATGCTATAGGTCCTCTTCTAACCATGTTTGTTTCAGCCATTCCTTTAGGGTCTTCCTGTATTCCTTTTATCCTTGCAGAATTGTTATTGGCCATCTTTTTACATGCCCATACCACTACTCCTTTCAACTGCTTTGTGAATGTTATTTCGTTCTCTCTTTACATTGTACCTAATAGATAGAGAAGTTACTGCATTCCACACAAAATTTCACCAGAAATACGTATTTTGAATGCAAAAAAAGTACTTTTAGAAAAAGTTCTGTGTTTGAGTCTGTGTCTTTGGACATCATAACTCCAAAATGAAATGCCAGATGAACACCAAACTTGGTATTTAAGTTCAGTATCTTCCAAGAATGTGACAAAGATTTTGAAGAAAATACCACCTCCCCTAACTATCGTTCACATGGAAAAAACTTCTGTTGTGTTCTATTCACACAACCTTCTCTACTCTCTGTCGCTTATTATGGGTATACTAATTATTCTTACAAAAGTTTATTTTCCTATCTACTTCATTTATTCAAGATAAACTTGTTTAGAAACAGCTACATTACATATCATGTTATAGATACAAAGAGAGCAGCGATAGTCAAATGTTTAACAACTGGATGCTATATGCTGCCTTAAAATTCCATACTGTTTCCATGACATCCTGAGAAACAACTGAAAATTGATAGGAGTTTAAAAGAAAGGCTAAGCATTGAACAAGTGGAACCATTAATAACGGACATGTTGGAAATGGCTGATGCCGCAGGAAAATTATTTGAAATAAATTGTGTATTTTAAAGAGATCTAAATTTTTTGTGAACTACGTTTTTGTCTATTGCTTAACGTTTACCAGTCATTCAAGATTGTACAAAATTTCTTCTGAATGAACAGGATTTCTCAGGCTATTCCCAGAAAATTAAAGGTATATATTTTATTTAACATGTAAATATCTTTAATATATGGTATTTTAATCAAGATCGTTAGCCAATTTTTAGAAAATCAAAAATCCCCAAAAATGTTACATGTAAAGGGTAGTTGAGGTGAGGGGATTTTCTTGAAAATCTTTGTGTCGTATTTTTGGAAGCCACTGACCACTTTTCATTTTTGAGTTATGCTGTTCACGCATGCATTCACACACACACACCTTTTTCTAAAATTTCTTTTTTTTCAATTCAGGGATGTCAAACATATTTTTGGTGAAATGTCGGTATTGAACTTTTGGGTGAAATTCAATACCTTGTTTACTTACTATGTACATGGTAGAGAAAGTAATATACATTATTTTTTATTATCTCAAAATTGGCTGTAATGATTTTGATTAAAATACCATATGTTTAAGATATTTACATAACAAAGTGTTTATTTTGAATTTTCTGGGCATAGCATGTGAAGTCCTCTTTATTTGGAAAGAATTTTATATAATCCTATATAACTGGTAAATATTAAGCGATAGTCGAAAACATACTACACAAGAAATGTAGATTTCTTTAAAACACACAATTTAGGTCAAATAACTTTTCTTGTTTTAAAATAGAGAGAGTTGAAAGTTGTTACACTACATCACTAAAATGTTTGTACTTGAATGTGTTCGGGAGAACGGTTTGCTCCCATTGTCAGCATGTTTTCAACTGATTTTGCCAGTTATTGTCTGGGGGATGTGTGTGGCTAGTGGTGTTCTCTGGTGCTGGGCTGATGAACCTCCAAAGGCTACTGGGTGGCGGTAGTTCGAAATTCATTAGGTGATTCCTGTGTTTGACGATATGTATTTTTTCCCAGATGTCCAATTCATTGCTGCTGTTGATCGGTTTTAAGAGTTTTATGTTTGGAGTGATATCATGGTTTGAAGACCAGAAATGATGTGCTACTGCTGATTTATCCACCTGTTTTTGGTAAATGCATCTCAATGCTCTTTAAGTCTTATTTCAAGATTTCTTTTGGTTCTTCCTATGTATACCAGGTTACAGTCATTACAAAGTATTTGATATTGTAGCATGTGCACAGATAATAGGATACACGACTCTCTGGGCACCGAGATCCGAGACGGCAGTTTGTCTGTGAGTAGGGGTAAGTCAGGGGGAACTAAGTGTTAGGGAGGGGATAGCGTCAGTAACGCTTTAGATTTAGCGTTGGTTTGGGAGTCTCTGTTTGTTTGCCTTGTGTCGACGAGGGCGTCGATCTCGGTGGCCAGGGGGAGATGTGGCATGTGCACAGATAATAGGATACTCGACTCTCTGGGCACTGAGATCCGAGACGGCAGTTTGTCTGTGAGTAGGGGTAAGTCAGGGGGAACTAAGTGTTAGGGAGGGGATAGCGTCAGTAACGCTTTAGATTTAGCGTTGGTTTGGGAGTCAGTAAGCAAGCCCCGAATAGGCAAGACGTAGAACTGCTTTCTTCGTGCTCCGGCACGATGGCCTCGTCAACAGACAATGGGAAAAGAATGTAAGTAATGTAATTAGTCTATCTCATTAAACCTTTAGCCATCTACTCTTGGAAGGTTTCATTTATGGTAGTATAGTGTCCTTCCTCTCCCGTAAGCCAGGTAGTGTTTTGGAATAATGAGTATTTTCGTATTTAATTTAGCTGCGTTCCCCCCGTCGTAGCCTCGCCCTGTGAAGTTCTTGTTTAATTTACCGGTGCCTCTTGCAAGCGAGTGTTCTACCCTTCTGTTTCTGTGAAGTATTTAAAGAGAGGCTACGACAATATATACCAGCTGATTTATTGTTGGGGATAGGGTCTTTTGTTCCGTTGCATAGTAGTTTCTGTATATTGAATAACTGTAACTGCAAACTAGCAGCACAAACTGATTTCCATGGACTTTGTTCAAATGCTTGTCTAATACAACCCACTTTTCCTTCAGAGATCCAAGCCTTTCCAAGAGAATTTACACGTAATGACTACCTATGATTCTCAGTTTATTGTACGAGAATCTTATACTTTTCTTGTAGCAGGTATGGGGTTATCAAATGTCGTCGTATAGACGTAACAGATTGTAACTCCGCTAGGCACTATTGTAACACACTAAACTTGCTCTTGCACTGTTGCCATTGTAACTGAAGGTATGTGCATGCGCATAATCAGGACCATGGAACAAAAGAAAACTTAGAAATTCTTTTTGTAATGATGTAACATAGCTGTATGTATATAAGCTATTTTCTGAGATATTAATTTTTATTTTCTCTACCACATACTAGTAGGCAGACAACGTATTGCATGCCACCCAGAAATTTGATACCAAGATTTCATTGGAAATATATGTTTTGAGGCTCTCTGAATCCAAAAAAGCATTTTTAGAAAAAGGTCCATTGTGACTGTGAACAGCATTACTCAAAAATGAAAAGTCGGATAAATACCAAACTTGGTATTTACATTCATAATCTTCCACAGATGTGACACATAGATTATCAATAAAATTCCCCAACCCCAAACTCCCCTTTTACATGGAAGACTTTATGACATTTTTGATTTTCTAAAAAAATGGCTCTGATGATTTTTATTAAAATACCATATATTAAAGATATTTACATGACATATAAAATGTATATCTTGAATTTTCTGGGAATAGCGTATGAAGTCCTCTTCATGTGGAAGGAATTTTGTATAATCTTGTATAACTGGTGAACGTTAAGCGAGATGAAAACTTACTACACAAAAAAAGGTAGATCACTTTAAAACACACAATTTATTTCAAATAGATTTTTTGTGGCATAAGCAATTTCTGAGATATCCATTATTAAAGGTTCAAATTAATTTCTTGGTCATTCTCTTAGTCCTGTCAATATTCAGTTGTTTTTCACAACTGAATGGAAACAATGTGGAATTTTAAGGCCAGCATATAGCATCTAGTTCTTAAACATCTGACTAATGCTGTTCTCTTTGTGCTATAATGAAAAGTGTAATGTAGCTATTTCTGCAAAAGTTTATTTGGATTAAAATTTAATAAATAGAAATATAGTAAGAATAGTTTGTATACACACTAATAAATGATTCCCAACCTAACAAAGAAAACACAAAAATTTTGGGAAAAAACATCTTTATTTCTCTACATAGTCTCCTTTCAGCTCGATACACTTTTCCCAGCGATGTTCAATAGCTTCGATACTCTGTTTATAGTGAGAACCGTCAAGTTCTGCAAAACAGCCATCTACTGCAAACCCCAGCACACTGTTGCCAAATCTTTTCCCACCAAGCCATTTCTTCAACTTTGGAAACAGAAAATAATCAGAGGGGGCTACATCTGGTGAATAGGGTGCATGAGGAAGTAATTTGAACTTTAACTCATTGATTTTGGCCTTGGCGATAATGGATGTGTAAACTGGTGCATTGTCTTGATGAAACAGAACTTTCTTTTTTGTTAAATGTGGCCGTTTTTGGTTGATTTCATCATTCAAACACTGCAATAAGTTCGCATAATACTTGCCATTGATTGTTTTTCCTTTTTGAGGTTAATCAATGAAAATTATCCCACGCGCATCTCAAAAAACTGATGCCATGACTCTGCCTGCAGATGAAACTGTCTTCGCCTTCTTAGGAGTCGATTCTCCCCTTTCAATCTATTGTTTTGACTGTTCCTTCGTCTCGGATGTGAAATGATGGACCCATGTTTTATCCATGGTTATGAATCGACACAAAAACTCAGCTTTATTGCAGTGAAGCATTGCTGAACACTCGACTGAAACATCCTCACGATGCTGCTTTTGTTCCATTGTGAGTAAATGCGGCGCCCATCTTGAGCATAGCTTTCTCATGTCTAAATTTTCAGTTAGTATGCGATGTACAGCACTTTTTGAAATGTCTACGATGTCTGCTAGCTCATGCTCTTTCAGTCGATGGTCATCTAATACCATTTTGTGGATTTTCTTCACAATTTCTGGCATGGTCACCTCATTATATATATTCCTCTCTAAAGATTCCCATTGTATGTACAATGTCCTGTCAAGAGCCCAGTTACCAGGTTTATTCCTCATCTATTAAGTACATCTCAGCGAGTGCTCATCATTCTCTTATTCTGCTTATATTCCTCTGTTTGAACCCATCGCAATTGGTGGTTATGATTAATTCACTCAACAATGGTTCTTAGAACAGAGATTTAAGGGTATGCCAGTTGTAAGACTACATGTGGCAAACTTTATTTCCGTTTATGCTCTTGACCACAGTATCTTCCCTCGTATGTTTATAACATTTTTGTTAATCTACAGAGGCTCAGTTTGGATGTTTGACTGTATTACAGAGAATTGCACTGCACTGCACGGTTTGTAAAAGGTTGTGTTCCTTCTCTGCGTAGTGGCTAATAATTTGATGCAAAGTCCGTGTTGTACAGAGGTTAATATGTTGTGAGACCATGTACAGTGTGATTTTGCTGTTATAATGCCAAAAAGTCTGTATATTTTACCACACAGAATCTTCATGTACAATTCCTATGTAACAACAACCTCTTGTGGAGAAGTGAGACAGATTCTCTGCTGTTCATGTGCTTCACACAGAAACAGTTTGTAATCTTGTTAATAGATTTGCTTAAACCGGATCCATTTTTGATAACCATGTTCTTACAAAAAAAAAAGAAAAAAATTCTGATGTGTTATACTCACATGACTTTCCCTACTCTTGTACAAACCATTTTTACAAACTCTTATTCTTCATCTATTTCATATTAATCGAGATAAACATTTGCAGAAACGATCTTTTGACATGCAAAGAGAATTACATTTTACACATAGCGACCAGTTCTAAAAATATTTGACTATTGCTTAAGGCGTACTATGTTCCCCTTGTTTTGTATTTGCAAGGGCAATATAGAAATACAGTAGCCTTTAAGCATCGACATATCTCTTAATAGCTGGTTGCTAGGTGCAGCACCATTCCCTTTGCCACAGATTAATACTCTTTGCATATCCAAGACAAAAAAAATGAATAACGAATTCCCATTTGAGAAAATAAGTATTGAAAAATTTAAGGGAATAACAAGCAATATCTCGAAAATGGTTCACTCAATAAAAAAGCTGTATATGACATAAATTGTGTATTTTAACATGATCTACATTTTTTGTGTAGTAAAATTTTATCTATCTCTTATGGTTTACCAGTTATGCAAAAGTCGTTCACAGTGAAGAATACTTTTGGAGACATTCCCAGGAAATTCAAGATATACATATTATTTATCATGAAAATATCTTAAACGTATGATATTTTAATCAAAATTGTTAGAGCCATTTTTGAGAAAATTAAAATTTTCGAAAAATGTTCCATGTAAAGGGTAATCTGCGGTGGGGGAATTTTCTTGAAAACCTTTGTGTCGCATCTCTGGAAGATACTGAACCTAAATACCAAGTTTGGTGTTTATCCGACTGTTCGTTTCTGAGTTATGCTGTTCACAGACACACACACTAACATGTTTCCAAAAATTTTTTTTTGGATTCAGGGGGTCTCGAAACATATATTTCTGGTGAAATCTCGGTATTGAATTTTTGGGTGGAATACAATACTTCCCCTACTCACTATACGTAGTAGAGAAAGTAAAAACTTGATGACAGCAGAGAAAGCGTGGAACGAAGTCCAAAGATATTTCTGAGAAAGCCTTCACAGGAATGATGAAGAATTTCACAAACCTTGGCTTGGAATGCCACTAAACTTAATTTAAAACCTATAAGGTTATGAGTAGAATTAATTTGTGCAATTAGATAATGTTAATACAAAAGGTGTCCGAGATGTTTGTGGACATCTTCTATGTGGTTATTGTACTTACAATTTGCATGAGGAATCTATGTGCTTGAGTTTGAAGAGCTATGAATATTCAAACCGCCAGCAAACAATGTGCTTCCTGGTGCCAAGAAAATTCATATTAGGCTGCCTTGCATCCAAACTGAGGCTGTGTGTATTATGTAATTAACATTTATGCCAGCAATGATGTGATACAATCAAGTGTCTCATAAGCACAAGTTCATTTATTGGGGAATTTGTTTGTCCCTTGGCAGTTACAGATGAGACACTGAATAAAAGTCTTTACTATTACTTTGTAGTGCAGTATGAAAAAAACTATTGTTTATGGATATGCTCTTTAACTGCTGTGGTCCTTAGCGTCCCATTCTATATTTGGTGTGAAAGACTGTAAATTTGGCTCATAGGCCTCTTTATTAGGCTTGAGGTTCTTTTATGTGCCATAAATCTACAACAAGGGACCCCCAGCTATTTCCTTCTGAAGGGAGCCATGCTAAGGGTTTTTACGCCTGAAAAAATCCATTGCCCTATGCCAGATTTGAACCTGCAACCTCAGAAATTAGAGGTTAGCATGGTAACCACAATACCATGGAAGACGACTAGTGCAGGATGGCAACATTGGTGAAACATACTTGCCAACTTCTATGGTTTGCTTGTAAAATATGCAGGAGTGAAGACCTTTTTAATATTTCATGGCAAAGAGGACGTTTTTATGCTTTGTGAACAGAATGAAAGTGTTAGAGATTTTCACCCAGATATGACAAAGCATTACGTATATTGTAAATTAAGATTACAGACAGAATGATATACAGTGCTATGCTGCAACAAAATGTATAGCACCACTAGTGATCTCTAGCAAATGGTATACAGTGATAGAAGAGAGCTTATCTGTGTGTCTATCCTTCATCATGATCATGGCCCCCCTTCACTGGGCTACAACAAAATGTATAGCACCACTAGTGACATCTAGTAAATGTAATACAGTGCTATGATAGACCAGAGCTTATCTTTGTGTGTGTATCCTACATCATGATCATGGTCCCCTTCACTGGGCTGTAACAAAATGTATAGCACCACTAGTGACCTCTAGTAAATGGTATACAGTACTATGATAGACCAGAGCTTATCTGTGTGTCCCATCATGATCATGGTCCCCCTTCACTGGGCTGCAACAAAATGTATAGCACCACTAGTGACCTCTAGTAAATGGTATACAGTACTATGATAGACCAGAGCTTATCTGTTTGTCTATCATTCATCATGATTATGTTCCCCCTTCACTGGGCTGCAACAAAATGTATAGCACCACTAGTGACCTCTAGTAAATGGTATACAGTACTATGATAGACCAGAGCTTATCTTTGTGTGTGTATCCTACATCATGATCATGGTCCCCTTCACTGGGCTGTAACAAAATGTATAGCACCACTAGTGACCTCTAGTAAATGGTATACAGTACTATGATAGACCAGAGCTTATCTGTGTGTCCCATCATGATCATGGTCCCCCTTCACTGGGCTGCAACAAAATGTATAGCACCACTAGTGACCTCTAGTAAATGGTATACAGTACTATGATAGATCAGAGCTTATCTGTGTGTCTATCCTTCATCATGATCATGGTCCCCCTTCACTGGGATGTAACAAAATGTATAGCACCACTAGTGACCTCTAGTAAATGGTATACAGTACTATGATAGATCAGAGCTTATCTGTGTGTCTATCCTTCATCATGATTATGGTCCCCCTTCACTGGGCTGTAACAAAATGTATAGCACCACTAGTGACATCTAGTAAATGTAATACAGTGCTATGATAGACCAGAGCTTATCTTTGTGTGTGTATCCTACATCATGATCATGGTCCCCTTCACTGGGCTGTAACAAAATGTATAGCACCATTAGTGACCTCTAGTAAATGGTATACAGTACTATGATAGACCAGAGCTTATCTGTGTGTCCCATCATGATCATGGTCCCCCTTCACTGGGCTGCAACAAAATGTATAGCACCACTGGTGACCTCTAGTAAATGGTATACAGTACTATGATAGACCAGAGCTTATCTGTTTGTCTATCATTCATCATGATCATGTTCCCCCTTCACTGGGCTGCAACAAAATGTGTAGCACTACTAGTGACCTCTAGTAAATGGTATATGGTGCTATGTAGACCAGAGCTTATCTGTTTGTCTATCATTCATCATGATCATGTTCCCCCTTCACTGGGCTGCAACAAAATGTATAGCACCACGAGTGACCTCTAGTAAATGGTATATGGTGCTATGTAGACCAGAGATTATCTGTGTGTCTGTCCATCATGAACATGGCCTTCAGTGGGTGTGTAGCATGTGCGTTTAAAATTTGATTGCAGCACTGGTGGCCTTTAGTAACCAGCAGTAAGTAGCCCCAAACATTCAATGACGGACATTGTGAATTGCAAAGTAAACTCCCATATCTAAATGGTTTATCTTGTTTGAGTTCTATGGCTGCGGGATATGTTTCCCATTTTTGTGACAGTTTTTGTTTATTATTGATGCTATGAAGTATAAAATACAGACTAGAAATGTGTGTATAGTCTAGGGAGTGGAGATCTTTGCTTTAATGCATGTTTATTGTGGTACCAGGAAGAATTTCAGCATGTGTGACAGAAAGAAGCAGTACTAGCAGATTTTCAAGGATTCTTATAAATCAGAGTTCCTATATATTTTACATGTGGTTTTTGTTAAATTTACTGTACTCAACATTTAATGTTTTTAAATTTCATGGCACCATAAAATTATTATGCTTTGTTGGACAAGGGAAAGTGTTATGGGTTTGAATTTAAGGAAGTTGCCAAATATGGTGAGACTACTGAATTAGGAGGCTATAAAATAATTTGATGTGTTTTGTTTGAATGATCCATCACTTTTATTCTGCTTTTAATGTTGCTAAAGCGTTCATGCCAATCTCCAATTGTTATACATGGGCCCTCTCCATCTGTGAAGGATGTCTCTACAATTAAATAACGTGAAATACTGCAAGATTGCTGCATCTGTAATGACAACCAATAATTCTGAAATTACACTTTTATTTGGCACCTTCTCCAGGTTTACTTCTACTAAGCCATATACATGTTTTATTATTTCTTTAATCTAACTAGGCACATCAGCGACTTGAAGAGCATAACTGAATCCACAAGTCTGTGCCAGGAGCTCCATTGCTTTATTTTTAAGTGATATAGAAGCTCATGAGTAATCTTCGTGGATTGAATGGATGTACAGAGGATCGTTTTGTAACCATTCATGATCACATGTATACAGCACAAGTTATTTACTTGTACTGTAGCAACCTATTGTTCAACTAGCTCACTAGCAGGCTACTCTTTATTGGCTGTGAATGTCAACTGTCAGTTGCTACTGTGAAGACTAGAGTTTGTTCATTGTGCATTTCAATAGTGAAAGCTTATTTAAACATCTGTGTTAGAGTATTCTTATTACTTTTTGCTATTCTTGTCTTATCAGTCCACTGAAATGCCTGGCGAAAGATTCCCAAATGAACAAAGAATTGTAATTACAATACATATGTAAAAACAAAATCATGTAGACAATTTCAGGAGAGGTTTCCTGGAGTTCCAGCTCCAAACAGAGATGTCTGGCTAATAATTGAGGACAATGGGATCGCTAAATACTAAACTTAAGAAGCAAAAAAGGACGTTCTAAAGGAGGAAAAAAAATTGACAAAAATTGTGCATCATTCAAATGCTCTCCAAAGAAGTCTCTAAGGCATGTTGCACGGCAGTGGGTGTTTTAAAAACCTTTGTTCACACAGGTGCTTAAGTTTTAAAATTGAAACCTTACAGAGTGACTATTCTTCATGAATTACAACCTTGTGACAATGAGGAATATCTTCATGCAGATGGACACCACTTATAACAAGGTTAGTACTCATTATAGTGCATGTTACCATCACTTGTGAGTAAGTAACGCGGGGGGGAATGGTGTAGTAGACAGCATGCAGAGCACACATACATGTGATCGAAGCTGGGCCATAAAACGACCGCTCTGTATTTAGCATTGTGGCACAGACCTGTGGTCCATACTCTGTGAAAAGTCGCCCATCACAAAACACATCACAATTAGCTATATATTCTTATCTTAGGCATTTCAGTGATCACAATAATTGAAGTGATATGTAACATTTTCATAAACCTTATTACATTGTCTGCAAACACAAAAAACAAAATTAGATCTCAAAGTTTTACTGGTAAACCATATACACAAGAAATTTAACATTTACAAACATTTTTAACATATGTATCACTTTGCCACAGGTTTGAAGACTCATCTAAGGTCGTTTTAATGTAACGTGGTCATTTCCCTTATACTTAGGGTCACATAGGGCTTTTGTAATACACTACTGTAACAAAAACAAAGTACCTGTGTTGCATTCACATGACTTTCTCTTGTGTTTCTTCTTACAAAGGCTTATTATGCTATCTGTTTTGTGTTAATCCAGATAAACTTTCAATTCACATTTACTTTTCATTGTAGGTGAAGCGATAGTCAAGATTTTTAAAGAGCAGATCACTATTTCATGCTCATTATATGACCATGAGAAAAACAAAATCTGATTTGTTACATACTTTCTCTATCTTCTA
This sequence comes from Deroplatys truncata, assembly GCA_030765065.1. Lineage (NCBI taxonomy): Eukaryota > Metazoa > Arthropoda > Insecta > Mantodea > Mantidae > Deroplatys > Deroplatys truncata. The sequence continues at coordinate 203,596,884 of CM060988.1, forward strand.
TCGCCTATTAGTGGGCATACAAATGATTCTTACGAAAGTTTACTTTCCTTTAATCGAGGTAAGCCTTTCCAGAAGTAGCTGCACATTTAATTACAGATACAAAGGGAATAATGATAGCCAAATGTTTTAGAATTGGATGCTATATGCTGCCTTAAAATGCCATACTGTTTCCATGACATCACGAGAAACAACTCAAAATTGAAGATAGTTAGAGATCTACATTTTTTGTGTAGTACATTTTCGTCTATCATTTAACGTTTATGAGATAAGCAAAGTTATACAAAATTCCTACCGAATGAAGAGGACTTCACAGGCTATTCCCAGAAAGTTCAATGTATACAAGATTTGCATTTTATTTGTCATGTAAATATGTTTAATATATGGTATTTTAATCAAAATCGTTAGAACCATATTTTAGAAAAGAAAAATTTGAAAAATGATCCATGTAAAGGCTAGTTTGGGGTAGGGGAATTTTCCTGAAAGTCTTTGTATAGTATGTTTGGAATCTACCGTACGTAAATACCAAGTTTGATATTTATCCGACTTTTCGTTCTTGAGTTATGTTGTTCACACGCACATTAAGGGACCTTTTTCTACAAAAGCTTTATGTGGATTCAGGGGGCTTTGAAACATGTATTTCATAAACCTTATTACACTGTGTGCAAACGCAAAAAAACAAAATTAGCTAATGTTGCTCCAGAGGTCGACGTATCATGGTGGGTGCCACGCAACGTCAGGCAGGCTACCCTGTAGAAAAAAAAAACATCACTAAAATTCCACGAATGTGTGACATTGACTTTTTAAATGCCCCAAAGTTGTTTAAGCACTTCCAGTTATGTATTCTGGCACAATTTTTTTCAGCAGTCAACAATCAACATGGAGAACTTACGCATCATTGCAGAGAATGAGATCTTAAATAATGACACTGTCCTAATGGAAAATTGGGACATACAACAACTTGCAGAAGAGCTAGCAAGCTTTGGATGCAGTTCGGCACTTCTCAGGAGCTCTTCGACTCATACTTGCATGAGTTCATGTACAGGAACAGCTGTCCCATCGGAGAGTGTTTCAGAATTTTCTTGTGACACACTCAGAGAATTATCCTGTGGCATAACATCTTCTCAGCTCTCTTCTAGTTCGTCTTCTCCCTCAGAACTTCCTTTTCATATTTCTTTTCTTCCAAAATTTCATATTTCTTCTCCAGAACTTATATTTCTTCTACATCTGTCTTCCTTATATACATCGATGCAAAACAGCCTTTATTAAGGCTAACAATTGCATTGTGAAAGAGCATATATATCCTTGGACATAATTATAGAAGCATTCATTATTATTTAGTTGTATTACATTTGCTTACTGCGTCGCCATAATTATTTAGTTCGGTTACATTTGTTTACTGCTATGCGGTAATTATTTAGTTGTATTACATTTGCTTACTGTTGCAAGGTAATTATTCAGTTGCATTGCATTTATTTAGTAGTGCATGAGCGCTAATGGTCATTACTAAATGCCAAGTATTAGACAATAACAACAATTTGTTTTTACTGCTTTGCGGTTATTATTCAGTTTTATTGCATTTATTTACTATTTCACGCTATTCTATTACGACAGCGTGTAACAGTTTGCAACAATACCAAACTGTTTCCGGTTTTACTAACGTAGCAGCGCTTTTTCCGTTTAACAGTTGGTACATGACATTGCACATTTACATCATCCGCTATGACACGTCGACCTCTGGAGCAACATTACCCAAAATTAGATCTCAATGTTGGTATGAAATTTTTGGATGGAATACAATACCTTCTCTATGTACTATGTGGATGATAGAGAAAGTAACAAATGGTGGCTGACCACTTGAAGAAAGTGTAAATGTTTGAACCAATAGCTTTGGAAATTGTTGGCTAATGTTATCAATGAGTGAATGAATCAGTCAATCTCCTTATGAGGAGCATAGGGCATTCACAAAGTATCAACAGACCCCATTTCTTGTTAACTTCATTCCATGTTTTCCCTTTATAACTGTTCTTTTCCTCTACTACCCTGAGGATTCCAATTCAAAGCCATTCTTTCCACTGCTTTATCTTGTTTTCTTAGTGTCTGTCCTATCCAGTTTCACTTTCATTTTTTATTTCTATTGCAATTTCTTTTTGATTTGTTATTTTCCTTAATTTTAAATTTGAAACTGTATCTGGCCATCTTATTTTTACAACTATTCTTAAACATCTATTGACAAATGTTTGTAATTTGCTTTTAATAATTTTACTTGTTTTCCAAGTTTCACGGCCATATAATAAAACTGATCTCACATTACTTGAAAATGTTAGATTTAGTATGTCTTGATGTAATGTTAATTTCCAGATTGGATATAGTAGGATAAAAACACAATTTGCTTTCTTTATTCTATTCTTAACATCCTCAAGGGCTCCACCATCTTTACAATGCTACCTAGATATCTGAATTCCTGAACAGTATCAATATTTTTATTTTCTATTATAATTTTGTTTGTTTTCTTCCTATGTACCTTCATTTTTTTATATTAATTTTCATATGAGTCTTCTTTATTACTTCTAATACAGTATTCACTTTACTTTGCGTATCATCAAAATTATGGGAGAGCAGGCGAACATCATCTGCAAAGTCTAAGTCTTCCAGGGTATCATTGAGTCCCCATCGCAATACTTCAATATTGGATTATGGCTGGTATATATATATATATATACGTAACACACTGCATGCCTTTTATTCATTTCAACACATTATTACACATAATAAAGAACAAATAACATGGTACTTTACTTATTTTCATGAATATATGGCATATTTTGTCACTTTTGTTCCATATTAATGACACTCGAAGTCACATCGCATGCATCTCACCCGTGGCATCATGGGAACGTTGGTTGCGTTGTCTTTCTGCTGCCAACATTTGAAATCCTAACATAGCTGAAAACATGATTTAGGGCCATCAGCCTCAAAGCATAGTCAAGGGATGCTTTTTAGGAGAGGAGTGTAGGATGCGAAGCGATGACAGGGTGTAGCCGAAGGATCTGTGCATCTAAAACTCGAATGATTCATGTTGGCAGCAATTCCTTCCAAAAGTCACCAAAACCCACCAAAAATGATTATATAAGAACGGCTGCATAAAAGGGTGGGTGGGTGGGCAATATATTATCCCCGGAGCAACATCTAGTACACCAAAACCTTCCTCATTAACCAAGAATTACTGTGCATAGCAAAACACCCTGATTTCATAAGTTAAAAGCTTTGTTTTTCACCATAATCCAATATCGAAGTAACTCCGTCCCCATTTTATGCCTCTTCTAACACCCTACCAACCTTTTCATAATGTCGTTCATAATAATCAAAAATATAATTGGAGAGAGAATGCAACACTGCTTCACTCCACATGTACTTGCAATATTTTCTGTCAAGTTACCTTTGTTCTCATATGTAACTTTAATTAGTCTACAGGTTTTCTCTGGTATGGCAAATTTTGCTTTTGTTCTCTATATATAAACTCAATTTAGTGAATCAAACGCTTTTTCAAAATCAATAAACAAGAAATATAAAGTGTTCCTCCACATTCATTGCTCTGTTTACAGATTATTGGTTACTAAAGGTTTATTTTGCATAAATTGTTGAACTGCTTCAGTCTCCTTTATTCATTTTGTACCTGTAACGAACTGTGGGATCAAACTGTTTATGCAATTAATGTTAATCTCAACATGGAGTAGACAGACAAATAAGCCCTTGTAAGAATAGACAGAAACAATAGAATTGGGTGGATTTACTTTCATTTATTTCTTCTTACAGCTTATGTCTTCTATCATTTTTGGAAACCTGGTGCAATTTGAACAAAGAATGAATAAGTTACTTTGAAAACATGGTTTATTTTGGAAAAATTCTTGCTTATTTATTAGATTAAATAATTAAAATGTATTTCATTGTTTTCTCATGCATTTTGGAATGTTAAAACTGTGAAGTTCCATGTTTTGTGGCCATAGCCTTTTTACAGGGGGTATCAAGAAGTAACGGAAATGATTTTTTTTTGTGTAAATACGTGCGCATTAAAATTCACTAATCATGGTAACGGAGAGATCTGACCTTGACTGACATGCAACATTGCCTCGAAGCCATTGTGTAAATACATATTTTAGTGACCCAGCAAGTTATAACAAATGCATCAATTAGGTTTTGTGTTGTGAAAAAATCAGGAACTGAAATGCTGCAAATGATACATGAAACATGTGGGGATCAAGCTTTATCAAAACATGTGTTTCTGAATGGAAGTGCAGGGAAGGTTTTTTATGACAAAATTGGAATACTTTTCTATCTCGTGGTTCATAAACAGAGCACATTAACTGCACAATACTACAGTAACGTCCTTAAAGGACCACTCAAGAGGAAAATGGCCGCAAAGAGACCACAACTTGCTCACAATGGATGGGACAATGCCCCTGCTCATCGAGCCATAGCAACTCAAGAGACAATTACTCAACTAGGCATTGAAGTCATGCCCCACCCACTATATTTGCCAGATCTTGCACCCTGGGACTTCCACTTGTTCCCACAATTGAAAAAGAAAACACTTTTTGGTTGCCATTTTCAAACATACTGAACAAATAGTGCTATTTGGGTATACTGAACAGGATTTTTGAAAATTTATAATTGAATTTTAATAAAGAGAGATTCATACTGTCCGAACAATAAAAGTTTTCCCGTTATTTTTTGACACACCCTTGTAGTGTGCATTTCTTGTTTAATGCTTCACCACACACTATGTCAGGCATCCTCAGAGGTAGCATCTGCTTTTGTCAAATCCTTTTTACTGACAACATTGATTGGCTTGTTATCTGTTGAAGGGAAAAAGGGTTGTGGTGTGAACATGGGCATTCATGCCCAATGTATTTTCATTCCTTTAAGTTTTTACTTTTTCAATAAGTATTGTATTCCACCCAAAAATTCAATATTAAGATTTCTCCTGAAATACATGTTTTGAGAGTCCCTGAATCTGCCCCGCCCAAAAAAAAATTTAGAAAAAGGTCCATGTGTATTTGTGTCTGTGAACATCATAACTCATAAACAAAAAGTCCAATAAACAGCAAGTTTGGTATTCAATCTTCCAAGAATGCCATGTGGAGACTTTCAAGAAAATGCCCCCTTGCACTCTAAACTATCCTTTACTTGCAAAAATTTTCAATATTTTTGATTTTCTCAAAAAATGGCTTTAATGATTTTGATTAAAATATCATGTATTTAAGATATTAAGACAAAAAATAAAAAGTATGTGTTAAATTTTCAGGGAATAGAACTCAGCAGTCCTCTTCATTTGGAGGAAATTTTGTATAATGGGTAAACTTAAAGAGACAGACAAAATATACTGTAGAAAAACTATAGATCTCTTTAAAAGACACTACTTATTTCAAATAACTGTTTTAGGAAGATAAGCCATTTTTGTTGGTTTGAATTTGTCAAGTTTTTTTTTTTTTTAAAGTACTGTTGCTATTCAGTTGTTTCTTGCAATGTCATGAAAGACTATGTAATTTCGAAGCCAGTGTATAAGATATGACTATCACTCCAATCTCTAATGAAATGTGTAATCTTTCTGCAAACATTTATCTCTATTGAGGGATCACTGGGTTCTGAGATTACGTAAATGACGAATTCCACTGACACACAAACCTCCCTTTGTCACTATTGTGTCCTTATGTTCTCCACTTTCACAAACAGAAAGAACACAAGTGATAGATACCACAACAGGGTGTCTAGTGATATACTGGAATTTATTTTACATACTTAATATACAGGCTGATTTATGAAGAACTGACACATTTCTTTCTTTAATTATTCTCCTCAAAATTCACTCAGTGCCCCAATTTTAGCACCAAATTAAGCAGAAAGTTCTGGAGTTTCATTGCCTGTCACTAGATGTGCAGATGTTCATGTTTTATTCATAATTGTTAGTTTTACTGTCGGCAACTGTTTTTGAGATTTTATTCTAGTCAACCTGAAATTGGAGTACACATTAAATGAATGACTCCTCCTTGTAAAGCAATACTGGATTACAAATTCAATTACAGCTACTCAAAGGGCCTACCAAGTAGAATTTGATGTTTGGAATCCTCCCCAAAGAAACACAATACTGGGACTGGTAAACAAATTGGAAACAACTGGATCTCTGGTGAGTGAAAAAGGCTAAACTCTTTCATTTAGGCTTCCCATGATTGTTGCTGATGTAAGAGCATGACTGGATCAGTCACCCAAAAAATCACTAAGACGCTTGTCGCAGGAGACAGGGTACAGGTACTCGATGTGTCAGAGAGCTGTGAAAAGTCAGGCCTAAAGTCGTATAGGATTACAGTTGTCCATCAGTCACAGGAATCAGATAAGGGCAGACGACTGAATTATTGTCATTGTTTCAGGTGTTCATTGTGCAAAAATCCTGCCATATTGTCCATCACATGGTTCACAGATGAAGCATGGTTCCATTTATCCGGCTATGTGAACTTAAATAACTCACGCTATTGGGCCAGCAAAAATCCACATGTTATTCATGAAGTACCTATGCACCCAGTTAAAGTCAGAGTTTCGTGCGCAAAATCCGCACAGAGAATAGTGGAACCAATTGTTTTTTAAAACAATGTGATCACTGCAGAGTACTGACAGATTTTCATGAAGTTTGCTGAGCAACTAGACGATGTGGAGTTGAGTCAAGCATACTTTCAGTAGGACAGCGCTACATGCCATACATCAAATGAATCCATGGCACTAATTGCAAGTTTTTTTGATGACCGGATAATTTCCAAGAACCTGTGGCTTCCGAGATTTGACATTGCCAGACTTCTTTCTAGGGGTTACTTAAAAGACAGGATTTATGCTACACGTCCCCAGACATTGCACGATCTGAAGCACAACATTACACAGGAGATTGAAGCTATTGACAACAGAGTTTTTCAAACGGGTGGTCAGTAACATGGAACGTGTTGAGTTGTGCCTTATGCAGGATGGAGGACATTTTCAACATTTGCTACAGAGGTAAATAATCTCCCAAAATTCCTCTGCATTTGAGGTATAATAAGTTGTCGCTAGCATAACTTGTTTTGAAGCAATTAAAGAAATGTATCAGTTCTTCATAAAGCACCCTGTACTAGAATTACTGATTATATACTGGAAAAATTGAATGAAATATTAATACAGCATTGATTTATTTCAGATTAAATTTTTAGGTGATTGATTCCTATCAATATTAATCAAATAAGTATTTTTTGAATAAGTTACTGTTTTGCATGATATCTGCTTTCCCTTAAACGTTTATCTTATATAATAATGACACAAACATTTTGATAATCTTTTATGCCTAAAACGTTTTAAAGTTATACAACATTTCCAGAATTATGAAGATTAATGCAATGTAGGGGTGTGGGAGGCTAAGGTTTGAAATAGAATTATCTGCTCAAATTTCAATTCCCATTTCTATGAATATCAGTAAATGTTTGGTCCATTATTATGAATAGCAGAGGAATTTTATAAAATACAATTCTACGAGGTAAAGAGGACAATTCGGCATAAAAAGATCTTCTTGATCTTCATACAATAATTTTGTAAAGAGTGCAAAGAGTAAATTTAATTGTGCAAGATGACACGATGAAGTGGAATGTTAAACCTTCAAGATAGTAGACATCCTGTACAATCAGCAAATAACTAAGAAAACGATTAAGTAATGACCAGAACAATCTTCAGTCCATAACAATCTCAGTTAACATGCAGTAGATGGAAACAAGCAGAAGTTCAAAAATAAATGATAGTGGGTAGAGAAAGTCATGTGAATAAAATACATAAGATTTTTACCTTTAATCAAGTTTGTGTGTGTGTGGACGAGCAGACTGTTCAAATATTTTGATATTGTTTGAATGCTGAAATGCTTCTCATTGCATCTTTGTTGTATTTCTGTTTAAGTTGAATGGTAATGAATAGAGAGTGGATTAGAGTGATTTCAAGTTACTGATGCAGAGAGGATAATGTCTGGGTGCAGGTGGTGGGTAAAGAAATATACCATAAAGTTCCGCTTACCTAATGCCACAACATCATTAGAAACATCTCAGCTATAAATACTATAAACATAGTGGAAGAAGTATGTGTAAATCATGGAAATCAAAGCTGGAGAAGTTTGGAAAAAGGTGAATGATGAACTTGAGAATGTGTTAGAAAACAATACTAGTTTTTCACTCATGTGTGCTGTGCAAGATGTCTTGCTGCAAAAGGAAACCTAGCCCTCCAGATCAAAAAATGCAAGAAATATATCAGACAGTGATATAGTGTATTATTTGTATGCACCTATTACCTCTTGTGACGTTGAAAGGAGTTTCTCACAATATAGCTTTTTTTTTTAAAGTGAGAGATGGAATAAATGTTCACTTTCGAAAATTTCCGCTGCAATGTACAGACTATGTAGTATTCACTTTACATATATGTAAAAGGTAGTGTTCTATAACAGAATAAAAACACTAACAGTCATCATGTACAGCATAGTAGATGCATTCTTTTGATATAACCTGTACGAGCACTGCAGACATGCGCCCATTGTTTACATCTGGACTCACCCTCCTTCAACATAAACAAATCTGATCCGCCCTTTAGTAATGAACTATGGTGCTGGCAGAAGAACAAGAGAGTGGACACTGTTGAGTTGTACAACGTTACCTGAGCTAGAAATTATCCTGATGATAATACTTACACACCTCTGTGAAAAGTGTTTTGCTGTCTGTAAATGACAAATCATTGTTATGATTAGAGGTCTGTATGGTGTTGGGCTAAGTCCTCAAACCTAGGCTCAATTTGAAAAATGTTTGTTGGACTCAGGCCTGAGATGCAAAAATTTATTTATTACATTGAACATAGTATACATTTTATGTCATGGAAATATCTTAAACATATGGTGTATTAATAAAAATTATTAGCAGCATTTTTGATAAAAAAAAATTGTTCGCAGTTTTTGGTTTGCAGTATTTAAATGCCTGGAATAGCAAATTATGGCAGCATGCATACATCCATTGCAGTAGTAGTGGCAATAAAAACTTCTTGCTTTGGCCAGTTATGGATAATAACTATAAAGAGTACAGCACCTTCCTCCCTCCATCCACCCACACCCAGGACATCCTGGGCAGTGCTCAGTAATTGGGGTGGCATGTGGTCAGTAAGGCAGATACTGTCAACATACCACTTACTACATGAGGATTCCAGTACCTCAGTCACTACTATTTCTGTAAAGAGCTCCTCAATTGGAGTGCATCCTTACCAGGCCTCCCAGAAAATGAAAAAAAATCCCCATGCTAGTACCAAACATTCAACTCGGCACAAGTCATAGGTGAGCAATACAGACTCGGAAATAAAAATATATACAGACATTCACAGTGACATTAGAAAATGAAGATTAAAATTTTATGGACATGCTAACTGAATGAGCTCAAACAGGCTTACAGAACAAATAGCAGAATTCTACGAAAGTAGAAGTAAAGCACAAGTAGATACTATGAAGTGGATTGGTGAAGTAAAAAAAGAAAAGAAAGAAAAAAAAAGAATTAAAATTGGTAGGAATTACGAAAGAAGATATAAACGGAGACATCTTTAGAATCAAAGTACACAGTGGCTAGTTGAGTAAGAGGACAAACTGAAGGAAAAAAACTGGAACAACATGGACAGCTGAGAGAAAGAAACTCCACAAGAAAAGAATGAGAAAACTATGAATTCAAAGGAACGTCTCAAGTATTTTGTGTAGTCCTACATGGGCTGATTCGCAATAAAATAATAATATTCAATAATTGCAAAATAGTTTAATTTAAAACAAATTAACCATCAGGCCTGGTCTGAGTGGTACATAATAACCTATTCTCAGGCTCTGGCCAAATTGGGCTGGTCCGGACCTAAGAATTTTGGCACCTCTAGAAATAATAAAAACTGTTAAATGTATATTACATACATTGCAGATATTAAACTGCTTAGGTAAACTGACAAAAAATGCTGTGCATTGCAAATAAAACACATTATAATGAGACACATACACTATAAAAGGTATGTTGGTGTGCATTGAAAATGTACAGCTAAACCAAACCCTACAGATTTCACCATATCCGGCTGAGGTTAGTGCTATAAAAATGGATATAGATCATCAAATGCTTTGGATTATGTCATGTTGACATTTGAGATTGTGGCAGACATGCGTAGGGAGTTGTGTTGCTCTTGTTCAGGGTCGGCTTTAGGTCGTGTCACTGCCCAGGGCAGCAAAATCATAAAACATGAACAAGATATCTGAAAATATGTCAGAATTATATCATGCCTAAATCTAGTGACTTTCTGGAAATTTTTTGTTATGAAACTGGTGATGAATCACTAGAGTGATTTGGATATAACCCTGAATGATGATGATCTAACACATTGCGCGCCAGGTGTTCAACAACAAACTTCACGTTTATAAACAGGACTGTTTCAGCCCACTAGCTGTAGTTTATTTGCTTACATTGGTGAGTCGTGAACAGTGTTTTGACTAAAGACTTAATGCCTAGTGTTTGACAAATATAACATTTTTAACCATATGAGCCCACATTAAGGTTGCAGAGTACCAAGTTTGTGCTAAGTGGGAGTGGCATCCTGAAAGTCACTGTTTGTGCGTTCAGTTTCTTCTTGTGGTGTTAGCAACTACTGCTTTTAACTCCAGGGAAAGTTATTGGAACTAAGTACAATAAGAAGGCATATCTACGGCTAGTACACCTGAAATGAGATCCAAACCTGCTTCTCCACCTGAAGAAGCAGAGCTATTTCAAGGAAGCCTTAGTTCTTTGAAAAACATTGTACATGATTTCAGATTGAGTTCAAGACAATAAATAAGAGAAAAATAATACTCAAAAGTTCCAATATTACAGCATTACAGAACATTCTATATAGAGACCATACATAAAACAAAAAAATAGTCATCTTATCAGACTCAAACTCAGCCATAGATGGAATAGCAAATTACAACAACAAGAAATATTAAAGAAACAAGAAGCCTAATTAAAGCAGTTGAAACTAGAAATCATGTCACTCTACAATGGATCCCAGCTCATGTCGGACTTTTGGGCAATGAATATGCAGATCAATTAGCAAAGAAAGGTGCAATATTCATATTCATCTTTATTCACCATAATATTAATTTACAGAATTACGCTTCGTCAAATATAACATATAATATAACAAATAATATCTGCAGGACAAATAAAAATAAATAAGCAATTAAATAACAAACAACATTTCAAAAGACAGCAGAGACTTGATGAAGAAGATAAATTAAAAGATAAAGATTATAAGAATATTAAAGATAGAGTTGATATACAAAAAATGCCAAGGAAGACTACAGTGGCCTTATTTAGGATGGCAACTAGCCATGATTGCCTCGCAGAACACCTCTACAAGATACTCTTTGTGAAGAAGATGTCATCCTGAACAAACAACATCTCGCCAAATACAAAGGCCTTAAAAGTGATAACTTACAGACTTTATATTGGGAAGCCAGAGGGAAAATGATGCAGATCAATTAATAGCCAGTGCCATTGGTGAAGAACAACAACAGTAGTTCCAATATTGTAGCTCTAAGAGCATTATTTTTAAGATAAATACAAAATAAGAATTTGAAGGAAACAGTATGATTGGTTGAAACCTGGTTAAGCGCTGGCATCAAAGTGATGACAGAATTGAAAGTTCCATGAGGACTTTATTATTGCTCGTGTTGGAACATCTCATTTATTATGGCCACCTACTGCTGTTCAATTCGAGAAAATCCATGAAGACATTAACCATGACCATTTCTACACATGGTTTAAGGATCAGTTACTCTCTAACATCCCATGTAATTGTTAAAGACAATACCACACGGCTCAAACAGATAAGTGCACACATACAGTAACACTTAAGTAGAAATGGTAGTGTGTCTTACTCACATAATGTGCCATGTAACATTACAATGAACTTATTAACTTGTGTTACTCATAAATGAAAACAAGCCCAGGTGGATTATTGACCAATGCAGTTGACCGTCAAATGTGTTTTCATTTTGTATATGTCTTTAGTCTGACAAGGGGGTAAACCACAAATATTGAACATTTTTGCTGTGTGAATTTGTGTGTTTTACTTACACTCAGAACAATCTTGTTCTTTTTGGAACATTTTTTTAGAAGACTGAGGATATTAACCCTACCTAGCATGTACATATTTTCAATCTTAAAATTCCTTGTATGCAATTGAACCACATTTATAACAAACATGGAAATTCATGAGATAAACACTAGACAAAAGGGTAACATCCATCATCCCAGTGCAAAGCTTTCTTGCTTCCAGAAAGGTATAAATTATGAGACCATAAGAATATTAATGATCTTAAGGGAAAAGTTGACAATTTCAATGTCTTTAAAACTGCTGTTAAAGAGTACCTATGCTCAAAAGCATATTATTCCGTACAAGATTATCTGAATGACAAATTATCCTGATGGTAATACATATATAGCTCTGTAAGTAATATTAGTAAATATTAATGACAATTGCCAATTACATCTGATGCCTGCTCTAGAATTAATGAAGCTATTTAAATGTATGTATATTAAGAACTGACAGTAAATGCTAAGCATTACAAATCAAATAGAACAAAATGATGAGAAGAACAAAGGTACAAGCCTAGTGAATGTTAAAATAACTGTTCTTGTCTATAAATATAATTTTAGCCTGGTAATGGTAGGGAGGTATTTGATTTTATACAAAATTACACCTGATTTGTTTCATTTTGTATATAATATGTGTTTATTTTATTTTAAATGTTCTATATTCTGTGTAATATTTATGTTTATATGTAATTTTTGTACATTTCCGTGACATGTTCCATGTTCACAAGCGTTTATGGCAACACATAGTATTTAAGTGCCAAGGAACAGAAAATTGGAGAAAAGAATTTTTTAATAAGATGTGGTTGAAGGGGGATAGAAATACACTTTTGATTGCAATGATATGTAAGGACGCTAGAAGCATTGGACAGTTTTTGTGTAAAGTAAAAAATAAATGGCTTTGGACAGTGGAAAGAGAGAAGTAAGAGGTAGTGAATCTTACTTTGAATGGAAAACTATAGTGAATGTGTGATGGTTAAGTAATCAATAAATGAAAAGTGAAAAACAAGTGGAAATGGGACATGGAAAAAAAAAAACTGGGGAAAAAAAAAGAGCAAGATAATTTATTGACAAGAAATTAGTGATTGTCTACTGAATGAGTGACCAGGGTCAAAGTGCAGTAGACAATCAAATTGTAAAACTCTTAGCACAATAAATACACCTAAATATAGCTAGTGAACTCACAGAATGCAATCTAATCTAATCTTTTACCACATATATTTCTCCTTGAATTTAATTTATTGATTACCCCTGTTAATAAATAATTATGTTTACTTTGTGTTAGAACAAGTTGCCATAGGACTGGCTTTATGGAAAAAAATTACATATATCTGAAGTGTGAGGCGGGTGGCAAAACTCCTGTAGCTGACCCTGCTCTTGTATGTTTTTCTCAGCCAGAATGGGGAAATTTTGAGTGAATATATATAGTGTTATTAAACTAAAAAACATTGCGTTTTATTTATGGAAGAAGCTCTTTAACTGCTATGGTCCTTAGTGTCCATTCTATATTGGGCGTGAAAGACAAGTAATTTTGCTCAGAGGTCTCTTTATCAGGCTTGAGGTTCTTTTATGTGCCATAAATCTACGACATGGGACCACCAACTTTTCTTCCCTTCCAAAGAAAGTTATTAAACTGTAGAACCTATTTTGATAGTTTTTTCATACTTGCAGGCCACTGTACTTCTTGATAGTCATAGTCCATAAGAAGCTTCTATTTCAGTTCCTGAATGATCAAAAGATTAAAAGGGATTTATAAGCCTTGGACATTAGAGAACACGCTTATGAAAAAGGCTTTGACCTTTAGCTGAGAGTGCCATCGAGTACAAAATAGTTGTTGTTACTCCATGAAAAATGTACGTGAAGTAAGACAAATGCTGCTGATATTTCATTTCAAACAATATATACGAGGGCAGTCCCAGAAGTACCCGACGTGTGCTATAGATAGTGGTTGTTGTTTCAAACAAATCACTATGGTAAAAAATAAAACCGCTATAAAGCTTAAGTTTGAAGTTTGACGATGCTACGTTGTTTAGTAATTGTTTGTGAAGAAAATCCACAAAATGGTATCGGATGACCATCAACTGAAAGTGCACGAGCTAGCAGACATCGTAGGCATTTCAAAAAGTGCTGTACATCACATACTAACTGAAAATTTAGACGTGAGAAAGCTGTGTGCAAGATGGGTGCCATGTTTACTCAAAATGGAACAAAAGCAGTATTGTGAGGATGTTTCAGTCGAGTGTTTGGCAATGTTTCGCTGCAGCAAAGCCGAGTTTTTACGTCAATTCATAACATGGATGAAACATAGGTCCATCACTTCACATATGAGATGAAGGAACAGTTAAAACAGTGGATTGAAGGGGGAGAATCGGCGAATCAACTAGAAGGCGAAACAGTTCCATTTGCACACAAGGTCATGGCGTGAGTTTTTTTTAATAATTTTCATTGATTATCTTCAAAGAGGAAAGCAATCAATGGCAAGTATTTTGTAAACTTATTGCAGCATTTGAATGATGAAATCAAGCAAAAACGGTCGTATTTAGTGAAAAAGAAACTTTTGTTTCATCAAGACAATGCACCAGTTCACACATTCATTATCGCCATGGCCATAATCAATGAGTTAAGGTTCGAATTGATTCCTCATGCACCCTATTTGTCGGATTTAGCCCCTCTGATTATTTTCTGTTTCTAAAGTTGAAGAAATGGCTTGGTAGTAAAAGATTTGCTAAGAATGAAGAGGTGGAGTTTGGAGTTGATGGATATTTTGCAGAACTCGACGGTTCTCACTATAAACAGAGTATCGAAGCAGTTGGATATCACTGGGAAAAGTGTATCGAGCTGAAATGAGACTATGTAGACAAATAAAGAGGTTTTTTCTCAAAATTTTGTGTTTTCTTTGTTAGGTCGGGTACTTCTGGGACAGCCCTCATAGATGGGCACAATTTAGCACCTGAGAAAACAGAAGATAATCAGATCTGCTTATAATGGTATGATGTGTATATGCCAAAAGCTTTTAATAACCTTTATGTAAGAAGGTTGTATTGTAATCAAGTTCATGTTAAATAACTGTGTAAAGAGAGAAAGTTGCTAACATTAGAACCAATATTGTATATTAACAACTGAGAATATTATTGTTCTTGATGGTGCTGTTTGGTGGTCTGGGAGTGTGTAATCTTCATGTTCACCAGCTATGTCAAGGATTGTGTGAAAACTATGTAACTTTTATTGTTGTTAATTAACTATGGGACCAAAGGTTGGAAACTTCAGCTGCTGTAATGATGTAAAACATTCAACCATTCCGACTGATGATTGTTCCACCACCAACCACTACTGCAGCATTTCCAAAGCTTGGAAGACTGTTGAAGGGAGGTTATGGAAGTCATGTTTCGATACTACCTTTATTACTACAGCAGAAAAATGGACACTATTGAGCAATTTAACAAGTATATGTGGGAAAAATCTACCTACTGGTTTAAAATGAATCAACTAGCAATTAATAATACAAAAACAGAAAAAAATTGTATTTACTCTCAGACATGAAGATTGCAATATAAATACTGTAAAGCTACTTGGATTACATTTAGATAGTAAACTGGGATGTACATACAAATAAACTTTCCTCGAAACTGGCTAGAGTTATGTATGTGCTTAATAGATTAAAATTCATTATTAATGAGAAATCATTGTTGAATATATATTATGCTTTATTTCATTCTCATCATAATTATGGGGCAATGCAAGTGGAGCCAACACTGTCTTTAAGTGGTAAAAGACACACACTTATAATACCAAAAGTATGTAAACCGACAAACTTTGGGAGGTTGCATAGGACAATTTTTCCTGTGAGGAACCATTTTATGAGGACATCAGATCTTAGAAAACAAATAACAAAAACACTTTGTAATTCTTAAATACCTTGCAATACAACACAAGTACTTCTATTACAGTAGAGGTTCCAAAATGCCTCCATTCACTTCTAAACAAAGGTTACATCAGAGGGTCATTGACTGTCTAACACGGTCAAACATTACAGGAGCGTTCTTGATATCTCCTGCTGCTGCTATTGCTATTATCTGCGTCACTAGATCATCTTCTGTTTTAACAGGGGTTCTGTAAATAAGGTTGTGCATCTCTCCCCACACAAAGTCCAGGGGGCTTAAATCAGGAGATGGGGGCGTCATGATACAGGACCATCACTGCCTTTCACCTTCTGGAAATTGTTGGTCCAAGAATTGACACACATGACGACTGAATGTGCCAGCATCCCGTCATGCTGTGGCGAGAAAATTGTTATAATGCTTGCCATTTAATTGCCAAGGTAGAAGATATGGCCCGGTTAAAGAGTCAATAACAATACCTGTCCACACATTCATGCCAAACCACACTTGGTATGTGGATTAAAATCACTCCAAACTTGCAAATTGTGGATGTTGAAGACTCCATCATGCCCGAATGTGGTTACATTTGTAAACGGTACAGAGGATGCATTTGACACTGTTGTAGGTACCACTGTGAAAACTGACTATAATTGTCTGGTTCCAGGTTGTGCACATGCTATAAGTGATATGGGTGAAGCAATTGCTCATGAAGGAGGTTTCTTACATTTGTCTGATTTGACGTGCAATGCACAAGTGCTGGTGGCATGATTTTGCTCCACAGACTGCAGGACAGTGTCCTGAGTTCTTACTGTGCGACGTCCCTGTCCAAGTAATCTGTTAAATGACTTGGTCTCACACAAACGTTGAATGTTGCGGGGATATTGTTGTTTTAAAACCTGCCATGCTGTTCGCCTGCTATGGTTCACTATTTAGGAAGCACCAACCATATCAATGTACTCACTGCAGGCATATCGCTCCATTAGTATACAAGTGCTGTGCTGGATCAAGACGTACAACAAATGAATGTCAAACAATCATAACTGAAGAGCAATGCCCTCTACCAGTACAACAACAAATCAGTCTTACAACTGAAGAGCGACGCCCTCTACTGGATTAACAAATCCTCACAGGACAATGTTGTCATCTGTGGTGTAGTGGTTACCATGCTAGCCTCAAGCTCCCGAGGTCGCAGGTTCAAACCTGTTGGAGGGCGATGGATTTTTTCGGGTGTAAAAATCCTTAGCATGGCTTCCTTTGGAAGGGAAGTAAAGCTGGTGGTCCTATGTCGTAGATTTACAGCACGTAAAAGTACCTCAAGCCTGATAAAGGGGCAAATTACTGGTCTTTCATGTCCAGTATAGAATGGGACAGTAAGAACCACAACAGTTAAAGAGCTCCATAATTAAAATCCAATTTAATTTTTTTCTCACAGGACAGAATGACATAAGAAAAACATATTTGCTTTGGGTCCCATGCAACCTCCCAGAGTTTGTTGGTTTAAATAATTTTCACCATGTGTATTCCTTTATAGCCTGGTGTACTATATTTATTACAAAGGAAGTTTTTTTAAAATTTTTAATGTGCTTTTATTCCAATTTTATATTATAGCAGCAATAAATTAAGCTATTTATAGCTTCACTCTATTTAGAGGCGTCAAACAGGGAGACCGAATATCCCCTAAATTGTTCACCTGCCTATTAGAGCAAGTCTTCTGCCAAATAGACTGACATAACTACGGGATAAACCTAAGATTTGTGGATGATGTAAGTTTGTTTGCAAATCGGCATAAGAATTCAAGAGCATGTTGAAACAACTACAAGGAGGTAAGCCTTCAAATAAATCCCATGAAAATGATGAACAGAGAAGAAGTCAAGATCCAAATGAAGTCACAAGGACTACAACACATCCAAGAATATGTAGACTTTGGTCAAAGTGTGTCATTTCAAGACAGTAGCAACAAAAATAAAAACAAGGATCTCACTAGTGTGGAGAAAGTTTGTATTGGACAAAACACAACAGCTAAAAATTAATCAAGAAATTCTGGACAGCTTCATCCTCCCAACATTGATATATGGAGCTTAGACTTGGACAAGAAACCACCACAGCACAAGCAGCGAAATGGGCAGATCACACAGTAAGGCTCAACAACAACCGATGGACTGTGTGGGGGCCAGAAAGATCAAGATTGAGATTGGTGGACGAAAGGAAGAGGAACGCTGGCACAACTTGGGCTAGGATGGGAGAAACCATGATGTCCGGAAGACCCACGAACAACTATACAGGAACTAAGACACTCAGTATCAAGGAAGATGGGACATACCTGAATATGACAGTGATAGTGAGAATAAGTGTGTCAAGTAACAAAACAAGTGAGATTCAAGGTCAGAGGGCCAAGGAGCAAAGGTGTGTAAATGTAAAAGCAAATCTAGCTTAAGACAGTTAATGAACTGTCAAAGACAAAGACTGGGCAATTCTACATTTTTAGCTCAAATGTGGTAAGAAACATCGATCTACCCTCCTCTAGGAGAGAGGTCATTGCCCCATAGGGATTAAAGCCTGTTGTTGTTATTGTTATTATTATTTATTGCTGTTTTATATTGTAAAAATATTAATTTTTTGAATAAAACATAGTGTTTTATATAATAATGTTCAAAATTTATGCACGTGCAGTGAAATGTAAGCCAATTACATTGAAGTGTGGCATCACACCAGTTATTTTACTTAGGCCCTCCCTGTCCTTCACCACAGGCACATTTGATTGCAATTGTTGGGACTTGAAGTCGGGCATTTGGCTTTGAATAGATGGCCAGTGGTTTTTCAACTGTTCTAATGATCACAGCTATTTGAATCACTTTGGTTTTGGTTCCAGTAAAAGGTATATAAAAACTGGTGTAGGAATTAGAGGAAAAGCGGCATATGAAGCAAAATAATTCTGGCTATAAAGGGATGTTATAATGAAAAGTGAATAGCCTTTATGTTGTTAAACAGCAGTGGGAGCAAAGAGAAGGTCAAAAGTTTATAATTTGACGTATTATGCTTATCTAAAATATACAGTGTTCCCAGAACTTGGAATACTGTCTGTCGGGGACAGGTTAAGTAAAAGAGAAATACAACATTTGCTGATATTTTGTCTGTGAATATCACAAGCACTTTACAGTTATAAGGGGTAAAGAGGGGGATAAATGTCTTGTAATCAGTGTTCAAGAATTCTGAGGGAGGTATTATCTCGTCACCCAAAGTTTAAAAAGTCACTTGTGGAACCTTAAATTTGTCAGCTAGCAATGCATTCACACAAAAGCTTATTCTTCTCTCTACTTCTTGTTAATTGTAGAAGAGTACAGCAGACTAAAGCAATGGTCAGATTTTTAAAAAGTGTGTCATTGTGTGATGGCTTTGAGGTTCCATTTGCTTTGCATGCCACGAAAAAAAACAAAAACAAAGAGCAGCTTACCACTTGAGAAAAGTATAAGTGTTTGACAATTCAGATCAATAACAAAAAAGTCTCGGAAATGGTTAATGCCATAAATATATTTATTTGACATTAACTTTGTGCTTTAACAAGATCTACAATTTCTGTGTACTAAGATTTTATCTATCTCTTATGCTTTACCAATTATACAAAAGTGGTTCAGAATGAAAAGGACTTCACACAGAAAATTCAAGATACATTTCATTTACATTCTTCCATGTAAAGGGTAATTTGGGGTGCAGGGATTTTCTTGAAAATCTTTGTGTTGCATCTTTGGAAGATGCTGAACTTAAATATCAAGTTTGGTATTTAATTGAGTGAGGTCTGATGTTACAGAGTTCACCAGCAAGCACAGATCTCCCATCGGGCACCTCCTCGGGAATGTCTTCCAGATATGGGTGGTACTGCAGGGCGGGACCAAAATCAGCAGGGGAGATGGTCCTCGTTAGCTGTGGTATGCAAGAAGGTACTCCAATAATAAACGTAGCTCTCCAGAGTGGAGATTTTGCACCGGGCTGGTTACCCACTTATGGAAAAAATAAAATTCCCATAACCCTAAAAACATATGAACAGTTTCAAGAGCCTAGTAACAGGTCATAAGGGCCTAATAATTGTAAGGGGGGAGGCAGGAGGAGGAGAAAAATTAAACTGACTTTTATTTATGGACGCTCTTTAACTACTGTGGTTCTTAGCGTCCCATTCTGTATTGGGCGTGATAGACCGGTAATTTTGCTCAGATGCCTCTGCTCAGGCTTGAGGTTCTTTTGACACAAGACCACAGGCTTTACTTCTGTTCCAAAGGAAGCCATACTAAGGATTTTTATGCCTGAGAAAATCCATTACCCTCTGCCGGGTTTGAACCTGCGACCTTGGGAACTTCTGTCCATTCCAAACTATGGTGCCTCTCCCTGTAAACAAACTCTTTGTATTATCCACGCAAAAGTAGTTTGCAATCTCGCTCCTAACGGCCGCTTCTTCCTCTCCCATGTGCTTGCTGCATTTCACTTACAGCCAAACTTTGTTTCAATCTACAAAAGGGTGCTCTACTTGAAAATCATAGTTTAAAATACAACCTGAAGTAACAATTGATTTTACAAGCATGCAGAAATGAAAATTTTACTTAAGTTAATTGCAATCCTCAGGCAAAGGTGCAACACCCAAATCTGAATCCTCCGAAGATGATTCAGCTGCCATATTGGAATCAGAACTATCAAAATTGGATTTCCACATTTTATTCTCCTCTTCCATTATATCTGTTTATATTTACTGTGCAGTTTGGTTACACTTCTCACTTAAACACCTGTAAACTCGTATGTCTAGTTTTGTGATATCCACTACTGCAAGTGTGGAACACATTAAGTATTATTTATTTTTTTGCCACTTTTTAATGATTTTCTGCTTTTGTGTTTGAACAGCTTATTTGCACCTTCCTCTGCCATAAGAGCTCAAATACTAACTGATTAAATCACAAGATTTGAGCTGAACATATGTGTGCTAGTAGGAATGACTGTTCGCTTATCATATTTCCTGTGTTACGCAAAGTGTTTATTCGGTACTCAGATAGCATCTCTGGGAATTCATTCCTGCATTTCTTGTATATGCAAGACAATGGCAGTCATGCATACAGTTTGTAATTAACAAGCAAGATACTTTCAGCATTAGCGCAATAGCAGACGGCATTAAGAAAATCATATTTTGTAATCTCTTAACAATTATTATATATATCCATTACCTTTAGCAATGAGTTCTTATGATAACCACAATAAAATGTGCAGTTAATATTTCATAATACAATACATTTATTAAGGAGCTATTTACATTGGCGTAAGGGTATGTACCTAGGTTCATGACAAAAAGAAGCACATGCTTTTGTTTAAGGCAGAGGGAACTCTGGTTTGGAATGGACAGTGGAGGCTAGCATGGTACCCAGGAGGAGAAGACTGAGTTTTAGGTTTTGGGTTATAGTGTTTAGAGAAAGACAGACATACACACAGATCGTCTTTTTTCTTTTTTGAATTCAAAGGGCCTCAAAACATGTATTTCCAGTGAAACCTCAATATCAAATTTTTGGGTGGAATGCAATATCAAATTTAAGTAGTCGAAAAAGTAAAAGCATAAATAAAATAGCCAGTTCTCCTGTGGCTCTAGACTTTATAGTCACCCTGTAAGTTACATAAAAGAATTAACTTGGGGCTATCAAAAACCAAATTGTAAAGAATGGCATTATTCAAATACACTCAGGCACAAAGTTTTGGCATCTAAAATCATAGAAAAACTTTCATTAGACCTCACATCTCTTTATGTGAAGAAAAACTATGTACATCTAAAACAAAATACTATTACATTACATTATATTACCCTTATCTCTGTTTACATTTATATATATGTATAGTATATATCCAACGTAAAATGAATCTTGAAAGATACACAGCTTTTAACACACAAAGAGTTCTTCCAGTTTTGTGTTCCACTTTACTACATGGCAGTTTTAAAGTGCAAAAGTGCTTCGAGTGAAATACTCTTTCATGAAAACAGTTTGCAAATGGGTTAACATAACTTTTGGCATGTTTACTTTGCACAGCAGTAACATTTGGGGAAAACATAGCACAGAACATGAGTATTTCATTCACAGAATGGATACTAGAACAAACAAACATATAGTGGTACAAATTAGCCAATCATTAACCTTTAAGCATATCCATCCGTAGCGTTGCCATGTGCCACAGATTTCATGGACTGTCCATGATTTTATGGTAAATGAAAACGCTCACATGTCTAAGCTCACAATTTTTACTATATTTGAACTCAACTTCAACAACTTTAATGTTTTTTGGGGGAGGCCAAGGGTGATAGTTTTGAGAAATGAATTACATTTTATGTGTTGCATTTTTCAAAATCTTTCATTTTATTGTTTTTGTAATGTTTTGAAAATTGCACACATATTTTTCAACCTTTTTATTCATGGTGTGCACAAAATTAATTTATATGCACTTAGTAGTGCAATTTCTTCTGTATACTACGTGATATTTTTATCAATGTATGATTTCAACTGGTGGAAAAAAGCATTGAAAATCCCTGACTTTGACATTTTATTTTTCCTACAAATAAAAACCAATTTTATCACAAAATCAGGTATCGCACAAAAAACATCGTTCTATTTAACGCATGAAAAATAATTCTGTAAACACCTGTACAAAAAAGTTGAAAAATCGGTATATTTTTGAAACAATTGTAAAAGTAATAGTATGCAAAATATTGAAAACTACCACAACAAGTAAACTGTAATACTATTTGTTCTCTCTGTCTATTTAAAACTGAGAATTTTATCTCCATTAATCTGGCTACTAGAATTTTTAAAACTGTATATAAATACTTTTGTCCGCCTTTGTATATTGTGGGTGAAAAGTTGGAGCACACTACTTTTTCTTTGCATTCTTTCTGTAGTGAAATTCTTTGTGGTAAACCATGTAAACCATTTGAAGCCCAGATAATAATTACACCGAGAGTTTAGTAGTCAGTAATTTGTAATGACAGATACCAAATTTTCTGCGATATGGTTGCATGACCGGCCACATACGAGGAGACAGAAAAGCTGCTGTTCATGATACCTTCTGAGAAACGAAGTCAGTAATGCTCTGTGACATCCTAGGTGGTACAGTTATTTTGCAAGAAAAGAGAAGCATTCGGGCTTTCCATCCTCAATATACAATAATTTACTTTCGCAGTGTTTTTATTTAAAATATTGCCTAATCTCACTGACATATTGCTAGGTCAGAACTTCAGGGGCATAGAGAATTAAATCACATGGGCCTAGAAACACTTCATGCTATATTTTTCTACAATTTTGCTTACGTTGTAATTGAACATTTGCTAGTAATTTCTTATTTTGGATCAATAATTATACAGGGATATATAGGTTGCAGAAAATTGTAGAGCAGAAAGGTGGTACCAAAGTAAACATTTTGACAACAGGAACAAGCAGTTTTTATTGTGCTACAAGTGTCAACATTAAATCTGATTGTGACACTTGTTTGTTGCATGGAGGTGTAAACAGAATGTACTCTTGTATAGTACTAGTCACTGTTGATAGGTGTGTCTGATGTGTGCTACAGTAGTACTATCTTGTTCAGTACAGTATGTGCATGTAATGGTTCCAGTACTCATTATTGAGACAGTGTGTATGCTCATGTTGTGTGACTATCAAATGAAGATGTTTAATATTCAGTAGCAGCTCGTGGCTATTCGTTTTGTGTGTTCGCAAGCCCTGAAAATCTGAAATACTGGGTGCTATGAATAAAAATAACTTTACACTAGGAAGTCTAATCGTTTTATTTAAGTTTAAACTAAGAAACATATGAATAAAAGTTATCTGAGCATAAATTCATTGTCACAGTTTATACTTCTTAATTACCTAATTAATATAGTTTAAAACTAACTTATTGCACAAGCTGGTTACTGCTTGTTGCAGTGTTGGTTCACCACCGTTGCATTAGATACATTGAGTATTGAGGACGTCACCGACTTTAACAGAAGTTTTCATGAGCATGCTTAAAAATATCCTGTTCTATTTTCCAAATCACAAATGCCAGCTGCAAATGAAGAAAAGAAAACTGCCCTAAGTAATATTTGACATGTATTGATGGTGCAGTATGGAAAAGATGGTGGCAGAAAATCAGAAACATTCACACTTGAAAACATATCGTATAGATATTATTTTGCAGCATTGCTGTGGAGTAGTAGGGTTTCTAAAAGGCATCATTGGCCTGGAGCTAACCAAATCTTTGATCGCCCAGAAGAAAAGCACATGTTCGATTTTCTTTAATCACTCTATACACATCTGAATTTTTCGAAATTCAAGAATCATGCACTGATACCAGCTTTCACTCAAACAATGTTCTGCCAACCACATAGCGTTCTCTCTTTCAAATCTGTACAAACTTGAAATTATGATCATTTCCATTGCAATGCACTTTTCTAGTATGTAAGTTATCCATAAATTCAACTATTATGTTTAACATTGGTGAAGAACGCGAGGTTGAGTCTGCTACTGACCAAGCTCAAACTAAGAGAAGTATAAACTTGCCACCAAAAGTGCATACTGTCTTTTACTCATACAATTTTCTGAGTTCATACTCCCTTACTACTATATATTATACTCCAAACTTTTATTCATATGATTTTTAGTAAAAAGTAGAAGCTTATTTTAAACGACTTCAATTATACATGGAAGGAGAAAAATTGAGTTTGAATGTAAGGAGAAATAAGTGCCCAGGAACGTACACACATCAGCAATTTCACAAAGGTGAAGAATGCTAGGAAGACTGATGGAGTTCATGTACTGACTGTCAAAAGAAAATACCAGTTGGATGGATCCAAGTCACAGCAATGTCAATGGCTAAGGGAGGGGAAGGAGAGGCAGAGAAGAACATGGTAGAAGTGGAAGTAGGGGAAGAGTCGCAAGCGATGGCAACACCAAGAACAGGATGGAGGGAGGAAACAGAAGAAAGAAGTGGGAGAGCAGTGGTGGGAGCAATGAAGCATGTTCCAGAGTTCATGAAAGGTGTCAGTGGGGCAAAATCAAGTTAAATTATGGCAGGGGGGGTTACAAGTGGGGGATTTAAATGAAGTGCAAGATTCCGTGAAAAGAAAAGGCTTAAAGATAGTTTCTGTGGAATGGTGCAGTGAGTTACGAATAAAGGGAGAAAGCGAGGGAGAAGGCATGGCAAGCCTAAGAGAACAAGATGTAGAAAGAAGTTGGAGAAATATAAGTTGTGGAAATATGAAATTTAAGATAGGGACTGAGCTAAAAGTGTTTGTTTTTGAATGTGGAAAGATAAAAAAGGTGGTGCCGTGGCTGGGTCGTTCAACTGCTTGCCTCTCACCAAGGTGAGAAGAAGGAAAGATAAAAAAAATAAGGTAAGCAGAGGAGAAATACAAAGGGTGATGAGCTCAATGGTTATTGTAGGAGTGGCAGAGGCATGGATGGAAGTGAAGGAGCAAAAGTCTTTATGTGTATAAGAAAAAAACATGCAAGCAAGATACACGATAAAGATAGATCCGTGAGAAGGATAGGTATATTTATTAAAAAGGGCTAACTGAATGCCATAAGGCCAGGGAGCCACGCATAAAGTACCGTTTATAATAGAAGGAACACCGGACCAAATTTGTACTAGAACTTACACAGTTTTAAGATCGAAATAAATGTAATTACAATTCTTTTTAGACAGCAAGGCCTAAAAGTAGAACTTCTAATGCAACGCACACGAGCTAAGTGCGAGAATCTTAATTGTGACAAACTTTGATTTCAAGTCCAATCACATGGCAATTAACCTTTGTATTTGCATGTGTTTAATAACTCGACTTGGTTTGATTAAGTTATACTTTTCACATGATTAATTTCTCATTATCTCTTCACAATACAAATCATCATCATTCAATTTATTGCAATTAATTGTAGAGTTAATCCATATTGGAGTTTTCTTTTATCTAACCTACACAAAGATTAAATGACAGAAATTATGAATTCAGAAGAAACCGAAATGGAAGTGAAATTACAGAAGCAGCAGAAAGAACAGCACTAGAAGTACATACACAAAAAAATCCAGAAAGTAATATTATATAGCATTCAATTGCTTCATTGCCTCATGTAAGGCAAAACATGGGAAAAATGATTTCACTGAAAATTACTGCTAGCCGATCAACAAAATATCTGACATCTCACTTTTTTAATGTCATTTCTCTTGTTTCAAGAATGCATTCTAAATGTGATATCTTATAGTTTCAGAAATAAATATAATATTATTGATATTTTATAAATTTGAGTATATGCTATACGTGTTAAAAGTGGTTTCATTTTACTCGTAGAATTGTGAAGTTTTGCACACATTCCTACTCACAAAATAAAACCTTACTTTTACCCCATGTATCATAATCTACTGTTTTAATGTTATTGTTTTGCATGATATCTATTGTTTCATAATTTTTCATCTTATGTAAAATGATTCAAACTTTTGGATAATCTTTCACCTGTAACATTTTTTTACAGGCTGTACAACGTTTTCAGAGTTTTGAAGACTGTTGCAAGGGAGGGGTGCGGGAGGTTAAGGTTAGAAATAAAAATATCTGCTGATATGTCATTCCTGTTTCCTAGAATATCAGTACCTTTTGGTTCATTTTATGACTAGCATAGGAGTTTTATGAAAGAGGTAATGGGAAGAAATAAAAAAGTATTCTAGATCATTGTAGAATTATTTCATAAAGAGAACAATCATCATTTGAAATTTAAAAAGCACCAGATCAACATCAGGTAATAAACACAGCTTTATATTATGGCTGTGGATACAAACAAAACAGTAAAGATGTTAAGCTAGTCACAACACACATTTGAACACTGCTGCATTTTTACTGCAATATGATGCACTGCAGTACTGGAATTTTGTTTAAACTTATACTGGCAATTTAAACCTTAAAGGCAGTAGACACCCTGGTTATGTTCCTGTTATTATAGTAGATCTGCGACACCATGCTCCTAACCACAAAATGCTTAGTTTGATTCTGCTTTTCTGCTCTACAATTTTCTGCACATTTTGCCACATTCAGTAACCTTGAAGCAAAAACTCACATTTAAAATTTTTTACTTTCTCTAGCACCAACTTAACAGTAGACAGAGGAAGCATTACATTTCACCCAACATTTTGATCTCAAAATTTCCAGAAATTTCCACTAAATAAAAAAAAAAGTTTAAAAAATATTTGTTGTGTCAGAATGCATAAATCAAAAATGAAAAGTCTGATAAATACTAAACTTGAAATTCCTAAAGTTAAGTACAAGATTTGCACAACATTTTTCCTGCCCTGAAATACCCTCTATGTCCAGGCTTTGTCAGTTTTTATTTTCTGAAAATCCAGTTCTAATAATTTTAATTAAAACGTTATGTGTGTGAGATATTGAACATGAACAACAAGATGCGTGTCTTAAATTTTCTGTGAATATCATGTGGAGTTCTAAATACACATCTTATTAAAAACACAATGTATGTAAAATATACAGATGGCCCTAATTGTGTAGTTGCATTCCTGTACCATAATGTTTTATTTCTGTAACTGGAACTTTGGATTGATATTTAATATCCATTCTTGTATTTACCTATTAGGTGAGGAAAATGAAAATACTTCAGTCAGATTGACCAGTACACATAGGGTTGCTATATGCCACGGATTTCACAGACTATCTGCAATTTCATGGTAAACGAAAAGAGAAAAGTCTTTACTATATTTGAACTAAACTTCAATAGATTTAATGTTTTTGGGGGAGGCCAAGAATAATAATTTTGAGAATTTGTTGTCACATAAGAACTGGATTGACTTCATTCATAATTGCATTTCTAGTGAGCTGTATTCAGAGTTGCTAACAATTGTGGGATATTGTTACCCCATTCCTAGTTATAACACCAATGTAAAGAGAGTTTTTCCCTCATTAGTGCTCAGTGAGCAGAAGAAAGGAATAGGTTAACAGTAAAATCAGTTAATGCAATGCTGTAAATACAATACAACATGAAACATATAAGTTGTAGTGAGTTCGTTAAACTTATGGTGAACAATACCAAATTCCTTTTTCTGTTCCAGGAAATACAACTGATATAAAAAAACTTAAATGTTGTTACTGAATACATTAAGTTGTACTGAATGTGTTTAATACATTTTTGTTAATAGGTGCTTACTTAAGGTAAAGTACAATAAATCAGTCCTTCCGAAACTCTGGATTATTAATTAAATGCACATATTTGCCCACATTAGGGCTCCTTATTCCTCAAAGTTTCATTTCCGTAAATCAATTAAATAACAGTAAAAAAGTCCTGGTTTTGGATTATCAGATTATGGCAACCCTAACCTGTGACCTACCAAATGCAATCTCACTAGGTTTTAAGATGTATTATAAGATTATCGTTAATGTGCATACCTATCTTGAAACATTATCCGAGAGCAGGACAGGAACATTATCGTCTGCCCCTGAAGTTTTGAAATAACAGCAATTATATAAAGCTTCATGTTTAGCCCAGTTAATGATTGGCTGCTGCAATTGGGAACATCCACACTTTATTAAAGCGCAGACAACTTCCGAACAAAGTTATATTATACAAGTCCCTGCATTATCCTTAAGGTAGTTATATATACATATTTTTCAAAATAATCTTTTCCTCAAAAATACTCTTATACTAGAAAATAAATTAAAATCTCTGACAAAGAATTTCTTGTCTGTCAAAACAAGTTATTGGAGAATACTGTTACTCGAAAGACTTGATTTAGGAACAGTAAGAAATGATGTGAAGGGCACAGGGGAATCACAATCAAGGTGCAATAAAGCATCCAGTTTTGCAGACTTGAGGTGTGGCAGAATGAAAATCAAGTTACACTGTAACTGAAAATAGGGTTAGTTGCAGATGTATTACTGTTCTTTGTATATAAATCTCATTAAATTTGATTCAGTAATATTTAAAATTTGTATTCTTCTTTCTTTATTTTTTATTTTATCTACTGCTTACGTATATTAAATAGAGGAAACATTGTATTCTACCCAAAAATTTGATACAGACATTTTACTGCAAATTCACGTTTTGAAACCCCTCAATTCCAGAAAAAAGCATTTGTAGAAAAAGGTCCAAGTGTGTGTTTGTGATTTTCATAATTCAAAAACGTAAAGTCGGTTAAACACCAATCTTTGTATTAAGTTCAGCATCTTTCCAGGATGTGACACAGAGATTTCCAAGAAAATCCTCCCACCCTAGGCTACCCTTTATAATATGCAAAATTTTTTATTTTCTCAAAAGTCGCTCTTAATAATTTTGATAAAAATACCATGTTTAAGATAGCAAATGAAACGTTTATCTGAAATTTCTTGTGAAGTCCTCTTTAATCTGAATGAATCCTTTTATAACTTGTAAGCCATAAGAGATAAACAAAAGCTTACTACACAAATAGTGTAGATCTTGTTAAATCACACAACTTACGTTCGTGACATTAAACATTTCTGAGATATTCTTTATTATTGGTTTGAACGGTCAAGTACTTCATGCTTTCTGGAACTGCCAAAGTCATTATTCATTTGTTTCTTGTGATCATGTAAATAGCAAAATTTCAAATCCAGCACATTTAAACATCACTTCAGTTTCTCTTCTTGTACCTGTAGTGCAATGTTATGGCATTAATAACTCCATTTCAATTTATGATGGACCTTGATTGTTTTCCATGAGTACCCTTCACGGTGTCAATACATCTGCTGAGACAGCAACATCACATTATTTACAAAAACAAAAAGTGGAAATGTTTTTTTTTATTATTTACATAACAGTGAATGCTGTGACAAAGTGAAAATGTCAACTAACAGCAAAATATTTACTCAAACTTTCTATAAAAGTAATAACAAAACACAGAAAACTTTGGGGAAGTAATAACATTTATACAACCACTCTCATGTATTCCTTAATTTGAGAGATTTATAACAACATTTGGTAAAACATACCAGTGCATTTATTCTTTCTTTCTTTTTTTTTTATTTAGAGAATCTTCACCAGTCGTAAGACTCGTGGGTTGGGTAGCACCCTGGTTGCTGCGTGTGTAGCTGTGTTAAAGCAGGTGGTGGCTTCATACCATCATATTGAGACAAAACTTCATTGTACATCTGGAAAACAGAAGTGTTTGTTGTGAGAACATGCAATATCCCTGTAACAACACAGAACATCTACGGAATGTAATAATAAGGTACGGCCAAACTTTCAGGCAGGGTTGCCAAGCATCCTGGGCATCTCCTATCAGGGGATGGTAATTGTCTGCTATTTTTCAGTACTTTGAAAGCTAAAGAAGAAAAAAATGTTAATGTTTTCACCTCTGAAGTTGGTAAGTCTGACTGCTAAGTAATTGCCAGTAAAGTTTTACTCTGTTATAAGTCCAGGTTAAGGACTCGTGACAACTTATGAGTGAGATGGTGCATTGGGGTTACGTTTACCTGTGAAGCCGTCTACAAGCAGCTTAATGACTAAGAGGTACAATACACTTATTCTCACATTCCGATGTATGTGTCCGACTTCATTTACCACCATTGCTAGACTGTACTGTTTACAGTAACAAATAAGACAGTGAATTTGTGTCTTTGTTTACATCAGCAGTACTGTGTTTACAGAACTCTATATATCGCATCTCATGCTTAAAGCACAGTACGGGGGCGCACTGTTGCTATATGTACTATAAGTACACTATAACTTTGGCACCAACTGCGATCAATCTTATGATTTAATGGAGTTACTTCAATATTGGTGGTGAAAATAGAAGATTTTAACTTATGAAATCGGGTATTTTTGCTATCCACAGTAATTCTTATTTAATGAAGAATGTTTTGGTGTAGTAGATGTTGCTCCAGGGGTAATATATCTCCCACCCACCCTTTTATGCGGCTGTTCTTATATAGTCATTTTTGGTGGGTTTTGGTGACTTTTAGAAGGAATTGCCGACAATCTGCTCTTAGTGTATTCCCCACAGCGATGAAAATGATGTGTTATATGTCCAACAGATGTCACTCTGTCATACATTAGCTCTAATGCAATGCTGGCAACATATGAATAACTAATGCTGCCAAAGCCAGTAAGATACTCAGCCTCAAGGTGTAGCCGAGAGATTGGAGCCCTCAGCCTCAAAGTGTAGCTGAGGGATGTTTTTTAGAAGGAGAGGAGTATAGGAAGTTGCAGCGTAGCCGAGGGATCTGCGCGTCTAAAACTTGAATGATTCACGTTCGCAGAAACAACAGCACATCGCATATTTAGCGGATTTCACTTTTTATTTAGGTTGGCAGTTCCCATTTTGCATGTGCTTTAGTGCAAAAATGGCTACGTTTGTTGTGTTCATAACGCAATTTTCCTATAAAAGTAAAACACCTAATAGGGGCAGGCAGGTGGGCACCAGACATTGAGAGATCACATCCGCTTCTAAACTCAATCCTAAGGCAATTTATTCACTTTCCTTAGGATTTTATAAGCATTTTCAATAGGGATACACTAAGAGCAGATTTGCCGGAATTGCTGCCAATGTGAATCATTCGAGTTTTAGATGCGCAGATCCCTCGACTATGCCCTGTTGTCACTTCGCAGTGCTACACTCCCTTCCTTCTAAAAAACATCCCTCGGCTATGCTTTGAGGCTGAGGGCAGAAAGACAATGCAACCAACACTCCCATGATGCCACAGGTGAGATGCATGCGATGCGACTTCTGAAGGTCAGTAATATGGAACAAAAGTGACAAAATATGCCGTATATTCATGAAAATAAGTAAAGCACTGTGTTATTTGTTCTTTATTACGTGTAATAATGTGTTGAAGTCAATAAAAGGCATGCAGTGTATATAGTGATACTGGCCATAATCCAATATCAGATTTAATTCATCTTGTAAAGAATACATCACCAAATAGTGAAATATCTGTCGTGTTATTCAAGGCAACTGAACTGTAACACATTTAATTGTGTCTCCTCTTTGTATTTTTAGTGCTTTGAAATACAATGTTACAGGCTTAAAAATATAAAATGATAAAAGCTATAATTTGGTAGGGTATCATCTATGTTTACCCCTGACAAAACTACATTCAACATGGCTGAAATATTTTCAAATAGCAAAGAATGGGCGGTGTGCTTTGTGCTATTCCATATATTGAATATATTAATTTTGGTCACCAGAGTAGGCAAATATAATAGCTGAGAGTGAGTCACCAAGCAGAAGTGTGATTTAGTGCGTCAGCTCGTGCACTTCATGCTGCATGAGTACCTCTGCTCCTGCTCCTATTGTTTTCATTCAGACACAAGAGTGTATCAAGAACTGTAGCCCAGCAGCTCT
The DNA here is from genome assembly GCA_030765065.1 of Deroplatys truncata. Lineage (NCBI taxonomy): Eukaryota > Metazoa > Arthropoda > Insecta > Mantodea > Mantidae > Deroplatys > Deroplatys truncata. The sequence goes on from CM060988.1 coordinate 203,629,285, forward strand.
TTGGGGACAGTTGTGAAGAAGTCTTGACTCTCCGTATATAGCATTAAATTAAATGTAATAACTTCCAATAATGCAAAACTTAAAAAATTAAAAGTCTCCAAGGTTTAGATACTTCAATACCACCAGGTATTGAGCTCATATGCCTAATCTCTGTGCTCATGTATATGTCTGTTGAAACATTCCTTTCAGAATTCATGAGCATAGAACACATCCACATGCGGAATACAGAGAAATGAATCTAAACATTTGTATACTTTTCTCTTCCCGAAACTAATTTGCATTATGCAGTGATTACAAAACTACTTATAGTGCTGTACAGTATGATTTTTTTGTCCTGACGTGCTTATCTGTATGCACTCTAGTTGGATAAGTTCATTTATCTTCTGGGAGGGGTGTTGGGCCAGTTGTATCAGAGCAGCAGAAGCATACATAACATGAGATAAGGTGATATCATAACGCATTCCAAGCCACACAAGGGGAATACTGCCAGCTGTTCTCCTCCCACCCTGGACTACCTTCTCCTCTGTGTTTCTGCCTGTGAGGTCGAAAAAATGCACACTTGTACTTCTTAGAGCTGGTTATTGTGCGGAAACAAACAAAAGGAAACGCCCATGAACTTCCCTCCACCAATCACTGGTTAAGAGTGTTCCACCTCACTGTCTCTCTCTTCCCTCCCATATGTTTACAGCAGGATCATTCTAGTTTGCGACAGATTATAGGACTAGAGAAGGGGTTACCAAAGTTTTCATAACAGGAGCCACCTTAACCATCACAAAATGAATCGCAGGTGAAGCCATATAAGTTTAAGATAGGAACAACTAGCACACAAATCACATTGGTTTTCAAACATAATGTTTTACTCAGGTAAAATCTACACTTATGTATTAATAATCAATGTAATTAAATACATCACAAATGATCAGTGTTTCATTCATAGTCACATGACAACGTAACTCTTAGGCAATATGTATTAACACCTGCTAATAGCAATTCATATTCATGAGAATGAAACTGACTTTTCTGTGCTATAATTGCTGATATTTGTGGTTCTAATTTTGTGTGCTGTCTGTCATCAAAACGGACTCTATGTTCCTCAGTCACAGCAGCCTATATTTTGATTTAACATATGAAATTTTTGAAAATTGTATTTGTCCTTCAATAACTCATTACATTGTATGTCAATTAAAAATCTGAGAGCTTAAGTTTATTTAATTGTTCAAAATTTGCTAAGAAATTAATCTAATACAGGTACATGATTTGTTTTCTATAACTTTTTAAAGTTTGTAGGCAGGCCAAACAAAAGCAGCTTGCAGCCCCCAGGTTGTAGTTTGGCAAACTCTGGACTAGAGGAATTGGAAGTACTCATAATAAGGTATCTGTATTCAGAAAATATTGACACTATTGAATTTTAAGGTTAGCCAACCTGCATTATATTTGCTGAATTGGAAGCAGGTAAAATATTATCATTGGTCAGTTACAAACAAATGACACCCCAATGTGCAAAGTCAACTTTTCACTTTGCTATCAATATTGCTGTTGATAGAATATGCATTTCCTGCTCTCATTGCTGGGCTATTGTGAACCAAAATTTGTATGCTGTTTTGCCATAAAATGCTACTACTTCACACTTTATCAGCTTATTAGCAGTAACAGCACCAAATACAAGTCAGTGTTCCCACTTTCTACAGAGGCAGACATAAGTATTCATATTCACTTTAAAAAATTCTCCCTTTTTTTAATACACAGAAAGAACAAATGGTATTATATTTTATGTGTTTTTGAATTATTTAAAATCTTTCATTTTATTATTTGTATAATTTTGAAAATTACACTGATTTTTAACCTTTTCATCTGTAGTGTTTACAAAATTGTTTTATATTCACTTAGTAGTAAAATTTTTTGTGTATACTACCTGATATTTGCATTGATGTATGATTTAAACTGGCAGATAAATAAATTTAAGTCATGAAATTTGAGGCATTAATGAGGAAGTTAAGGAAAAACGTTGAAAATCCCTGACTTTGATGTTTTATTCTTCCTACAAATGAAAAGCTAATTTCACTGCAAGTTATTGTACAAAAAACATCGCTCCCTTTAATGCATGGAAAATAATTCTGTAAACACCATATACAAAAAAGTTAAAAAAAATCAGTATATTTTTCAAACAATTATAAAACTAATAATATGCAAGATATTAAAAGCTGCGAAAACAAGTAAACTGTAATACTATTTGTTCTTTCTGTCTATTTAAAATGAGAATTTCATCTCCATTTATTTTTCTACTAGAATTTTTAAAACTGTATACAAATACTGTTGTCTGTCTATGTACCTTACCCACATTCTTATGAAGCTAGTGTATTCAGGTTAGGTTAGGTTTGACTTACCTGAAAGTTTCGCCTGATATATTCTTCCTCAGTTTCCGTCGTAGTGTTTTGTCTATAACTATAGTTGTAACCTCCTCCACCATTTTGCAGAAATGGATTGGTTGGTCCACCTGCAATAGGATCACTATACAAGTATTGTTCTATAAACACATACAATTAGATAAAATTGTATTAGTTACAGCAGAACCTCAATAATGAAGGGGTGGGGTTGATGTTTACTCAAAGATGACAGATAACCCAGCTTACTTAATATATACAGTAGGTTTAATAGCCAATTACACAAAAAACTCACTGAACACACAAGTCCTATGTTAATCTGATGTATTACACTTGCATGACTTTCTCCACCATCTATCATTTATTAGTGGGTATACAAACTATCCATAGAAAAAGCTTATTTTCATATCTGCTTCCATTTATTTCAGATAAACCTTTACAGAAGTAGCTGCATTACACATTTTTTTATTGGCACAAAGGGAACAATTCAGTTCAATTAAAATTTTTATTCACCATTTGATTTCAGTACAGAAATATTGGCTTTGTCAACAATACAATTATTAGTACAAAAAGAACAGATCTAATTAGATGTAATACACAAATACAGAAATCCTGAGTAGGTACTGAAGTTAAGTTTTGGAATTGTAAACACAGGAAGTATATTCCATAAGAAAGCTTATAAACTAATTCATTTCTAGATATTCTTTAACTGAATAAAAACAACCCTATATTAGGAATTTTTTAAAATCTTTTTGAAGACTGTTAGGGTTATAACTTTTTTAAATATGTGGGGAGTTTATTAAACAATTGAATGCCATTATAACAAAGTTTTTTCATAATTGTTATTTCTAATGCTCTCCATACATGGCCATAGCCTTTGGGGATTACCTCATTCCACCATGCGATGACTGGGTGGGATCCGTTACCTCTGATGGTAGGGTGGTGATGAGAGGAGTCACGTTGGGGATACTTCACATGAACAAGTCAGAGGTAAGGGCGTGGATAGGACGGACTTAAAGTTGCCATCCCAGACAGCCGGAAACAAAACCACTGCAGTACTCTGGCACCCTCTTTCATAATTGTTAAATGAATAAATTAAAATGTCAGGGGCAGCAATCAATGCCCTCATTTTTCCAGATTGCTCAAATTGTGCAGGTTTGTTCCCTAAAAGGATGAAAATATGAGTAGGAGTAGCTTTACTAGTGTGTGCCTGTGAACAACGTAACTCAAAATGAAAAGTCAGTTAAATTACCAAAGTTTATATTTAAATTCAGTGTCTTTAAGGATGTGACAAGCAAATTTTGAAGAGAATCCTCCCACCCCAAAATACTCTTTACATGAAAATTTTTCTCTAAAAAATGGCTCTTGAATTTTCTGGGAATATCCTGTGAAGACATGTTCATTCTGATGACTTTCGTATAATTGATAAACTTGTAAGAAATAGACAAGATTCGGCAGTGATCCAGTGAATTGGATATGGTAATGACACCCCATTATGGGGCACCCCCAGGATAAGATGAAGGGAGACACCAGGAGTGATGGCTAGCAATGACAGGGTCCCTAGAGTTTGGAGATATAGATATCCCGGCAATCAGACAGGCAGCCGGGTGAACCTGCCCCCCAGGGGGTGGTCCTGATACCCTGGCAACCAGCCAAAGAACAAGGAATGGAAAAAGCGCACAGAGAGCATCTTTTTTCTCTGCCATGCTGCAACGAAATACCATAGCCGACACTTTCAGCCCTGAAATAGATCAAATGGGGTGAAGGATGAATGAAATGATTAATGGAGGGATAAGAAATTCAAGGGATGAAAGAAACAACTCCAACATTCGACTGATGACCCAGGTCAGAGTGGGCAGTTGCCAGGAATTGAACCTGGGACCTCCCGAAAGTGGGCCACAGTGTTACCACCCAAGCCATCCCTCTCGGTAAGAGATGGACAAAACTTTATTATACAAAAAATGTAGATCTTGTTAAACTACACACTTTATGTCAAATTTTTGTGTGGCATTAACCATTTCTATCATATTCTTTGTTATTAGTTTGAATCTTTAAATACCTATACTTTTTTCAAGTAGTTGGTGTTCATTTTTTTTTGTGCAGTCAGGCAAAGGCCATGGAGTTTCAAAGACATCACATAGTTAACTGCTTTTTAAAAGTCTGTGCTTCACTTCAGCGTAATGTGTTCTTCCTATACCCTACAACAAAATGTGTAATTGAAGTTTATCTTGATTCGAAGAAGAAACTTTTCTAGAAGAGTGAGTAAAGAAAGTAGTGTGAATGTAACACATCATATTTTTCAGAGTGATAAGGTAACCTATATTTTTATAAGGTACTACTTTTGCTATGTAAAATTTCAAGGTGTTTTATTAGACAGTAAATTATCCTGGGCACCACACATTGATCTCATTACATGTAAACTCTCCAGAGTTATACATTTGATTAGAAATTTGAAATTGCATTACCTACAGCTTACATTCAATCAGAATATTTTGCATTTTTTTTAAAGTACTATAGCGTATGGTATCTTGTTTTGGGATAACAGCTCTCATGTTTCCAAAATATTTGTACTTCAGTAAAAGGTCATTCACAATATGTGTAATGAACCAAGACTAGCTCATTGTAAACCACTGTTTATTAAACTAAGAATACTGACAGTAATCAATTTATATATCTATACCATTTTATTATATATCAAGTCATATATCCGAGTTACAAAACAGACAAGATGTTCATTCTCATATTACTAGATCATGCCAACACATCGATGTCTCAAATTGTAGATTGACTACAACTCAAAGAGTTTTGAAATACTTGGTTCCAAAATGTACAATAAACTACCTTCAGAATTAAAACAATGGCCTTTAACAGCTTTCAAGCACAAGTTATTTGACCGGCTCATTGTGACGCCTTTTTACTCTTTACAAGAATTTGTTGCAAGTTAAAAAGTACGTAGTACCAACACTAATAAGTATATGGTAGGAGCTTGTGATATCTGTACAGTATAAGCTAGAAATGCTTAACCCGTACAACTATGGGTAATACTGCAATCAAATTTGTACACATCCTGCATTACTTGTAAACAATTGTATACATCTTTGATGTTGTCTATTGCTGTATAAGCTTAATGACAATAAATTTATTATGATTATTTATTATAATTTTTGCCAAGTCGTATACCTCAAGCATAGAAACCCATGAAATACCCAACTGAAGTACAGGCTAATCCTTTTGGATAATATTATTATAAAATGTGGGGTATCTGCTGATACTGCATATACTGAAATTATCTGGAATTAGTGATTCCATATGGGAAAAACTGGGCAAAATATCCATGTAACACTGATTTATTTCAGATTGAATTTTCAGGTGACTAGTTCTTGGAAAATCTGGTTAATCAAATAACTATTTTTTGAATGTTATTGTTTTGCATGATAGTTCCTTTTCTTAATTAATCTAATTAAATGTTTATCTTATGTAGAAATGAGTCAAACACACCTAAATATTTTTGTATGCAGCATTTCCAGGATTTTGAAGATTATTGTGGGGGAAGACTGAGGTTAGAAATACAAAATCTGCTGATATTTGATTCCCATTTCTGTGAATATCAGTGAATTTTTGGTTTCATTATTATGAACAGTATGGCATGCGATGGAAATTTTATGAAATTATACTTCTGAGGGGTAAAGGGTGAGAATTCAGCACAAAAAGTATTCTAGATCATAAAGAATATAGAGAGTAAATTTAATTAAATGATCACTGAGATTTAAAAAAGAATTTTGATGTGGGTAATGTAACTAAATATGATTCTATAATCTTCTGGTAGAAGCATAGGAAGGTTGTGAACTGTGCTATCTATGCAGTAGTTTTCATCACAGACTTACCTCCAGGTTGACCAGGAATATCGAGGTTCCCGCCGGTGGTCTGGTACGTGGCTCCATATCCTCCCTGATCAGGGCCAGCAAGTTCATGAAGTCGACTGCTGGAAAGTGCCCGTGGTATAGGATTACTGGGCACTCCATGAGGGGCCAAATGTGCCGTCTCTTCAGCAACCTGCAAACATTTCACCCAGTGTAAGGTAAATCTTATTCCTTTGTATCTTTTATTTTTAAATTTGACTCTCTGGCCTACCCATTTACTTCACCCTGTTCTTTATGATGTTATTGTATAATGATGTAGAACGTTTTTACCCCTTATAATTTAATTTTGTACAGTTCCAATAAGAGATGAATAATTCCTTGATGTTCACATAAAAGGATGTGGAATATCTGAACTTCCTTAACCTCCCCATGACAGTCTTCCAAATTCTGGAAATTCTGTATAGATATAGTACCCTTTCGCAGTGGAGCAATCATCAGTCAGATTGCTTGAATAAGTTTTACTTTCTTCACTAGTACATAGTAGATAGAAAAGGTATTGCATTCCTCCCAAAAATTTGATACCAATATTTCAATGGAAATACATGTTTTGAGGCACCGTGAATCCAAATAAAGCATTTTAGAAAAACGTGCGTATGTGTCTTGAACAGCATAACTCAAAAATGAAAAGTCAGATAAATAGCAAACTTGGTACATAAGTTCAGTATCTTCCAAGGATGTGATGTGAAGATTTTTAAGAAAATCCTCCACCCCAACTACCCTTTACATGAACATTTTTCAAAACTTTTGATTTTCTAAAAAGTGGATCTGACGATTTTGATTAAAATACCATATATTAAAGATATTTACATGACAAGTAAAATTATATATTGAATTTTGTAGGAGTAGCCTGTGAGGTTCTCTTCATTTGGAAGACATTTTGTTTAATCTTGTACTACACAAAATGTAAATTTTTTTAAAACATACACTTTATTTCAAATACACGTTTTTCTGAAATATCCGTTATTAAACTTTCGAATTGTTCATTACTTGGCCATTCTCTTAAGTCTTGTCAACATTCACTTGTTTCTTGTGATGTCATGGAAACAGTATGGAATTTTAAGGCCAGCATATAGCGTCCAGTTGTTAAACATTTGACTATCGCTGTTCTCTTTGTGTCTATAATGAAATGTTTAATGTAGCTATTTCTGCAAAGGTTTATCCCGATTAAAATGAATTACATGGAAAAATAAGCTTTAGTAAGAATAGTTTGTATACCCACTAATAAAGATAGAGAAAGTCATGTGAATGTATCACATCAGAGTTTTTATATAATTACAGTAGGTAAAATTTTAAAGCTTTGTCCCTTCTCTTTGGTCCCAAAGTTATTTAATAACACAAAACTACACAGTTTTCACATGACACAGAAACCTTTTAACATATATGTACAATGAAATAGAGATGAAGCTGGTGAATATGTAGAATCTGCACTCCCATACCACCAAGTTAACCTCTTTGGAAAAGACACATAGTCTGTGACCATCGAGAAAAATAATCTCCTCAGTTGTTAATAGTTGTTTACTGATTTCTAATATTAGCTTAGCATGCCGTGCTAATGAACTTGATTACAACATAAGTACCCCCCAGGGGCCTACTAGGGTAGGTACAGGATTGGCACTCCCAAGGTCCCAAGCCACACTCTCAACCCTACAACCAGGACCGTCTAGAATGAACGGACCTGACACTGGCATTTGAGATTGAGGAAAATGGCGTCGGTTGTTGGTGATGATCGCTGTGGTGTTTACACATGCTAGCTGCTGTGTTGTGTTTTCGATGCCTGCGATTTACTGTTTTTTTTTAGTAACTCCGGCATAATTTTGTATTTACATTAGTGAAGTAAGTGTCTTTTGTGCAATTTAGGAAACGAGAATAAATCCAGTCATGTGTTTGTTGTGCCATGTGCTTTCCATGTGTTTATGTTTACTATTGTATTCCATATAGATTATGGCTATATTAAAAGTAAAGTATTATTAATTTATCTGTTTGTGAACCTAATTGGAGTTACAGTTATAGTGGTGATACCTATAAAGAGGAAATTGTTTCAGAAGTTGATGTTATTGTCGCAAATATAGGTACCTAACCTAAAACGCTACAATGCCCCGTAACTGTTGTGTTCCCGGATGTAAATCCAATTACAGCAAACATGGACCTTTGGTACCGATATTTATATTTCCGAAAGATAAACTTTTAAGAGAAAAATGGATCAGATGCATAAATCGAGAGCACTTTACGCCATCGAAGGATTCAGCTGTATGCATACAACATTTTGCTGCTGACTTTGTTATAAGAGAAGATAAATTCCGTTGTGATGATGGTTCTGTTATAACACTTCCAAGAAAGAGGATCAAACTAGAGGATGGTGCATTTCCAACAATTTTTGAAAATCAACCATCCTATTTATCGAAACGGTTGCCTCCTAAAAGAAAGGACCCGAGTGAGCGTATGAACCAAGTTTGTGCCCGTGACCAGCAACAATTTGAAGAATGGAATGAAAGGGACAATATAAGTGGATACTGTGAGTTTCTGGAAAAGTTGAAAAGTAGAAATGTGAGTCCTTTTATTAAAATAAACAGGCCTGACAGCAGTTATATTTCATTATGTAAAATCGATGACACGTGTGTTACTGAGCCGCCAAAAGTGACAGTGTGCATTAAAATCATGCCATCTCTTGCAGTGCATGTATTTCACAATAATGCAGAACTTCCCAGGAAACAGTTTGAATGGTGTTTGGGTGATGAATTAATGTGTAATAAGTGGACGAAATTTGACTGCCTGTTGAGCCATGTAGCAGCATTTGAAGAGGAAAATGTAAGTAGTAATGACAAACTTTCATTATTTTTGAATTGGTTTGGAAACACTGACCTTAGCAATTTTGAGGACAAAACAAAAACGAAATTGGTATTCTTAAGAGAACAGTTGCAACTTGCTGTATCCACACAGCCAAGGTATTCACCAGAAACATTGTTTTGGGCATCAGCATTATTTTACTCTTTTCCTGGGGCTTATCGTCTGGTTCACACAAGCAAGGTTCTGACAATTCCCCATCCAGCTTATTTAAGGAGGCTACTCTGCAAGTTGGGAACTAATAGTGTAATAAATCCTTCCCAAGTAAAATATCTTACAGAAAAATGTAAACTCATTGGGGAACATGAAAGAATAGTAAGTGTCTTGCTGGATGAAATTTATGTCACACCCAAGCTGAGTTATAAGGGTGGGAAAATAGAAGGGATTGCCATGAATAGAGAGAGAGAAGTCGATACTGCCACTACAATCCAAGCATTTATGATTTCTTCTCCTTTGTCAGGAAATTCAGATGTCATTGCCCTCTTTCCAGTAAAAAACATAAATAGCATTTCATTGCATCAAATGACCCTTGAAGTACTAAATGCTTTAGAAAGTTGTGGATACATTGCTCTTTGCCTTATATCAGACAACAATAAGGTGAATAAAGCAATGTTTCAGCATTTATGCAATGGGTCATTGAAAAAGAGTGTGCAAAATCCATCAAATACTGATAGAGAGCTCTTCTTACTTTTTGATTCCGTACATTTATTAAAATGTATAAGAAACAATTGGCTCAATGTAGTAAATCAAATTTTCAACATTCCAAACAAGAATGACATTCTGTCAGGAGTTCCAGAAGATTGGTTTCAAACTAACTTAAGTGAGGGTGCCACATCATCTGTCACTTTCACATATTTTAATGAAGAAGCAAAGTTTAGCGATTTAATACGCCTTCATGAATCGGAGCAAAACTGCATAATTAAAGAGGCTCCTGCCCTTACAAGGAAAGCACTTTTCCCTTCTTCTTTTGAGAGGCAAAATGTTTCTCTTGCTTTAAAGATATTTGATGATAAAAACATTGTAGCTCTGCAAAGGAAGTTAGTTGAAAATCCTAAAGAATTCTCTACAGGAACAATACATTTTCTCCAACTTGTTGTGAAATGGTGGAAGATTTCAAATGTTAAGAGTCCATCCAAAGGAAAATATAGTAGGGATTTTGACTGTAACCCTATCCAGGGACCTGAAGACCCAAAACTTAAGTTTCTAGAAGAGTTTTCATTGTTTTTGAAAGTGTGGCATTCTTCAGCTGTCAGCGGTAAACTCACAAATGAAACACATGTTGCTCTTACACACACTTTAGATAGTTTTGTACATATGTGTAAATACATTTTTTGTAATTTTAAATGGAAGTATATTTTGGCAGGAAAGTTTCAAACTGATAAACTCGAGGGTAGATTTGGTCAGTATTGACAAATGAGTGGTGGAAACTATCATATTTCTGTGGAACAAGTTCTGGAATCAGAAAGGAAACTGAAAATTTGTAGTGTAATTAAATTAAAATCAGCTTTCCTTGGGGACTGTTCTATAACATTATTTGTATCCTCTTGCTCCAGCAAAAATGTTCCTAGTTCTGCAAATGTACCTAGCACTGTTCTGGAAAAGTTTGAACCTGTAATAGAGTGTATCGATTCAGCTGAAATTGATGAAAGTAATCAAGAAGTGATTATTTGCATTGGTGGATATGTTGCACACAGTGTTCTTAACACATTGAAAATAAACAGAGAAAAGTGTGCAGCATGTACCTCTACATTATCTACTATCAGAAACATAATGATTGAGTATGATGCAAGATTTTCATATTTTGATGCTATCAATCGCGGGGGTCTCAAGTGTCCTTCAGATTTTGTAATACACCTTTGTGTACTGGTTTTTAAAATATTCACCATTTTAATTGGCAAGAAGTATGAAAAGGAGTTCTTGCATCTAAATTGCCAAAGAAAGCTTGTGGTACAATTAGCAATGCTTCATTTTGAATTGCATTCTGTAGACTTTGACCAAGTCTGTCAATGTGGACTCCCCCTGCAAAAGCTTGTAAAGAAGTGCTGTAAGGTGTTAACTAATATATTTTTGAATAATTATTGTAAACTTAAAAATGAGAAGCTCTCAGTGAAAACAAAAGGAAAATTTCAGCGTAAAGCTTCCAAATTCAATAACAAATTACTATAAACCGCAGCATTTTGTGTGTTAGTCATCAAAGTATATTTTGTGTGTATAATATTGTGAACAGTGTAAATAGTGACAGATAATTGTGAGTGAACTCAATCAATGTCAGCTGCAATACCAACAATTCTGTTTCATGTAAGTAGTATCATGCTTGTAGTTTTGCAAAACTGTCTTAACTTCTTTGTAATTTAAATATGTAGCTGTAGTTTAGAAATGCTGTTATGTTGCTGCATGCAAAATTGTAGACTGCCTGCATGTTGTTTCACAGTGCTGACTTAAGTGTGTGTATTTCATACATTTCAGTTGCAGAGCTGGTTTAAGGTTACTTATTTTTTTAATTTCAGTCTCCCAGTATGGATTCCCCTGCAAAACTAGTGAAGTGTTATAAGCTGCTGAGTAATATATTTTTTAATTATTGCTGCAGACTGAGAAATGAAAGCTTTCCACCTTAAAGCTGCTTAATTCAGTAGCTAATTACCCTAAATAATGGCATGTCGTGTATCAGCCATCCAGTACATATTTTTTGTATATAATATTGTGTACAGTGCAATAAACCTGTAAACAGTGACAGATAATTTTGTGTGAACTCAGTGTCAGGTGCAGTATCAACAGTTCTGTTTCACGTAAGTAGTATGCTGTTTACAGTTTTGTAAAACTGTCTATCTTCTTTGCAATGTATATATGTAGCTGTAGTTTAGGAACGTTGTTAATTTATGGCATGCAAAACCGTAGACTACGTGGATGTTCTTTAGGGTTATATACGCATTTCATTGCTCATTGGTCGTCATGCAACATTAAACTGTATTTATTTTACTTTTAAGACAGTATTTTTGCGTACAACAGAGCATATGTGTACACAAAAGACGTGTTATTATACCACTTTTGAATTTTACTGCGGAAAAATCGTAGCTTGTAGACGAGCTGTTTAAAATGTTTCCCACCACGCACGGCCTCCATTTTGAATGCCAGTGTCAGGTCCGTTCATTCTAGACGGTCCTGCTACAACCTATGTGATGCCGTGCAGCCACTATGACAAGCATACATATGCTGCCATCTGCTGGTAAATACACATGCAGAATTTAAATATGTTATATGGTAAATTGATATTTGCGAGACTTATTTAGTGGCTCACCATCATAGTTATTGTAGTTATAATTTGCATGCAGTTGAATTTAAGAGGTTATGAATATCCGACTGCTGGCAAAAGCATGCTTCTAAATGAAGGTTTTGCATTATCAGAATAAAATTTCTTGTCAGTAAGAACTAAGATTTTACCTGATGGGGATCTTCTGATGGTGGCAGCTCCGATACAAAGCCAGTCTCCTTACGATAGAAGTTAATGAAAATAAAACCGGCCAGCACAAACAGGCAAATGAAGCCGTAACCTCGAAATGTTGCAGTAGTTCCTGAAATATAAGCGAAACAATTACTACATGTATGATTTAGAGATTTCTCCTAAATTGTGTACATTTCTACCACTTTCCTACAGTAGCTACAAAAAGTATTATATTGCATATAAAAACTCAATATTCATCCTTGTCAACTTTCACGATTTACCTGCAAAATGTTTGGGAGTGGAAGCCTTTTTATGATTTTACAGCAAAGAGGATGTTTTACAGCTTTGTAGGCAGATTCAAAGTGTTAAAGATTTTCACCACAAACATGACAAAGCATTAAATTCTATTGTATTATATTGTAACTTAAGATTACGGACTAAATGGTATACAGTGCTATGATTGACTAGAGCTTATCTGTGTGTCTATCCTTCATCATGATTATGGTCCCCCTTCACTGGGCTACAACAAAATGTATAGCACCACTAGTGAACTCTAGTAAATGGTATACAGTGCTATGATAGACCAGAGCTTATCTGTGTGTCTATCCTTCATCATGATCATGGTCCCTCTTCACTGGGCTGCAACAAAATGTATAGTACCACTAATGACCTCTAGTAAATGGTATACAGTGCTATGATGGACCAGAGCTTATATGTGTGTCTATCCGTTATTACTACCATGCCTCCTGTTTCACTGGGCTGCAACAGAATGTATAGTGTGCACTACTAGTGACCTCTACTAATCGGGGTAACATTCAGTAATGGACAATGTCAACTCCCTCACTTAAACTTTTATCTTATTTGCACTCTGTGGCTGCTGGATATAATTTTCCCATATTTTTATCACAATTTTTATTTATAGTTGATGTTATGAAGTGTAAAATATGGACGAGGAATCTATGTATAGTCTAGAAGTGGTGTTCTTTGCTTTACGTGTTTATTGGATACCAGGAAGAATTTTGACAAGTGTGATAGAAAGGGGTATTATGACCAGGTCTTCAAGGATTCTTATAAAACGGTATTTCCATTTATGTTAGATATAATTTTTGTACATTTACTGCACTCAACATTTTAGGCATTCTAAATTTCATGTCTTTACAAAATTATTACGCTTGCTGAGGGAAAGTTTTACAGGTTTCAATTTCAGGAAGTTGGCAAGTATGAATATAGAGATTTATGCAGAAACTCATGTTTTGAGGTCCCTGAACACAATAAAAAGCATATGATACAGAGAGATTTCTATAAAATTCTATCTCCATTCTGCACTACCCCTTGGAAAATATTTTCGTAATTTTTTTATTTCCTTAAAAATTTCTGTTTTGATTAAAAATTGCATACTTAAGATGTTTATATGACAAATAAAATGTATATCTTGAATTTTCTGGGAATAGCCTGTAAAGTCCTCTTCATTGTAAATGTGCTTCATATAATTTGTTGTAACTAGATAGCGGATGTTAGGCAAAATGCTCTTTATTATTATAGATGTTATAAAAATAACTTAAAATAAGCTCATATCATGATACTAGGGTTGTGTACAGCAAAGATAATTTTGCTTATTTTTTCCTGTTTTCAGTTATAATGCCTATTTTATCAATTTTTCGAAATTAACTTTACATTGCATTAAAACAAAATGGAAAGGTACGTTTAGCTGCTGACCAATATTTTCTGAACCCATTATAGGTACCATAGTTTTACTCTGTATCATAAAAATTCCATTTCATATTTTCCTTAGCTTTTGGCTAACCAAACTTATTCCTGAAAGAGTACTTTTCCCCATTTTATGACTTCTGTTGTACGCCATTGTGGGTTGAAGGCTTGACAAATGGTGGGAGGGTGTTTGGTCATTTTTCACTTTAGCTAAAAAACAAAGGTGGCGCTATTAACACATCCATCCCTTTTTTTAAGCTGTTGCCTAACTGTAAACATGTGTGAATCTTGGGTTTTGGAAAGGATGGAGAGACATTCTTGAACTTCATATTCCCAGTTCAATTTTCTTGTCCAATGAAGACAGGTATTTTCTGGGGATAGTGCGGCTATGTTAGGTGGTTTCTTGTTGAGATAAACTAGGCAGTTGTTTCACTATGCCAAAAGAACTGGCAGGATTAAAGACAAAACTAAATAAATTTGTGAAAAATTCGGTGATGTGTTTTCGACATATGCATTGGTCTTGTTTTGTAAAGTGATGTAGGCCAAACTGTACGGTAAAAATGTGACCAGATTCTCCTTTTGGCTTGTGTTTGAATTTCCGTCTGGCATGACACTCTCCACCTCTGGCTGGCGAGCCTAGCCAGAGTTGGAGAGAGAGGGGATGATAGATGTTAGCTTTCCTTTCTTTGTGTGTGAGCATCAGTCTGTGTAAGGTGTGGGTTGTGTGTGTGTGTGTGTGTGTGTGGGTGTGGGTGTGTGGGTGTGGGTGTGTGTGTGTGACCACAAATTATTTTATTAATAAAGCACAGGTAATATGAATGATGTGAAATTTGTGTAATTTATTACAAAACCCCACGCCTGCATCAGAATATGAACATCAAGTTCCTGATCCTCTCGCAGTGTCTGTGCTACGTTCCCCCCATGTGCATGTTGGGGTGATGAAAGTTTAATAATTTGCTGGAAACCTTTTGGCTCTCACCCTAGCATGTAACAATATGCAATCAATGACATTTTATTTTCTTAATGACTGTCAGGGACTACAGTGTACTGATTGTATTTTGTGTTGCATTCAAAGTGTCAAGAAACAGTTATGTATTATTTTATTTGGATTTACCACAAATGTATACTCAGTATATTGATTTATTAAGTCAAGCATGATTTAAAGCTCTATTTGATTTGATAGCAAGTGGTATGTGACATGTTCATGTTTCACACATATTACATCTGGTAGGCATATAGTATAATTAAATTTAAGTACATACATACTTTAAAATATACTATACTGAATTTAAAAATAAGTGCCTATTTTCATGATTTTAGTACCTTTATGCTTGTATATTTCGAAAACTTTTAGTGCCTAACACCCGGTCTCTAGTTATAGCTTGTAAGCCATAAGATATAGATCTCAATAAAATGCACAATTTTTGTGCAATTTTTACTTTGTCTGCCACCTACACAAAATAAGTAGGAGAAATATTGTATTCCATGCCAAGATTTCACCAGAAATGCATATTTTGAGTATATCTGGATCTAAAACAAGCATTTTCAAAGAAAGTTCCATGTGTTTGTCTGTGAACAGCATAACTCTAAAAATTCTACACATTGTAGATTTATGGCATGTAAAAGAACCTCAAGTCTGATAAAGAGGTCTCTGAGGAAAATTTCCGGTCTTTCATGCCCAATATAGAATGGGATGCTAGGGACCATAGCAGTTAAAGAGCATCCATAAATAAAACTACTTAATTTAATTTATAACTCTAAAGTGAAATGTAAGATTTTCAAGAATATTTCACTACTCCAAACTACCCTTCACATTTTTATAGACAATGAAGTGATTAAGTGCTATATCATATTGCTTTCTGAACTTTTTGGGTAAGTACTTCTTTCTGCTGCTTCTGTAAATTCAACTGGCTCTTCCATTTTAGTTTCTTCTGAATTCAGAATTGTCACCATTTAAACTTTATGTAGGTTGTACTACATAAGAGAATAATGTTTTAGAGCAAAGAAAGCACAAGGCTGCCAATATGAGTATAGGTTAACTTCATATTTATTTGTGATAAACTGAAGTATGATAATTTCTATTGTGAACAGATAATGCAACCACCAAGAAATTAATCATGTAAAAAGACATAAGGAAAAGTGAAAACTAATCAAACCAAGTCGAGTTATTAAACATGTGCAAATACAAAGGGTAATTGCCATGTGATTGGACTTGAAACCAAAGTTGGTCACAATGAAAATTATTGCACTAGTGCGATGATCTACAGCTTTTACCTCGTGTGCTCTGTGTTAGAAGTTCTACTTTTAGCCCATGCTGCCTAAAATTTTTGTTTGTTTGTTTCTTGTTCCATTTATATGGTCATATCAGCAGCTCTGCCTTTGGAACAATTGCTCATTGGTAATGATGTTCTCTCATTTGCTATTGTGTATCCTTGGGTTTGTTTACATTGGTTTTTCTTTATAAAGCTTAAATTTGCGCTGATATTTATGCTCTCGCTCATATGAAGGCAGTCCCAGAAGTACCCGACCTGACGCATATATAGCAGCTGTTGTTTCAAACAAATTACTATGCTAGAAAGTACCAACGTTATAAAGCTTAAATTTGAAGTTTGACAATGGTACGTTGTTTAGTAATTATTTAGCAGCCAACAATAATGAACTCTCGCAGCAAATTTGTAAACATGGATTAAACTGGCCAGTGTTATGTGATACAATACTTTCATTTGAAAGATCTTGGTCCAACTAATATTAAAGCTGAGCTAGATTATACTCTGGGGGAGTCTGCTCCTTCATTTACAACAGTAAAATATTGGGTGGCGGAGTTTAAGAGCTGCCAAGATGACCAAATGAGGTGACCACGCCAGAAATTGCGAAGAAAATCCACAAAATGGTATTGGATGACTGTCGACTGAAAGTGCGCGAGCTAGCAGGCATTTCAAAAAGTGCTGTACATAGCATACTAACTGAAAATTTAGACACGAGAAAGCTGTGCGCAAGATGGGTGCCGCGTTTACTCACAATGGAACAAAAGCAGCATCGTGAGGATGTTTCAGTCGAGTGTTTGGCGATGTTTCGCTGCAATAAAACAGATTTTTTGTGTCGATTCATAATCATGGATGAAACATGGGTCCATCACTCACACCTGAGATGAAGGAATAGTCAAAACAGGGATTGAA
Source organism: Deroplatys truncata (assembly GCA_030765065.1). Lineage (NCBI taxonomy): Eukaryota > Metazoa > Arthropoda > Insecta > Mantodea > Mantidae > Deroplatys > Deroplatys truncata. The sequence goes on from CM060988.1 coordinate 203,646,749, forward strand.
AGGGGAGAATCGGCTCCAAAGAAGGTGAAGATAGTTCATCTGCAGGCAAGTTCTTGGCGTCAGTTTTTGGGATGCACATGGGATAATTTTCATTGATTATCTTTAAAAAGGAAATGCAATCAATGACAAGTATTATGCAAACTTATTGCAGCATTTGAATGATGAAACCAAGCATTTAGCGAAAAAGAAAGTTCTGTTTCATCAAAAGAATGCACCATCACACATCCATTATCGCCATAGCTAAAATCAATGAGTTAATGTTCGAGTTGCTTCCTCATGCACCCTATTTGCCAGACTTAGCCCCTTCTGATAATTTTCTGTTTCCAAAGTTGAAGAATGGCTTGGTGGTAAAAGATTTGCCAACAATGAAGAGGTGCAGTTTGCAGTTGATGGCTATTTTGCAGATCTCAACGGTTCTCACTACAAACAGGGTATTGAAGCTATTGAACATTGCTGGGAAAAGTGTATTGAGCTGAAAGGGGACTATGTAGAGAAATAAAGATGTTTTTTTGTTTTCTTTGTTAGGTCTGGTACTTCTGGGACAGCCCTCGTACCTCCAGGCTGGATGGGGAATAATTCTGGCTAAAGAAAAGTTCCCATCCTGCAGCTGGGAATCAAAAGTGTGACATCTGGATTTGGAAGCTAGAATGCTAACCACCAGACCACATGAAAAATAAAATGTTCATATTGAGTTTTGTGGTAGCCTGTAAAGCCCTCTTCATTTGGAATGAATTTCGTATTGTGCAATGGGTAAACCATAAGCGATAGATTAAAACTTGCTGCACAAAAAATGTAGATCTCTTTAAAACCACATTTTATTTTACATAAGCTTTATTTGTGGCATCACCCATTTCTGAGATATCGTTATTCTTGGTTTCAATGGTTTTATAATTGTCATTTTTCGAAGTGCATAGTTATTCAGTTGTTTCACATGATGTAATGGAATTTCAAGGCTAAAATGCAGTGACCCTTTTTATAACATTTGACTATTGTGTCTTGTTCATCCTCTTTGTGCCTAAAAAATGTGTAATGAAGCTGATTCTGTGTATTAACCTAGAGTAGTTAGATAAAGAAAACTTTTTAACACAGATTGTAGAACAGACATAAAAATAAATGATGATGGGTATACGAAGTTATGTGAACTTATCATAAGATTTCTTTTATGGTGTTAACCATTTCTAGCATTTGTTGTATTGATGTGGTTTTCCAATATTTTATCATTTTTTAAAATAAAGAGAGTTGAAGGTTACATCACTACAATGTTCTTACTTGAACGCATTTTGGGAGAAAGGTTTGCTCCCATCATCAGCATGTTTCCAACTGATTTTGCTGGTTATTGTCTAGGGAATGTGCGTGGTTAGTGGTGTTCTCTGTTGCTGGGCCTGATGAACCTCCAAAGGCTGCTGGGTGGCGGCAGTTTGAAATTCATTAGGTGATTCCTGTGTTTGACGATATGTATTTTTTCCCAGATGTCCAATTCATTGCTGCTGTTGATCGGTTTTAAGAGTATTATATTCGGAGTGATTTCATGTTTGAAGACCAGAGATGTTGTGCTACTGCTGATTTATCTGGCTGCTTTTGGTAAATGCATCTCATATGCTCTTTAAGTCTTATTTCAAGATTTCTTTTGGTTCTTCCTATATATACCAGGTTACAGTCATTACAATCAATTTGATATATACCAGCTGATTTATCATTGGGGATAGGATCTTTTGTTCTGTTGCATAGTAGTTTCTGTATATTGTGGTTATTCTGTGGAGACAGGATGGTGTTGTATTTCTTGAAAATCCTTTGAAATTTGTGATGTGTCCAAGGGTGGTAAGTGAACTTCCTATATGCTTGTGGTTTTTGTTGTCTGAGTAAAGTAGTCGTTTGTTGGATGTATTTCTGTCTTTCAAACCTTTTTATCTTCTTATCTATTGTTTTTTTTCTGGTATCCATTCATAGTGGCTATGTTGATAATGTGTTGGTATTCTTTCTGGTATTCCTCTTTCTCCATTGGTATATGTACTAACCTGTTTGTAATACTATTTAAAATTGCATGTTTGTGGCTTGTAACTATTGTTTTTAATATAATTTTCTGTGTGCGTTGGTTTTCTGTAAATGCCGAACGTTAGTTTGTTGTGTGCATTATTTCTGATGATCCTGATGTCTAGGTAAGGTAATTGACCATTTTCTTCTTTTTCTATTGTGAATTTAATACATCTTTTTTGTAAATTTAATAATTTCAAAGCATCTTCTGAAAGTTTTTTTGGAACAATAGCACAAATATCATCTACATACCTATACCAGGTTTTGAATAGATGTGGGAAAGATTTAGTAATATGGCATTCAAAATGGCTCATATATAGTTCTGCTAAAAATGGTGAAAGGGGGTTTCCCATAGTTAGGTCTGTGGTTTGTTTAAAGATTTTGTTATGGAATAAAAAATACATTTTAGTGATGCAGTGCAACATCCTTCAACTCTCTCTATTTTAAATTATGAGACATCACTGTTACTAGCTTCTCAATCTTCAAAATTAATTAATTTTATCGCATGTTTGTTTTAGGTGCTAAGTGACTATTCAGTTGTTTGCCACAGCATCATTGAAAGAGTATAGAATTTCAAGGCCATTTTAAACATTTGACTATTATTTCAGTTTCCTGTATCCTCCTTGTGTCTACAATGAAACTATTTCTGCAAACGTTTATCTGGGTCACCAAGAAGAGGTTTTGTAAGAAACACATCAGATATTTAAGTACATTATAACAAAATAAACAACAGTTTTCATGTGAATTATTCACCAAAGTAATTAACAAAAATTCCTCCAATGACAGCTCCACATCCTCGTCCCAGACCATGGTGAATTCCTTGCAGAACTCCTTGAGCAGAACTCCTCAGCTGTTGTGGTGTGTTGTGTGCTATGTACGAACAGCAGGCAGCCCAGACTGCTGCGTGAGTTATTCCTGTAATCATATTTCTAATATATGCTTTCTTGTTCACAATATTATTTCAACAGGCACAGGAAATATTGTATTCCTCCCAACATTTCACCACAAACACACATTTTGAGACTCACTGAATAAATAAGTTAAAAAAAACCCATATTTTACAAAACGTTGTAAAGCGTCCTTCAACAAGAGTGTCCTATCTTTAACATCTGATAGCTGCCGCTGTTATTGAGTTACAGCAGTTATGTGATTACAGTTGTTATTGACAAATAGCCATGGAACATTACACATTGAAGTGGTATACTTGTAATCTTATTTATTTTGTTGAGCCCCACGTTTAGGAAGCCAATTTTGCGGTGGTATTGCTTATAATGTTTGTGTATGTGTGTTTACTCAACGTGGTGAAGCCATTTTGTGACGTGATTCTTTGTTAGGTTTGTAGCTCCATCTGGTGTTAGCAATTTGCGGTAGTATTAGTGTTCGTTTGAAAGAATGCTACTGTTATTTTATTTAATTTTGTTTCACTGTCCTCCGGCTGGCTATGATCTTTTTGGTCGAGCACATCTCTTTATACAGGTTGTGTAAACGGAAAGGAGTGTATTATCCAAAGATAACACTGATGAAAGAATTTGTTTTACACTTTCTATTGTCGAACACATTCACTATCACAATTTACACATTGATCTTGACACTCGCCAAACTGAAACTGTTATAATAACTTCTTACTGATCACTTTTAATTCATGTACTTCAACCTTTTGTATAATTAACTTTACAACACTTGAGAATTTTCCTAACTCTGCTACGCGTAACTTGCGAATCGATAGCCGACGTATACTTTACAAATATTTCTGACGGACTGAAGGCGACGTGTAGCATACAAATATTTTCGGTGAACTGACGGGGTCTATCTCTAACCTAGCCCTTTTTATACTCCTACACCCCGATATGCCTAAAGATTATAACTGAGCTGCTGTTGGCTAATAAAACGCGCTAACATTAGCGTTTATTTTTATATTCAATGAAAATTATGAATACATATGCTCTAGGTATAATGTTCCAGCAAATTCTAAAGGAAAAACGCGCCAACATTACGTAACTTCCTCGTCTCCAATAACGATAAACAGCTCACCCCCTCGCTGCATTATTGCACGCTATTATTGCCAGTTTCAGTAAGGCAGTATAAACTTACTTCCCAACAATAATTACAATCAACAAACATCTCAAATCAATGTCACATAATAATGCATATTCATACTATAATCACTCTTTACGTTTAAATAATTTGTGATACAAATTACTGCATCAACATTCAGCAACGCGTAGAAATTGTAAAAAATTTATTATCAAAATGGATCATGTGTTCGCCAAACCTTCCGTGTATTGCGTGAAGTTTACGGTGTGCATAATCGTCCCTGCGAGAGAATGATTCGGCGTTTGATCGATAAATTTGAAAGAAGTGGTTCCGTCAGCGATCAAAGAACGCCTGTACGCAATCGACGTAAGCGCTCCAACGAAAACATAGGCGCCGTTCGTGAGAGTGTACGCGAGAACGGAAACAAATCAATTGCTCATCGAGCGCCAGAATTGGGGCTTTTGCCGACCACAACTTGGCAAATTCTGCATCTGGACTTGAAGTTTCACGCTTACAAAATGGTGTTAACTTAAGAACTAAAGCCCAACGACCATAGGTTGCGCCGTGTATTCGCTGACTGGGCAATGGAACAATTGGAAGCTTAATCATCTTCAGCGACGAAGCCCACTTTTGGATGGATGGTTGCGTTAACAAACAAAATTGCCGCTATTGGAGCAATCACAATCCAATGCAGATTCAAGAACGACCACTTCATCCCCAAAAGGTTACTGTGTGGTGTGGATTTTGGTATGGTGGAATCATTGGTCCATATTTTTTACAAGATGAAGATGGAGAAGCTCTAACTGTTAATGCAGAAAGATACCGGGTTCTTATAAGAGACTATTTTTGGCGTCAATTGGATGGTATGGATCTCAGAAACATTTGGTTCGAGCAAGATGGTGCCACATGTCATACTGCTCTCGAAACAATCTATCTTTTGAAGGAGAAGTTGAGAGGTTTCATTGTTTCTCGTGGTGGTGATGTTAACTGGCCCCCAAGGTCATGTGATTTAACGCAGTTGGATTACTTCTTGTGGGGTTATGTTAAATCTCGAGTTTTTGGCAACAAGCCAGAAATAGTAAATGGTCTTATGAATAACATCACGCGTGTTATTCGTGAAGTTGGACCTAATTTACGTTCTTTTGTCATTGAAAATTGGGTCAACCGTATACGCGCAACCCAAGTAAGTCGCGGCGGTCACTTAACTGATGTTCTCTTCCACACGTAATGACATTAATTATGTTCCAAAATAAACCTCTATCATTTATAGAACGTGTTTTATTTAAGTTCAAAGATAGGACACCCTTGTTGAAAGACCCAATATATACAGGGTGAACCAGAACTCCACCGACAACTTTCAGAGGTTGTTCACAGATACCTTCTGAGTATTTTGGTGTAAGGGATGCATGGTGGCTTGTTACAGAGTAATAATGTAATTATGATTTATTCAGTTTGTTACCCCAATCACCCTTGCTTCTGTGAAAATACCTTCACAACAGTGAAGAAGCCTGTATAATATGGAATAACTAAAACGTACAACACAGAGTAATGCAACATCTTGCAGACAAAACACGTACACTTTTATGACACATGAAAGAACCTCAAGCCTGATAAAGAGGCCTCTGAGCAAAATTTCTGGTCTTTCACGCCCAATATAGAATGGGACGCTAAGAACCATAGCAGCTAAAGAGCGTCCACAAATAAAACTCAATTCAATTTTTAATATACACTTTTATCACTGTGTGTTCAATCTGATCTGCCAGTGTACAGTACAGTATGTAAGAAATACAGAACTGTTCCCTTGCAGGTATTGTTCAAAATGTCGACCACCATGATCATGGCAGGGTGTACAGCAATGCAACATCGACTGTCTTACATGCTAAAGCATTCCAGGAGTTTGGCACACTACTTTTGTGGCTGTGGTGGTCCTAGCAATCAGGTCCATGTGAGTATTGACCGGAGTCTTGTAAACTAGGCTCTTCACATGCCCCCAGAAGAAGTCCATTGGTGTCATGTCTAGTGACTGAGCTGGCCATCAAACAGGACCACCATGACCAATCCGTTGTTGTCCAAACTGTACATCAATGTGGTTCCTAACATCAAGTGAAAGGTGTGTCATGTTGAAACCACACAAGTTGACGAATTCTCAGCAGCACATCTTCTAGGAAGTGATGAAGAAACATGACTCTGTTCAGTGTGTAAGGAAGTATGTAAGATCTAATCACAAAATCATTGACAATACCAGCCCATACATTCATAGCAAACTGCTATTGATAGGATTGATACACCAGTGCATGTGGATTTTCGTAATCCCATACATGGCTATTCCTACTGTTGAACGTGTCCTCTCTTGTAAACTTGGCCTCAACGTAAGCAACACCAAAGCAGGAAAACTGTGGTTTGCTGTAGGAACCAATTTGCAAACTCTACTCGAAGTCTGCTGGCTGCAATTACTGCACCTTATGTGGGTGCAATTCTTGTTCATGTATCACTTTCAAAACAGTGATTGGCTTATGCTCAGAGCTTGTGTAATGCTCCAACTACTAGCGGCAGGATTGTCACTAGTCGCGTGTAACACATTCTCTTCCAGATCGGGAGTTCTGGCATACCTTGCATGATCAGTATCTTCAATTCTAACACAGAAGGATCCAGTTTCTCATACGTGCCTATGTACAGTTGTAAAAGTACTGTGACGTGGTTGCCGTCGGTGCGCGAACAGCTCAGCATAATGTCGTTTTGCCGCTCTTCCATTGCATTCAGTGAACTGATACATGAGGCACATAACGGCCAACTCCTCATCAGTAAATCTATCCATACCACTGTGAATCACTGTTAACACACAACTAACACTACTGGAAAAACAAAACCTTAGACAGAACCATGCAGTACTGAATGCTAACTTGAGGGCGAGTTAAAGAGGGCATTACTGTTGTCAACAGCAGGTACCGTGAACAATTTGTTTACAAACAAGCCATGGACATTTGCACTTGTGTGCAGTATTTTCAATGCAATGCAGGCACAAAGCTAATTGGGGGTAAGAAACCAAACATATTATGATTACTGTGTGACGAGCTGCTGGAGACTGGGGTCCCTTATACCAAAATGCTCAGAAGATATTGGTGAAAAGCCTCTGAAAGTTTGTCAGTGGAGTTCTAGTTGAAACTGTATTTAGTATCTTAATATGGTAGATGTTTGTGCTATAACCACATCCTGGTTTTCCCTTTAATGTAAATAACTATACTGTTTATATGTACACTTTAGTTTCATTCCGACCTGATTTTGTATAGTGGACTTTAAAATGATCACTTTGACTTTTGTTGCATCAACAATGCCATGTATTGGCTTTATAGTAAATGTTTGACTCACTTCCAGTCATCCATATACTGAATGTTACATTGCACATGGTTGAATCAGAGTGAAATACAGGGAAACAGCAGATTCAGTCTCTCTTAGCATCACATTTCTCAACACTAAACTTGAAAGGAAAAGAGAATTAAGCATCTTGGACATCTACACCATTTCTAAAAATCACTCAGCTGTTAAAACAAAAACAAGATGCTTTAACAGGAATTTTAACAGAGATGTGTATGAGAATATGGCTAGAGGTAATGTTAAAGGTCCCCTATTTTGCTTTCCTAGAGTTTTATTTAGTGCTGAAGAGCCATGGATAAAACATGGTGTAAATTATTTGTAGGATCTTCATGACTTCCCCAAAACCATGGCTATAATAATAGCACACTTACAGTTACATTTATAACAAACACACTGCTGACATTTGAAAGTGTGTAATTGTTAATAACTAACAGTTATAAAGTAAAATTGACGGTACAGTGTTTATTACTTTGACAAACTAAAATTGAAACTACTTATAACTTTATGAACCATCAAAGTTCAGAGTCGCCAGCCACCCTTGTTTACTATACACTGGTAATGAATTTGATTACAGTATATACGAGAAATAGAGCAACATTTGCTCTTATAAAAATTATTAAAACATTTTATTATTCAAAAACTTTGCTAGATGCAGTAAAACCCTGCTTAATTGAAACAGTAGAGGGATAAAAAAAGAAAAAAAGAAAGAAAGAATAAATGAAAAAAAATATGAGTTGGTCACATTTGACTGGCAGCATTACTGGGACAAATGGCAAAGTTCTTTTACCTCAGTCATAAATTCCAATACTGGTACTTGGTATTGTATGCAGCTAATTCTCACACCCTACCTTGCATTCCAAGAAATACAGAGAGAGCCAAACAAATTACGATCTGGCTGCACAGTGTTTTTCCTGTCTGCGTCCTCAGCGCTCATTGCCATCTGCCACTGTCATAGAAAGGCGCGGATGAAACCATACAACATTTTTAAAACTAATTTTAAAGGCTTTACTTACTAACTTTATGAAAGGAGATGCTGAAACTGGCCACCGTCATTATCCATACATTTTTGGCATCTCTTTAGGAAACTATCCATCACTCGCCCTAATTCACATTGAGAAATGCTGGCAATTTCCTAGCAGATATTTTGTTTTAATTCTTCCAGGTTATGTGGGTGTGTCTTGTACACTTTATTTTAAGTTACCCCAGAGATAGAAATCTCAGGGGGTTAGGTCAGGGGACAGGGGGTCACAAATCCTTACTAATAATATTGTCCTCAATACTTTCAATTGTTCTCATTGAAATATTGTCCATATAAGCTGTTGCAGTGTCTTGTTGATAAAAAGCAAAATCACGCTCCCTGGTTGTTAATTCTCTAAAAAAACAGGGGGCAAAATTGTATTCGCATATGTACGGGGTCAACTGTTGACTCAAAGAAAATTGGACAATGACAGTAGCCAGTTTCAGCATCTCCTTTCATAAAGTTCGTAAGTAAAGCCTTTAAAAATGTTGTATGGTCTCATGTGTGCCTTTCTATAATAGCAGCAGACGGCAATGAGTGCCGATGATGCGGACAGGAAAAAACATTCTGCACCCAGTTTGTAGTTTTTTGGCTTTCCCTGTATTATACTTATAACAAGTGTTAACTCTTTGCACATACATTCTGTGTTGTTTTACTGTTGGTCACTGTGGTTTATTTTTGTTTAAGATGTTGGCAAAAAGAAGGCTTGTTATAATAAACGTTGAGCAGAAACTTGAAGCTGTTAGTGACAGAGTGACAGTGAATGAGGAATTCAAAGCATTAGAAATAAGAAACACTACAAATTTGTATTCAAATCTTAAGAGGAAATAATGAATTACAACACTATCGGTAACACAAAACCTCTTATCTTTAGGCTGCCTTGTGTTTCATGGAACAAAGCAGTGAATGAACACCAACAGATATAATACTTATCAAATAGTGGTGTGATATAGCTGCTTGCAAGCTCTGCGAGAAGAAAGACCAGAAACATATTGTGAAATAACCTTTGTAAACTGTAATGCATATTTAAGTACTGCATATACATTATTATATGGATTTGAAATGTGATTATTTTCTCCCTAAAATTGTTACCATAAATTATTATCTGAAAAAATGAGTTATTCAAAATGCACTGCCCCCTTTAATTTGGTTAAGCAGGGTTCTAATTTATATCTATAGAATTAGACTGAAAAATTCAGTATCATAGCTGGGATTTGAACCATGAATCTTTGATTTACTGTGCCACTGCTCTAACTAAATGAGCTACCATGGCAACATATTAAATTCTCCAAGCGATTCACATTTCTCAGCAAACCACAAGGCGTTCTCAAATTCATTGTGAGACCATGAAGCCTGGGACTTAAAGTACTTAAAGATTGTAAATTGCCACTGGGATATAGTGCAGTATCACTTACCTTGCATGAATTCGAAGGGCAACACCCACCATGGGTTTTTTAGCCACGATATGTACAGGAAGCGAATGACATTGCCAGCTAATCCCAAGCATAACACCTGAAACAGTGCAACAGACTTATTAGAGCCTTTACATTAACTCTCCGATCGCTCTGATTGCAGAAGTCTTTAATAACGTTAGTGTGAACTAACATACACTGTTGTTGCTGGACAATACTTTATATATTGTAGCAATAAAATGGGCTTTCAAAAGCTGAGCAGAGAGTATTCTTAGAATAAAAAGTTAAAAGCTTAGTCAACGTTTAAAAACACTAATTGTTCCACTTAATTAAAATTGAATCAGAAAGAGGCGTGCTCTCCATCCTCAGTGGGTCTCCCATTCCCTCATTGCCTGGTCAGCCATTCTTCCTGTTGGTCAGTCACAAGACATTGTCTATTGCCAGTATTTCAAAGTTCATTACTGGAATCATGTTCTTAATGATATAAATATTTTTCCACCTGTTAATTCCCAGTGATTCTTAGCTGGTTTAAGGTTTGATTTTTTGGATAATATTATGATTGTATGACCAAAAGTGATGGACTATGGCTGATTCATCTGTCTCTTTATATTTTATATTTCTGAGATGTTCCTTCAATCTGGTTTCTATTTTCTCTTTGTCCCTCCAATATATGTGTATTTTATGACAGTCTTCACAATGAATGTGGTAGATTCCTGATAATTTATTGTTTGGAGTGGTTAAGCAAATTGTTCACACTATGTTTGTTTTGTGGAGCCAGTTTTATATTATAGTCTTTGAAAATCTTATTGAATTTATTAAACACTTTTGGGTGCTATGTGAATTTGCAGAATCTTTCCTGTGTGTCTCCTGTCTTTTAAGTACTAACATCTCTAATAGTTTTCCATGTTCTATATTTCAATAATTTTGTTTTACAGTTGGACTTGAAACTCTTCGAATTTGCGACATATTTGGTGTGCTCCGGTTCTTTGTTATATTCATTGTTAGTGAAAGGATGTTGATCAATCTATGTATTAACCTGTAAAAAATGACATGCTGATGTGCTTTTGGATTGAAATTATTATTTTTAAATTTTATTTTTAACTTTGAAATAGCAGCAATAGATGATGTTTTGCGACTGACCAATGGGGTGAGTGGTAGCAAGAGAGACAGTCCTAATGTGGACTTCAGTTGGCCAATTCGCTGAGCACGCCTCTTTGAAACATATGTGATTCAATTTTAATTAAGTGCAACAATTAGTGTTTTTAAATGTCGGCTAAGTGTTTTTTTAAACATTTCATTAACGTGCCCCAGTGTTTTAAACACTACATCTGTATTATCGGTTTTATATTCTTAGGATATTTTGAAAGCTTTCATAAAAGCCATCACTAGTTGAGGAATGAAAGTTTTTCAAGTATTTGAAGACTTACACAAACATCTTCAATAAGCTGAGCAATGAAAGTTCTTTGAACATTTTAAGGCTTTTGCCAAAACCCTCAATAGTTGAACATTACAAGCTTTTGAACATTTTGAAGACTTTTCCAAAAACCCTCAATAGTTGAAGAATGAAAGTTCTTGAAGATTTTGAAGACTTTTGTAAAATCCTTTAGTTGAACAGCAAATTCTTTGAAATATTTGAGGACTTTTCCAAAAACCCTCAATGGTTGAACAATGAAAGTTGTTGAAGATTTTGAAGACTTTTGTAAAATCCTTTAGTTGAACAGCAAATTCTTTGAAATATTTGAGGACTTTTCCAAAAACCCTCAATGGTTGAACAATGAAAGTTGTTGAAGATTTTGAAGACTTTTCCAAAAAGTATAAATAGCTGAACAGTGAAAGTTCTTTGAAAGATTTGAAGATTGATCCAAAAACACTCAATAGTTCAACAAGGGAAAGTTGTTAGAATGTTTTGAAAACTTTCATGAACGTCTTGAATAGTTGAACAATGGTTGTTCTTTGAACCAGAGATGCTACCACCTTGCTTGGTATGCATGACATTGTCTTCTATGCTAATTACACTCTGGTCCTATGCCACTACCTGGTGCAGTTTTATGTACTTACCTTAACATGTCCAATCTGCTTGATAAGTCTAAAACTGAAGAAGTATGCAAAGATTTCCGAAATGTGGTTGATGACAGATGCAACACCAAACAATGTTGGGGAACCACCATAGTCCTGAAACATAGATTGTGTTGAATCTCGTAATGTTCATATTTATAAAAGTTAGACATTTTTTTAGAAGTGAGGATTGTTGGATTTACTACCTAACTATGCAGTTTGTTTTCTATCAAAAGTTTTATACAACAATCATCAGAATTGCAGGTTACTAATGTTTCCTTTAATTTTTAAAGCTTGGTACAGATGCTGATGATATTTTTGCTATTTTTCCTGATAAACCATAAATATTGCTTTAAAACTTCTGGATTTATAAGATAAACCTGTAAAATGCACATTAGAAATAGAAAAATCGGATATGTTGTTTCACGTGACTTTCTCTGGCACTATCATTTACTTTTATATTATAGCTTGTACAGAATCTTCTTATAAAAGCTTATTTTTGTATCTACTTCATGTTAATTGAGATCAAGTATGCCCATCCGTACCAAAGGCTATGGCAATTCCATAGGTACCATGCTAGCCTCCAGTTCCCAAGGTCGCGGGTTCAAACTCAGTGGAGGGTAATGGATTTTTTGGACATAAAATTCCTTAGCATGGCTTCCTTTGGAAGGGAAGTAAAGCCGGTGGTCCCATGTCATAGATTTATAGCATGTGAAACAACCTCAAGCCTGATAAAGAGGTCTCTAAGGAAAAGTTCCAGTCTTTCATGCCCAATATAGAATGGAATGTTAAGAACCATAGCAGTTATAGAGCACCCGTAAATAAAACTCAACCTTGTGCTACACACGGCTTGTGTGGAAGAACAACTAATTACATTGATTAACCTAATAGTTGGTTGAACTACGAAGCTTGGTATTTAAAATACTTACAACACTTTGTCGCCATTGGGGTATGTCATCTCAAAATTAATTTGAGATATCCTTGTGGCTTACTGGAAAAAACGTGAATTAGTTGGGGAATTTAATGTTGTGCTGGTAGCTCAGTTGCTTAGGGCAACCGGATGGAAACTGGAACATCTGTGCTTCAAGTTTTTCAGTATGATTCTGCCTTTTCAACCTTGTCCTACACATGGTTTGTGAGAGATCAAGTAATATATTTTAAAATAGTGCTAATTGATCCTGTCAACAGATTCGTTTTACTTCCATCATCACCTAGCAACAGTAGGATGTAGCAACAGAAATAAACAAGGTAAAGGAAGCTGATAATGAAAACATGTTCTTCTGAATTCCTGTTTTAAAAAGGATAAGTGAAATGTTTTCACAAAGCATACCATGCATTTGGTGTATAGCAGGGCCACAGATCACACATATGCATAGCTTGCTAGCACTGCAGTGACCTTGGTATGTTTCACTAAATAAATATTTTATTGTCATTAGGCTTTGTACAGCAATAGACAACGTCAAATTCAGTGCTATATACAACAAGCTAAACATATAGTACGACAGTAATTGTCAAATGATAAATACAGTAGATATACAACACTTATATACAATAAAATACAGTATTAATAAATATAAATTGCCACCATTTATGGATATACTTTAAAACAATGCCAAATTGGGTACAATTAAAGTACAAGATTAATATAAATTACCACCGATTACACTTATACACTATACAATGCCAAAATTAATGGTTTATGTAGTATTATATTTGTATATGGACTCTATCTGTTCAGAGTGCTATTATTATTGACCTCACAAAACTCTTGAATGGAATAATATGGAGTTGTAACTAACCAGTCATGTGTCTTCTGTTTAAATTTTGCAGCTGGTAGAATTGCCATTTTCTATGGTATGTATTATACAATTTTAATCCTATCAGTTTGAAACTATTTGCCGTTGTTGTAAGTCTATGACGTTAATTTTGTTACTATTTCTGGTGTTATAACCGTGTATATCCTGTCTATAATCCATCTCATGTAAATCGGTTTTCACATAGTTAACTGCAGTGTAAATATATAGGTTTATCACTGTCAGAATGCCTAGTTTAATAAATAAAGGTTTACAGTGTTGTTGTTTGTCAGTATTGGAGATTATACGAACAACCTTTTTTTGTAATAATAGTATTTCAGTCACATGGCTGCTACTTCACCATAGTAGAATGCCATAGGATATTATGCTATGAAAAAAGGCAAAATAAGCATGCTTTATATACGTATCTGGTACTTGGTATTTTAAGTTTTTTATTAGGTAAATGACTCTAGACAATTTTGTTGACATATACCTAATGTGAGGGGCCCAGATTAGTTTACTGTCAAGTTACGCCCAGGAATTTTACGTTCACATCACAGGGTGTAGGTGGTATATCCTTTAAACTGAATATAATGTGCTGTGTTTTACTACTATTAAGTACAAACCCGTTGACTCTGAACCATACGTCTGCTCGAGTCAGGGTATTTTCTGCCATTTCTATGAGTTTGCTATATTCTGAGTCAATATTGAGAAAAGTTATGTCATCAGCATATAAGACAGTATGTGTGTATCTATGAAGGAAGGCAAATCATTAATGATTACTGTGAATAGCAGTGGTCCAAGAATCAAACCCTGGGGAACACCATATTTAATTTCTAGGGATTTTGATGTTTCCTTTCCAATACAAACTACCTGTGTTCTATGCTCAAGAAACGATTTTATCAGTGGTGAATGACCCACTCAAGGCTACGTTTGTCAGCTGTGATATACTGTGTTAGTTTCTGCATTCTGTTTGTTGTAAGCACTAGAGTGTGTGCATTGTGCATCTCAATAGTGAAAGTTTATTCAAGACATCTGTGTTATGTGTGAATTACATTCTAGTTCTAGTCCTAGTTTGAGAAGGGGTGGGTTTTATGCCCAAGCACTGCGACCTTAAGATCTATTGCGCATCCCCCCTTTCATCAGTTAAGTAGTCTGTTGCTCGATATGAACTTAACCAGACTGCTAACTGAGGCTTTCGATAGTTCATCTATCTTTGGAAAGTGACTGCCAAAAATACTTGCTCTTTGACTCGCAAGAGCAGGGCAATCACATAGTAACAGTCTCATCTCCTTCTAGACATCTACTACAGATAGGGTTGTTAAACAATCCCATTCTGTATAGATTAAACTTTAGGACACAGTGTCCTGTAATGAATCCTGTTGCCCATGCAAGTCTTCTTCTACTAAGACCGCGCAAGTATTTTGCCCGGCTGTTATCCAGGTCTGTAATGAACAACTTGGAATGTCTGCAACCCTCAATGGAGTTCCAGTAGTTCTTGTGTTCTGCTTGAGCCCAGCACTTAATAGCCTGTTTCACTGGTCTGTAGGACACTCCCAGTACAGGCTCCGGACCAAAAAATGGGATTTCACTGCCAATCTTGGCTGCTTCATCTGCTTTCTCATTGCCTGGTATACCTATATGTCCTGGCACCCACATAAGTTGAACCTTATTGTGTTCAGCCAGTGCCATTAAGGATTCCCGGCATTCTGAGATGAGCTTTGATTTTATTGATGGTGATTCAAGTGCTTTAAGAGCAGCTTGACTGTCTGAGAGGATAAGAACACTTCTATTCTTATATCTCCTTTTAATGCTTTCCATGACACTGGCTAGGATTGCATAAACCTCAGCCTGGAAAACTGTAGCTAAGGTACCAAGACTATAAGAAATCTTGGTACCATTACCATAAAGCCCAGCCCCCGTTCCCGATTTGGTTCTAGAACCATCAGTATACCAGATTGGGCCTTTGTTATTATGAGGTTTTACCAGTCTTTCCCATTCACTCCGCTGTGGATAGGATACCGTAAATTTCAAATCAAACTTGAATCTTGTTTCAAGAATGTCAGTCCCCATGTTGAGTATCTGTTGTACATTCTTATCCCAAGGAAGCTTGAGATGATTAATATGTCCAGTATTAGACACTTTGGTTTGGCGACAAATACGGTGATACGCGATCATGGCTTCTGCCTTCATCCATAAGTGGAGAGGTGTGAGCCCAATCAGCATCTCCATAGCCGCAGTTGGAGTAGGTG